>JAUMTR010000019.1:3675601-3731715 GCA_032270685.1 Microctenopoma stevenorrisi | reverse complement strand
CTAATGTTTATCAGTAAATTACAGAAAATAATGAACTTTATCACAATATGCTAATTTTTTGAGAAGGACCTGTATGTTCTCTACAACTCTAGCAATTTCTGTCATTCTATAGAAATTTCTCTAACAAAAGCATACAATAAAGTTTATATATGACCACACATATATGCACTGAGAATGTTAATAGATTCTAAGTAAATACATATAGTCATGACACAAATTTCCTTTTTTACTTCTGCCAAATTCAAGTACACCACTGTTTATGGCAAGATGATGATGGAATAATCCTACAAACAGGTATCTCATGAGAGGCTGCACTTTGTAACATTTCTGCCCTCTGCAGGACGCTATGTAAATTGCACCTTGACCAGCATGAGACTAATGTCCTCATCATAACTCAGTACACACAATACCAGGCAAAACTATGCTATGCAGTGGCACCTGCAGAACAGGTCTAACATCCTTAGAAAGTTAAGTTACGTCAAATTGTATTTGCAATAATAAGTCAGATATACCATGTATGAATTGATTTCCAACAACTACATTTAATATCCTGAAGTTGTTTGGCGTTTACATTAGCTTTGCTAACTTAAAAAGGCAGCTGCGTCACTTTGCTGCCCACATTACATTCTCCACCCATTTGGATAAATCTGGTTTTACACGTTGAGTGTCTTTTCATTAATCAGCTGGAATGTGAATTGAACAGCAGAGTGCTCTGAGTGTGGGTCACATCCATCTCTGAGTTGTTCACTCCTCAGCAGAATAAAGACAATGACAGCAGCAGCAGATATAATAAATATTCTAATTTGGCAGCTACAGATTGGTGCATAAAAAAATCATTCACAAAGCAGCTTATAACATTAGAAACACACACCTCGAAAACTAGTTTTATGTTTGCATGAACAAAGCGGGAAGCAGGTGTTTTTTTGCTTTTCACTCAGTAGTTAAGGAAACTAGTAGAGCTCAATTAGCTAACTAACTAAATGATTGACAAAAATGTATTGGCATATTTTGATAAGTATTTAATAATTTAAGACACATTTTAACAAATATGATTTTAACAACACAGGAAATGTGGAAATGATTTCATAAAAACTACCTCCAGGTGACATCATCTGGGGGAGTTTTTAATCATTAGGAGCTGGGGTGGAGGAGGTGGTGTTACAGGGAGTGGGACTGAAGAAGGTGGTCATGGTGACATCAGATGAAGCAGAGAGCAGAGGGAAGTTAAATGTAAAAAAATCCCAGAACTAGAACCACAGGAAGCAAGTAGAAAATCAGTGAAGTCACTATATAATGAATAACTTTTTGCTGCTGCTATATGAACACAAACTGCACACAACTCAGCATACTACACACACACACACACACACACACACACACACTATCTTGTCTTACTGTTTTGTTATAATTTGTCTTTAATTAATAGTTTTTATGTATTTGCCTGTACTGTCCTAGAGAAGCTAGAAACAACCAGAAGTTTATTTCTTGTATGTGCAGCATACTTGGCGAATAAAGCTAATTCTAAAGCTGGTTCTGATATTATGGCACATGCTTCAAGACAGGGCCACTAGATGGGGAACATATTTTTCACAGCCATTTATAGTCATGACATTCAGTGTAAAAGGGCAGAAAACACAATGATAAAGAAGAATATGGGTTTAGCTTCTTCTAATCTGTGCTTTCAGCTCCTGTTGTACATTTTTCATGGCACCTACATGGTGTTATAGATTTAGGGGAACTTAACTCAAGTGATTCTCATCTCTGAAATACATGGTATTGCAGGAACTGACTACCAATTGATTAACCGGTTTAAATTTTTATTTAAAGTCATTGTGATCATCTGTCTGTACAGCTGGTTAACAGTAGATTTATATCAAGTCAACATACTCCGAATTAATTTTATTATTTATAATTTTTAGCACGTTATGTGTCAGTGATTCACCAAAATGACGCAAACATCACATGACTGATGTTACCTAACTATTTGGAACTTTTTCTGATTGTGATTCAGAGTTCTGACGTTGGAGGCTCTGCACAAGAAACCGTCACACTACTGGGATGTTTATTTGCCGAGAGAAAAGTTTCACTACACTAAATCAAAGCACATTAATGCCCAAAGAGCTGAGCATAGAGGATCAAACATTCAAAATAACTCTGATGATCAGCACATGTGCAACAGCTGTAGCTGTAAACAAGGCTGACCACTGCAGTTGATTAATACCAACCAGACTCACTCCTTCTCTATCTTGGATAATGAGAGAAAATGTTGCACCCAGCAGAAAATAACCAACCTTTGCTACCCTTGTAATTATCAAAAAACTAATGTGTTTACAAGCGTTATCTCACTATGATAGCTCTTTGATTATATGGTTTGTTGATAGAGGATGTCAAAAATTTGTCCTTGTAGCCCCACAACACTGCCAGCAGTAGTAATTGTAGTTCAGATTAGGCCTCCCATGGTTAAACTGAAGACTGTGATATACAGAGACAGAAACAAGTTAACACACAGAAAGAGACAGTCAGCTTTAAAACACTGGGCCTAATCGTGTTCTCTTTAGTCTCATGTTATCTTGATTTATCCTTAATTTTCTCCATAAACATCTCTTGTCAGCAATTATTATCTCTGTCAACCGTTAACCAGGATTGTAGTTTAATTAACAACCCAGTGTCATATTATTTAACTTTCTTTCTTTTATTTAATTATTGATTTCTCTCTCCTGGACTCCATTTGAATAAATTAAATATATTTGCTTTCCTTTATATATTAGCAGTGTTAAAAAGAAAAGTGACAAAATAGCAAAACCACATTATTAGGCCACATTTAACATTTCAACTACATTAGTCAATATTATACATTTCACCCTGAGCAATATGTACTTTTTCTTTTATGGAGTTGTTGCTAATCAACACAACAACTAAATAGTACATTTTAGAGGGTACAGTAGGTTTAACTTGTCAGAAATAAAGCTGTGAAGTAGCAGTTTCTACATAAATGTGTTTGAGTTCAAATCTGGACTAAACCATGTACTTGCACTTAGGTACTGAGTCTCAGGGCCTCACTTCTCATTTATTTCTTACTACTTACTTGGTTACTTAGCATTATTAAAAAGAAGAAGTGAAATCGCATAGAGAAAGATAAAAAACGCTTTGTTTTGTGTGTTGCTGTGCTGCAGCTGGAGCTCGAGCTCGAGCTCGAGCTCGTGGGTCGCTCCGCGGCAGCAGGCAGCAGTAAACACCGCGCGCGCCGCGTCGCGCCGCGTCACGCACGGAGCGGAAGAGGAAGAGAAGAAGAGAGGCCGACGTCCTGCTCGCTGCTCGGCTGAGTTGGATTTTTTTTGCATCACGGCTATGATTGACAGAGTCAGCAGAGGTTTACACGGGCATGTCCGTACACTCGCTCGGTTGTTATCGTAACAGAAATATCTGCAGTATGGCGAGTCCTGAAGGATCCCGGAGTTGTCGCCACTCGCACATAAGAGCAAGAACATCGTGTATCGGATTTCTGAGGATGTTATTTATTGCTTTTATTCACACGACGCGGGCGAATAAACAAGGTTTGTAACTTAGCTGGCTAGGTCCGCATTAGCTGGCGCTAACTTCCGTAGATGTTTCCAACGTTACTGAGTGCGGACTGAGGTGAACGTTACCTCTGCGGGCCAACTTTATCGCAGCTAGCCCGCTACCTCGCTTACATTTACAATTGTTTAACGCTGCTAAACTGCTGCGCGATTCATTTGTTTTTCTACAAAGCGCGTTTGCGAACAGAGAGAGTGCTGCCGTTAACCGACGTTATTTGTTTTTCTGTGGCCTGTAACGTTACAGTGAACGTTAGCTTCACTTGTAGCTTGCTGTCATGTTGTCATTCCTCCATATAAGGCTGAGTTAGGCTAACACTCCGCCAGGCAAACATATTAAACTGTCCAGTGGAAAGACGAGGAGAGCAGCTTGTTAGCATCGCGGCTAGTTCAAATGCTAGCTCTGGGCAGTTGCTGTGTGATATTTAAAGCGCTGGAATGAAAGATGTCAGGATGGTCGCATTAAGGGCACTTTTGTGTCTGTCGTAGGGTAGGTTGCCCAACACTACTTCCTCATGCTTGACTATGTGAAGGAAACGTGGAAACGTGGCTCCGGCGTTGTGATTCTGACCCCGGGCTGGCTCCAGTTCGGCTCTGGTCACGTCATTTCCCCAGCCAGCTGAAGTGACCAGCTACTGATCATGTCAGGTCACAGTGATACGTCTTAACCAGTCGTGTGTGGACAGCAGCCCTGCACGTTCAGATAAGCGGTGCCAACTATCAAACATATCTGGTGCCTGGAAAGTGTTTACATTGATTCAGAGACACTTGCAACATAGCTACAATACTCTTTATCCACTGTCACTGGCCAAATACTATGGGGTCACTTCTTCCTACGTCAACACGACAAGCTTATCAAACTTTAGGTAACTGGATAGACTGATAATAGCACTTCTCACTTTAAGCTATGTGCACACATTGACACGGGGCCATACCAGGAGAGGTGACATGCGGTTTATTGGAGAAAAGTGATAAAAGTTCCTCCTTTCCTACAGTTTGGAAATTTTTGAGAGAGCCACAATTGCATACTTACGACAGAGTAGTTGCCTTAGCTCAGAATTTGTGTAATGTCAGTAGTTGAATCTAAAAAGGAAGTGGAACTATTGCATGAAGTGATTAGATCACTTGAATCTGAGGCAGACGGTACAATGTGATTCAATCCGAGTTTATTAACATAATGACAGGTGTCCACACTAAACAAGTGCTTCCTCTGGAAAGGTTGGTTTTACAGTACAGGCTGTAGGATTACTGTAGTGTACAGTCAAATTGCGGTTACAAATGCTGAGTAGTGAGATGAAGCTTGTGTTCTCTGACCTTTTACATTCATATCTGGCGTGAGTCAGTGTGAGAGACATCTGGTCGTGAACGTCCTGTTGATAATAGTGTGATTACTAAAGATTTACTACACTTTATTGCAGATCGATTAGCTGTACTGACTTTATTATAATTATTCTTTTATACACAGAAAATCCCAGACTGTGACACCCAGAAACAGAAGTGAATGTTAGATGGAGTTTTCCTTCTGTGTTCTGCTTTAGAGTTTGAACTTAGGTCTCCTGACTTGAGGATCTTTCTTTTATCTTACAGCTGCCTGCCCCTGAACATCTCAAATTCTGCCATTGTTCCATTGATCCTGAAAACAATCACTCTCTATTTCATGGCGTTAGAAGTTCCTATGGCATGCAAATCAGAAATGTCAGGTTCTGGCAGCCCTTTCGTTTACAGGCCAACTATTTAACATTTCTCACTTAACTCGATGGATTTCACCTGCTCGTTCTGTAATATGCAGAAATTAGAAAATGACCTAATAAAACATTTCAGCCATAGTGGACATGGTACTTAAATGTTCTTCCTGTTGTTATTTTTACAGCCTTCATTCAATCAGACACATTTCTAGAAGTTCTTGGTGATTTTGGTGAAGGGAGTCTTTTACAGGTAAGTCAACCATTGTTCCTCCTCGTTTGGATGCCATGGATATGTATTATATCTATTAGCACTTATAAATAGAGGAATTAATTTATTGTACATTGTGGTTTGACTCCTCTCTTTATCAGGTTGAAGTGATTTGTTACTGTATGTCTATGTTCTTTTTGCAGGCTGAGTCAGACATTGATTTTAGTTTATATCATCAACAGAGGTAAGTTTCACTTCTCGCTTTACTTTCTTTTGTGGAAATGTATTTTAGTGTTTATCGTAGAATAAGCTGGGTAGGCGCTGCTGTTGGCCATTATGTTTAAACAGTTCACCCGTAATAATCTTTTTTAAACTGAGATGAAAGGTCAGTAACAGTACACTCTATTATGCTCACTCAAGGCATTCACAAGCAAAAAAATAACAAAGATGTTGCTGAAAGTGTAACTTTTAACAAATTGGCAAATGGATTATCACTCACTGAGGTCTTGTGAATAGGCAGGGACAAAAAGGTTCTTTTTGTCAAAGCTTATGCACGTAGGCAGGAATTGTATTACATCTGGCTGCCTACAAAGTATCACCTAACACCCAAAAAATAAAAAGCTTCAGCATAAAAACCATAAGCCGCCAGAGCCCACAGTACAAGGCAACAACCTGAAGCTACTAGAACCAAGTATCAGGCTGATAGCATAAAAACATTTAGAGAGCTGAGTCTAGCGGTGGCAAACCACAGTGACTGACAGTTTGCTGAGAGGAACAGGCAGGCAGCTGGTTGTGTTTTTTTTTTAGTTCCTCTGATACTGATAGGTGTCCCTGTTCAGTTACGTTGGCTCACAGTCAGGATTATAGTCACAGCCTACAGTATCAACAGTTTGATGAGTCTGGGCAGATTCTGCACGATATGTGCTCAAATATAGACACACTATTTCCTAGGCAGCGACGTCCAAACGTAACTTGGCAACCTTTTTTTCGCAGGTGCAGCAGAGAGTGAGTCTTTACCACTTGAACATTGTGTTCAAATCCATAAAAGCGTTATCTTGCACAGGCATAGCATGATCACGCCCTCGAGTTTGAGCGTGTTGAATTATCCTTTTTCTTTTTTGTACGTCTGTTGTATGGAAATGCCTTTGTTGGTAATAATTGTCTCGCTCTGTTGCTTGGTGTGCTCGTTTTCTGTAAGGAGCATTGTGAATAATGATGTCACTCCCACACGGATTACTATGCTTTTACATGCACTCGTCTTCTTGATGTTGCCCTGACGCCGGACATGTGTAGTTATTGAGTTCAAGAGGCATGGCCCCGCTCACGAGCTTCCCCAGCTCCTCCAATTACACACGTTGACATTCAACACATTAGCTCTGAAGCATCCAGCGAAAGGCCCCGCAGGCTTCACAGCCAGGATCCATTTGAATCTGTAATCCAGGAAGAATTTTGCCAGTAGTTGTTATATTAATGAGACATGTTGTAGATGACAGATGATCCCAGAGGAACACTGCATGGCCAGTAGCTCCATGTGGTTACCAGTGCTCCCCAGGGGAAGAAAATCCATCCAATCGCAGCAACCCTGCCCATTGTACGCACCGCAACACATAGGCTTGGTAGTAAATAGGTGAATTTGATCTCTGTTAAGCCGTGTGACACCTGGGTGATGTTTTAGGAATGGGTCTAACATCAGGTATCTTTCATTAAGGCTTGTTCAGAAGATTGGATAATGCATTTTATTTTTAGAATAGATCTAGATTTTTTTTAATGCATCACCTTTTCCCATAAGATTCTTGATTAAAAAAAAAAAAGGAATAAAATGTGACTTTCACATAGGACCAGGCAGGTCAGGACTTTCAGCCATCGCATGACTGTGCAGCACAGTTACGAGCCACACCTGCATCACCGATTAACTTCTCTTTCCATGAGATTTACATAAACGCTCTTATTACACAGTTCTGTTATACACTACCGCCACCAAAGAAGCGTTGCTCCTCTCTAGACACGACCTGGTCTATTGTTAAAATACACCTGTTGTTGAACAGGTTTGGTGAGTCGTGCTTGTCTTCAACAACCAGGAGGGTGTAACCGATGCTCAAAAGTCATTGCCTTTCTGTGGGGCAAGTGACACTCTCTGAAGAGGAGATATGTTTTTTAACGTTTTTCTTTTGTAGGATTTTTACATATGGAAATAGAGCTCAGCTGATGGGAGTGGTCACCCAGCAAACTTAATGCAATATTAAAAAGGCACGGACACAGCCTGTGGTGTCTGTGACAGAGTTTAGCCTCTCATTTGTTTGTAGCTCACGCAAACATGGATACCAGTTTTCCTAGCCTGCTGCTGCTCCTGCTCCTGCTGTCACATGTTTTTTTCTCTCACAGCACAACCGCGCAGCGTGGGAACTGCCGACCTATACGATTTGAACCTCCGATGTTGGACTTTCATGAACAGTGAGTGTTTGCTTCATTGTTGAACTGACATTCCTTTTTGTATGTTCTGTTTCCTCACGTTTACGTTCCACTGACACACTTAGTTTACTCACTTCAAAAAGTAACATCGCCCTTAAAACACGTTATTTTTCTATGATGTGATCAAATCATCTGATGGTGGCAGCTCTCTGTCTGAAACATTAGTCCTTACTGGGAAATATATTTCCTAAGAGGCAGTTTACCCTCTTATAAAAACAACACATATTCTCTACCTCCATGCCAGCAGCTAGCTTTACCTAGGTCTGACATATTAGATCACATTCCGCTCTGTCAGTGGTTGCACGCCCACGTAGTAGACACACCTTCTCTACAGCGTGATGCAGTAGCACTCGGAGACTTTGGTAAGCAACACAGCTGTTCCAGCTTGTCCTCCCATGTCCCACTACAACAACAAACGCTCCTCTTATCAGCTGTAGATGTTTTGAAGGCATGAAAATGAAACCCTGAGAAATTCTCAGAGCGTCACCAGTACACTTGAGAGCATGGCGGGGGCCTGAGATAATACTCTTAATACCAGCTCATATGTGAAAGTTTAACTACACAAATAATAGTGTTTTTTTTTGTTTATGATAACAATTTTTCCCGGTTTGATTAGTTGATTTACATGCCACCAATCACTGACGCTTTACCTGCCTTCATACCTAATGTAGTCGGCACATGAGCATGCGTTGCAGAGAGAGAGGAATTATTATCTCCGGGAGTTTCATGTCTCTGCTGGTTGATTTTCATACCACATTGAGATGACAGGAACCGCAGGCTGCCTCCGGGGCAGGAAATCAAAGAGTTTATGGTATGCTTTGGCTGTTGATTGGCAGCAGTGCAAAGTAAAATAAAGGCAGTTAATGGCTTATAACATGCAAAACCACACGTGTGGTCATTTACAACACAAACTGTCTGAAGGTGAGTTCCATCATTAATCACTTGGTCATTAATTAATTCAATTTTACAGTCCACTTTTTCATCCGTTTGTTTGTTTGCGCTTTAAAAAAAAAAGGTTTCACATGATCTGTCTGGTAGCGTTTTTCTAAAATGAGCTCCGGCTTTCTTGAAATATATTTTTGTTGACTTGCTCTTACAAAGGTTTCTTTTCTTCCTCAACAGGCCTGTTGGAATGCCAAAAATGGAGAAAGTTTATTTACGTAATCCTAGCTCAGAAGAAATTAGTTTGATATCAATATCAGCAACAACAGCACATTTTCATGCATCATTTTTCCAGAATAGGGTAAGTGCTCAACACTGTAACCGCAACGTTCAGACATGTTTCACTTGTCTCGCAGATGGCGTTTGTTTTTGTTTTTTTGTGACGTTCTGAGACTATTTGAGCATCTGCAGCAAACAAAAGCATGTAGATGCAGAGGAAGTCCTGATGCAAACCACGTGTGTGTCCAGGCCATAGATCCCTGAGGACTCGAATCTCCAACTGTGCTCAGGCCTTTCAGGACGTATTCAGACCCTCTCCTTGCTGTGTTGTTTGGGTTGTATTGTAAATGAATAACATTTTCCTATTATTGCTGAGATAATTATCCTCCCATCTCTGCACAGGACCTCTAAAGGTCTGTTAGAGTGAACAGTGGGTTTTTGGCCACACCCCCTGACCAACAATTGTCCAGTCACTACCTTTTGATGGTTCATAGTTATTGAAGCCACAGCGTTCCTGGAAACATTCAAAGCTTTTATAGCATTTTCCAAGATGTTATCATAGAGGGCTGCTCAGAACCCCTTTGGGCTTCACAGCCTGGTTTTTGTTCGGACATGCTTTATGAATGGTTTTGTCCATTCAGTATGAAATCACAACACAAGTGTGTAGAAATCGAATGGTCTGAATACTTTAGGATTGATGCATTTAGAGACGACCCAGAACACACAACGCCACAGTTAGAACAGGCAAAGCTATGAAGTTCTAAGTATCCTGTTTACAAAGATTAAACACAACGTACAAACTTATTGAATAATAAAATGATCCTTTAAACGCTCAGGAGGAAGAGTCCTGAAATAAGTACTGTGAAGAGAAACCCTCCTCAGACTATAAAAATACTCACAGACAGGCGCCAAATGTAGTTCTACTGTTTTGTTTGTTTGTTTGTTTTCCAATACATTTTTCAGTCTTTTTGTTTACTGCGTATATAGACTCCCTTCACAGGAAATACCTGTTTCGTTGGCTTCAGGCTCTGACAGTGTGCGTGTCCAGGTGAGACAAGAACAGTCATGTGAGGCCTGCTCATGAAAATGTTTGCAGTGAGAAGCTGCACGCGAGATCTGATGCTTCACATAAGCCACCACCTCTGAACTGGCCATATAAGGCCTGTTGCACTTCTTCTTTGGGAAAGTTGCTAAAAAAAATATATAGCAGTGTAGAAAATAGTGATAAAACACCTGTTTTGACAAGTTAGAAAGAGGTGCAGTAGAGCAGCCAAAGGATCTCTGGAGTGTCTGAGATGTTTGGACAGAGTAGGAATGTAGTGTGAAAGAGACACCGTGAGTGATTCACAACGTTTGATGCATTTTTCTAAAGCAAGCGATGTGAGGGCAACAGCCAGCGGGATCTATGAGGGATTCCTGCATTGTGCAGTTTAGCCAACATATTGCCCTAAGACATTATTACATTCTGTTTATGTTCTTGTTCTCTATTTCCTGTCTCCCCTGTATTGTGGTATGCTTTCATATGCATACAGATCTTCAAGTGTCTAGACTTAGTGTGTGTGTGTTTGCGTGGAGCAAACCGTGTTCTTAGTGTGTGTTTAAATGTTTTCAAAATTCCTCCTGTCACAAGATGATCTGTTCTGTTACGTTAATGAACAGCTTCATCGGCCTCTCAAGTCAACAAGATGTTATCTCATAGCTGTTTCTGTATGGTTTTAAGGTTAATGTAAACTGGCTGGAAAGAGTCCTGGGGAGCCAGAGGCACAAACCACCAAACAGTCACAGAGTCACCACTAAAATGTTAAAGTTAGCGTGTAGCTGCTATGTTGTGGAAGCCCGTATTCAGGCCTTTGAGCTTATTAGTCCAGCTGTACTGTGGTCAGAATCTCCCCATCTCTGTTTTATAGCGTTTTCTTTCATCTGTGTGTTGGACAGATAATTCCACCCGGAGGCAACACGTCGTTCGATGTCGTGTTTCTCGCTCGAGTAGTTGGAAATGTAGAAAACACTTTATTTATTAACACATCACATCATGGAGTGTTTACATATCAGGTACGCAGCCAGAAACAGTCATACTTTTTTTATATAAAGAACATATCAGTGGCCATAAAGATGTAACTTTTGTCCCTTCTTGAAGGTGTTTGGGGTGGGCATCCCGAACCCCTACAGGCTGCGCCCCTTCATAGGGGCTCGAGTGCCAGTAAACAGCAGCTTCTCGCCTCTCATAAACATCCATAACCCGTACAGCGAACCGCTGCAGGTACTGCGATGGCTAAACGTGCACATTTGATCCGTTTCTGTGCGTCGGTGGACTGATTTGATATGTGTGGGATGCGTCTCTCTTCCCTGTCGTCCTCCAGGTTGTTGAGATGTACTCCAGTGGTGGGGATCTACATCTAGAGCTCCCCACAGGTCAACAAGGAGGCACTGGAAAGTTATGGGTTAGTTTCAAGTGTGGACTCATTCTTTCCTAATAGTAGATAGATTTAAAGAGTTATAACTGCAATCAGAGTCAACCGCACTGATCTCCCTCCAGGAAATTCCTCCCTTTGAGACAAAGGGGGTGATGAGAGCCAGCTTCTCATCACGAGATGCTGACAACCACACAGCTTTCATCCGAATCAAAACCAATGCCAACAGTGAAGATCAGTTCATCATCCTCCCTGTGGAGGTAGAAGTCACATCAGGTGTGTTTTGCCACACTCTGTAAACGTCAGCGATCTCTTTATTTGAATGTATGTGTGAAACCTATGCTGTGGTTTTATTGTGTGCAGCCCCTGGGATATACTCCTCCACAGAAATGCTTGACTTTGGCACAATGCGATCACAAGGTGCGGAGCTCTTCTAAAGAAGCATTTATGCCTTTGTGTAATATTTTTTTTGCTCACTCTTTCCCTTGTGTTACAGATCGTCCAAAACTGCTTAATCTACACCTTTTAAATTCAGGAACAAAAGATGTTCCAATTACAGTGAGTATCATGCTTGGCCTTTTTAAAATCTTCCACCTGTTGTCTCAGCCCCTGTGTAACTCTAAGCTTTGTTTCTGATTACCAGAGTGTACGCACAACCCCATCAAATGAAGCCATCACTGTGGATTTTAAAGCAGTCACACTGAAAGCTGGAGAGAACAGATATACCAAAGTTGCAAGTATTAGTTTTGATGGTGAGTGGTTGCTCTTGTTCGCACCCCTCATGGGCACATGGCACATTGATGTTTGTTTGAAATGTGTTTCCCAGATGCCTTGAACCATACATGCTGCGTTCAAGTAGCATGTTAATAAATACGCACACACACACAACCATGAAGCACATGGCGCAACATGCAGAGTTTATCCTGAACGCAGGCACCTAACAGTGGTCCTCAGGACACGATGTCACTTTCCTACTGTGTGTTTTGGGACTTTTTTGTTGTTGTTTTTCATATAAACGTTCATCAGTTTATCTGCAAACTCTCCTTTAGCTTCACGAGTTTTGCGCTGCCCAGAATTTCTTACTCGTCTTAGTTTTGTGTTGCACAACTTCCTCTTGTGGTGGCTTGTATCTCTCTGCAGCACACTTATCCACCGTCTGAATCTTGTTTGTCATTGCAGCCTCAAAAGCGAGAAGACCATATCAGTTTTCTGGTAAAGTAACGGTGAAAGCAAAAGAGAAGACCTACTCCAAGCTTGAAATCCCATACCAGGCCGAGGTTTTAGAAGGGTGAGTGCCTCTGTGGATATGTAGTAGGGTATATGGAGAGTAGTCATAGAGTGGAAAAAGTTCCTCGTGCTAGCAAGTCATTTTTTGTGTTCTCACAGGTACCTGGGCTTTGACCACACAGCTACATTGTTCCATATCAGGGACAGCCCTGTGGACCCAGTTGACAGACCCATCTTCCTCACGAACGCATTTAGCTTTGCAATCTGGATACATAACGTGTCCCTGCCCGAGGAGGCCAAGACCATGTTTAACGTGAGTCGGCACAGTCGGAGTTCATTCTCCATGTGTATGTGTGTGTTTCACAATACGATACCGTCTCTTCTTCACTTTATTTCAGGTGCAGAACTTAAGTGCACCCATCCTCATCCCCCCCCACGAGTCACGTTACATCTTCTCCCTGCTCTTCCGGCCAGTCCGACCGTCGATTCACATAGACAGCAACATTCTGCTCATCACAAATGCATCCAAGTTTCACCTGCCTGTCCGGGCTTACACAGGCTTCTTGGAGGTACACAACAAGCACCACATTATACAAACAAATATTAACGTTGACATTCACGTGGATTCTTAGTCCACTTAATCCAGTTGTTCCATGAAATACCCTGATTCCAGTCGTTTCTCCCACGTGTTATCCGCATCCTCATTTTCCGTATCGTATCAGGGTTACGATGCCTTGTAGCAAATATGTAGTTGTAATGAGGTGTGTGTTGTTTGTTTGTGTGAGCAGCCCCTGGTCCTGCCGCCCAGTCTGAAGGTGAATGTCCTGGACTTTGGTG
Source organism: Microctenopoma stevenorrisi (assembly GCA_032270685.1). Taxonomy (NCBI): domain Eukaryota; kingdom Metazoa; phylum Chordata; class Actinopteri; order Anabantiformes; family Anabantidae; genus Microctenopoma; species Microctenopoma stevenorrisi. Next base: position 3,718,142 of record JAUMTR010000019.1, on the reverse strand, counting down.
TCCGCAGTGCAACAGATACCAGCAGCATCACGTTTGTGGTGGTCAACAGTAATCCCATAGAGGTGAGTGCATGTGATATACTACATGTACATTTACTCTCTGTTTTGTTGTAGAAGGAGAGAAAGGCGTCTTTATGTGGTCTTTTAAATAAACTCACATGTGCCCTCATATACTGTATTTTTAATAAAACCATGTTTTAAGCCTTTGTGCTAAGCACTTTGAATGTGGATAAGGTGAACAGTTTAAAGGGCATTCAGCCATAGTTGAGTAAAACATGAAAAGTCATTTCCTCCTCCAGCTGGAGATCAAGTCCTGGCTGGTCACTGGAGATCATCTTTCCATGGAACTGCTAAAGACAGAGAAAGGAAACACAACAGCGGCTCTAAATCACTTACGAGAGCTGCAGAACATGTCAGCCTCTCATCACAAAACAGTAAGATGCCTCCTTAGTTTAAAATAAAATCGTCTTTTCCACCTAATACTGGTTTTATTCCGATGGTTTGTGGTGTGAAAAGCAGCCCCATTGTGTCTTATAAACTAATGTTTATGTCTCTACAGGTGATATTAGCATCTGGCTATTATGCAGCATTCAGAGTGACTCTAGTGGCCAAGGCCCTGGAGGGCATGTACGATGGAGCCATACACATAACCACAGATTATGAGGTAGGAAGTCTGTCGTGTCAACGGCACACACAACAGTCATGACTCAGTGTAACAAAAATTGTTATTTCCCTCAGATATTAACCATCCCAGTGAAAGCCATTGTTGCAGTGGGGACATTAAGCAGCTCTCCCAAAAATATCATTTTACCACCTTCATTTCCAGTAAGTAAGAACTTTAGAACCTTTCACTGCCATCTTATTCTGGTAATGAAGAGATGTTGGGATATGTGTGAATGTAACTTCCTGTTGTGTGCGTTTGTTTTAGGGGAAGGTTGTTCACCAAAGCTTCAGCATACAGAGCTCTTTTACCCAAAAAGTGAGGCTGCAGCAGATCCGCTCCCTGACGGAAGACCTCCGTTTTTTTTACAAACGGCTCCGCAACAACAAAGACGAACTGGAGCCAAGACGTAAATCTAAGGTACGCCGTCCTCTCACAGAAGAAGGCGAGGAAGCAGGGAGCCACATGTGTCCTCGGAGACGTGAACTTATTTTCTTTTCTCCATCTTTTTCAGGTGGCAAATATTTATTTTGATGCCAGCTTGCAGTGTGGTGATCACTGTTATGTGGGGCTGCCATTTGTGCTTAAATGTAAGTTTTTTTGTGTGTTTGTAACCTTCAAGTCTAGCATAGAACTAGAATCTGACTGACTGAGTGATTCTTTTTTTTTTCTCCATCACTTGCCAGGTATTTTTAATCATGTCCACAGTGTGAAGGTTTTTCAGTCTGAGCCCAATAGTTTTTTTTTTTTTTGTTTTTTTTGTGTGGAGTGACATCCTCTGTCTTTAAAGTGAAGCTCAGAAGATTTATTTTTATAGAAAAAGTTGGGAAGATCAACCCCATAACCTCGGTTGCATCATTTAGAGCACACAGAAAGATGACACCATGAGAAGGGATGTCCTCTGGTGGATTATTCCAGCTAATGATGCATTTAGCTTTGCGTTTTACTATATTCATATCCGTCACTGTTGCCTCTGCACGTACCTACTTGATTTCTTTTTTTAGCCTTGCCACATTCCTGATTTGTTACTGTTGCATACTGGAAATCCCCGCCTCAACCTGTATTGCTAATCCTGTTTAAAACAGAAAAAAATGTTCAAATGAAACCGGTAATATGTGTGTTCTTTTGGTTTCCTGTTGCAGCCGAGTCCAAACCTCACGGTCTAGCACTGCAGGAGGATATCTGGGACGCTGATGTTGATCTTCATCAGAAACTGCTCAGGCGATGGAAAGAGCTGAAAGAGCACACCGGACATAAGTAAGCACAACGGGACAGGATCATTGGCTCACTGCTAGCAGAATGTCACATGACGTCTACTTTTCTTACCAAAAGGATCGAAGCCGTCTTTGAAGTAGACACAGACCTCCAGAAAAACGTGCAGGCTAAAATAACGGCGCACTTGACGTGGCCCTCGCTGGTCAACTCGTCGCAGAGAATCACGTTCCCTCTGACCAACACAAACAGCTCCTCCGTGAGTAGCAGCAGTCCACCTCTCGTTGGCGCACACGTACAGGAATCTCCTAACATGTTGCCGTCTGTTTGTTTCTCTGTAGGACGAAGAGGTGATTCTTCATAATCCTTCCGACGTTCCCATATATGTCCAGGTTCTCCCCTTGGCACTGTTACCAAACCCCTCAGTGTTTTCTGGAAAGCTGGCTGACAGGTGGGAAATCTCATCAGCCTGCAGCATTTTCTTTCTCCTCATCTTACTCCAACTGTGATCTGGAAACTTTATTTCTCAGGTTTCCATTAGGAAATTTATCCATCATCAATATGGACACAAACACCTTAGAGTTCCAAGTTCACAGAAATCAAGTGAGTGTTTACGAGAGCGATGGTTAACGGCTGCCTGGCACAATTACAGTACACTTTGTCAATGGAAGCGGCAGCATGTGGTAGCCGTTTGTCTCTAACAAGCCCTCTGTTTGTTTGGTAGACCCCTCTAATGAAAAGCAGCACTGGCTTCGTAGAGGGATCAACCAGACCCTTTGTCTACAACCTCCTCCTCCTGCCTCGAGAAGTCAAGTCGTTCAATGTGAGGTTCACTCCCATCAGCAACCACAGTGTCTCCTCCCTCCTCATCGTCAGGTAGAACTTAACTGACTAACCTAGCTGAGCAGTGAGTAAACGCGAGTCCCTGTTCTCACGGTGCTTCTTTAATTCTAGAAATAACCTAACCGTGATTGACACGATCGTACTTCAAGGACGGGGTACAACGGAGAGCCTGAAAGTGGCAGGGAAGCCTCCAGGACAAGGAAGCTCGCTGAGGTTTAAGATGACCGAATCCCTGCTGAAAGACTGCAACGACAGTGAGTTTGTGTCGCTGAGGCCCACGTCAGTGTGAACACGAACGCAACATCTTTTACACTCATCACTTCAGACAAGATACTCAGAATCTAGATAAGATTTAAAACACCCAACAAGAGTAGGTGCACCTCCTCAGGTCACAGTTAGCGGGCTAATGAATGTATCACGTTATCACCGTGTTTGCTCACACAGATCAACTTGACAGATCCACAACTTGATGCAACTTCTCAAGTGTTCATTGTTATCCTTCAAAATAAAAGACAGCTTCTAGAGAATGCCTTGTTCCTAATGATAAGGAACACATGTTCACACAGACGGATAAAATAAAAATGTTCTGTTCAGCACTGGAATCTCTGGGCTGCTAAATTTAGACTTCAGCATTCGTTGAATTTCATTTTCACACTTGACATTTTTAGCCCTTCCTGTTTCATTTTCTAACTAACAAACCCTTCCATTATTTTACCTTCTTTATTTCAGAGGCGAAAGTCAAAGAACCTAACTTCACTCTCAAAAGGACCTTCAGGTTAGAGAACACTGGCCTGCTCCCGATCACCATCAGAACCGCAGAAATCAACGGCCAAGCTTGTGAGGGATACGGATTCAAAGTTCTCAACTGTCAAGAATTTGCACTTAAGCCAAACTCTTCAAAAGACCTCATAATACTGTGAGTGACCAACCTGCTTCGAACCTTCTCTTTTACCATGATTTAGCGGCGTGTGTTCTGTTATTGCTTGCTTGGATCTTGATCAGACACTCCGTTATCCTGGGTGCAAGTCTGACTGATATTGTCTCCGTTTTCCTTCCAGGTTTACACCTGACTTCACTACGTCTCGAGTGATCCGGGAGCTGAAACTGGTGACGTGTGGAGGCTCTGAGTTCGTGTTTGTCCTGAACGCCTCCTTGCCGTACCACATGTTAGCTGCGTGTGCAGAGACCCTGCCCAGACCAAGCTGGGAGCTGGAGCTCTACATCTTTGTCTCTCTTATTATGAGGCGAGTGTCACTCTGCAGCACAGCATTAGGCACTGCACCAAAAACACCACAACTCGGTAGTGACCTGGCTGACGTTTTGAGTTCGTTTTCCTTTGTCTCTACAGCTCCATGTTTTTGTTGGTGATCGCCACAGCCTACCTGGAGGCTCAGAGCATCTGGGAGCCTTTTAAGAGATGTGTGTCTCTGGAGTCCAGCTCCACCATGGAGACTGGGAGACCATTTAATCTCAGGGAAATTGTGCAAATTCACAGTGATTCAAAGTAAGTGCCCAGACATCCTCTCATTACGGATGATGTGGAAGGATACAAAATTCCTTTCTAAACATTGTTCAGGTGGAATCTGGGAAGGCTGAATACCGCTAAAGGTGGTTCAACTGGTTATTAAATCACTTGGTTTGTCATTTTTACTTTGGATTTTTGAAGTGGTGACGTGCTGTTGTAACAAACGAGTCACATGCTTTTGCTGCCACTGCACCGAAACTGATAATGTTCACCTAGGAAATGAGAAGTCTGTCAGCCCGTCAGCTGCTTTTGGACTGTGGTTATGTATATGTGGCTAACCACTGCCCACACGTTGCCATGTCTGACTCTCTATCACACTTTATCACTCTTTATTCTGACAGCTTTGCATGATCAGTCTCGGACAGTCTCCTTTGCCTGACAAGCAAATTAGTGATTTACCCTGTAGTACAGTTGTTTCAGTTTCACATACAGTACAGCAACTAGAACTAATAAATGAGAAACTGCCAGTTTCAACCTCTTATCAGACACATTCTCCATTCTGGCCCATAGTGAGAGTTTTGAGAGCTCGAGATGACACCTTTTTAAATGTTCGACAAACAGCCTGCAACCCACATCAATTCAGTTTACTGTACCATTAGACAGAAGAAAGTTCCATAAACCTTTCTGTCAATATTCAGGTTGAACGATTATAGTGACTCATCCCAGAACTCCAGAGGATTATATGCATCCACCAACGGAGCTGCTCGAGTTGGGGGCCGCCAGGGCAACAGCCGCACCTTATCAGACTCTGACAACCAAGACAAGAGGTCCAGGATTGGCTTTGGTCGAACATCTATGCAAGCTGCTTCCTCCCAGCTGACCAAAGGAAGTACTAACTCAGGCCAAGAGGGACCCCCGCCTGCCTGTCAGCTAACCAACCGGAAGGCTCGGAGCACCAAACAACTGGACCTCCAAAGTCAGAGTTTATCCGGGTCGTCTCTGTCTCACAGAGGCCTCTGTCCTGATGATGCAGAATATGCCGACCTGATAGGAGCCATGGACAATGACCTCGACCGTCCAGAGTCCCTCGGTGCCGAAGCTCTACAAGAGCAGAGCTCTCAGTCTCTCCAGAACAAAGGTACCAGAGGGACTGGCGGAGAGGAAAGGCTGCTGTAATCAATTTACTTTAAGCGAAAGTTGTTGTTAATATTTGCTTTTCTTTTAGAATCCAAAGGGAAGCCACGGGGAAAAACAAAAGCTCAGAGAAAAAAGGAGGAGAAAGAGAAAAAATCTTCAGTAAAGACTCAGGGAGACGAGCTTAAAGACAACCTGGCCGACAACGATGACAGCTCCTCCACCACGACGGAGACCTCCAATCCCGATGTGGAGTCGAACATCAAAGAGGTACTCCCAACTAGAGATATTTATACGCCCTTTAACAAAGACTCCATCAGTCTATAAATTCAATGGTAGGTAGATTTAAACAGTGAGACAATAAGAACGGTGTGGAACCAGCACAGAACTACTCGGGAGATCAGCTGATTGAGGCAGCTCGGACCATAGTCATCAAGAAAACATTTGAGACACTACGCCATGCACTGCAACTTACATCCTGCAGTATTCGCAAGGTTCCCCTGCTCAAGACCGGGCACATGTACAGGCCCGTTTGAAGTTTGCCACTGAACATCTAAACGATTCAGAGGACCGACTGAAAGTGTTGTGGTCAGATGAGACCAAAGTCGAGTTCTTTGGCATCAACTCAACACGGCGTGTTTGGAGGAGGAGGAATGCTGCCTTTGATTATAAGGCCAGTGTTGGTAGTGTTTTTCTGCCAAGAGGTCAGGACAACTTAATTTAAAGGGGGGGTGGAGAACCTCCTTCCTTCAGCCAGGGCATTGAAAATGTTGTGGGTGGGTATTGGCTGAAGGAGAAGCATATCAGGTCTTGGAGTGGCCTATTCAGTCTCCAGACCTTAGTCCCAGAGAAAGTCTGTGGAGAGAGCTGAAGGTTCAAGTTGCCAAATATCAGCCACAAAACATATTATTTTTATTATTAGTTCTGTCTCTCACTGTTCAAACGACCCTACCAGCGTGAATATAGACTGGTCACGTCTTTATTAGTGGGCAACGACTTTTTCCCTGACTGTATGTATATTCCAAAATGTGCCTTTCTAACCTTATGCCATAATTTCCCACAGGAACCAGTGAAGAAGAAAGGTAGAACAGCAGCCCCGGCAAAAGTGAAAGAAGAAATTTCTAATGTTTTAATCAAAAACAAAACCAAGAAACAAGGAACCACAAAGAAAGAGACTCCAGCAGAGGATACCAGGTGTGTTTTTTTTTTAATTCAAGGTGACATTGATGTAATTATATAGATATAGATATAGATATAGATATATATATGGAAATAATATGCGTTGTTGTTCTCAGCACTCTGGAGCTGCCATACGTAACGCCACTGGAGAACAAACAGCGTAAGAGCTTCACATCCAAAGCTCTTCACCCCCCTCCCAACATCTCAAAGGCCAGACCCCCGCAGAAACAGAGATGTGAGTTTCCTCACTGAAATGTTGACTCTTTGTGTTTTTGCGCGATGTGTTTGTGACATGTTTGTTCTGGCAGTCGATGGGAAGTTGGAGGAGAGGCGTCCGTCTCTGTTCCCCAAACTCTTCTCCAGCGGGTCAGTGCCGGAGCTGGGCCACAGCAGTAGCTCCGAGGGGGAGAAGGAGTTTGCCCCCCCAGAGTGGGATGTACCACTTTCCAAAAACAGCGTCCGTAAGTGGAGACCTGACACCTGGTTCCTTTCTCCTCAGGACTGTTTCTAGTCCTCACTGATGAGTGTGGTTCCCTTGCAGAAGCAGATAGTCTTCAGCAGATTTCCCTACAGACGATCAACGCGGACCCCTTCCTGAAGAGAGCCGCGACGTTGTCCCCTCCGCCGACCTCCCCCAGTTTACTGACCCGGGGCACCTACAGCAGCGTGCTCAACAGTAACAGGTATTACAGCAGCACTAGAAAAGCGAAAGCGAGTTGGCCACATTCACACACATGTTGCTGTACTTGTTGCTTTATTCGGTGACAACGTGTAAAGTTTCAATTCCATTTCTTTTGTTTTTTTATATGCAACCACTAATCTGGACTCTTCTGTGTTTCTGACCTTTCTGCAGCGAAGGAAATCAGAAGAAGGCCCCAGGAAACAAATTACCTACAGCCACTCCGCTCCCAGGCAAAAATGGGAACCCCACCTTTGCCGCTGTAGCTGCTGGTTATGACAAAAGCCCAGGTAACCATGGAAACAGTGGAACCTGAATGTGTTGTTTGTGTGATGACCTGTAAGAAGACAACAACAATGTCTTTTTGTGTCAGGTGGTTCTGGCCCAGGTAAAACTGACAACCAAGGAAAAAGTCTGGCGCACATGACATCGGTGGAAAGCGACAGCTCTGACAGGTATATGAGAAAAAGACTAAACTTACTGCCAGACACGATGCCAGGATACAGAATGGACTGAATATCTGTGTCTGTGTTATAGCTCGGGAATGTGGAGTCCAATTGGCACCGTCAATGCTCCCAACTACAACTCTGCCAACTCATTCTCTGCTTTTGGACCCAACAATTCTTTCAACCTGACTGGAGGTGCGTTTGAGTGACTCTCAGGCTGGTAACAGAACAGAAGCATGCGGAGTAACTGGCGTGACGCCGAAACTGAAATGTGTTTGTTGTTTTCAGTTTTCAGCGGAATGAATCTCCCAAGGTCAACCGAGCCTCAGCAAAGCTGGCCTGAGTTCAGCCCTGTGGACGCTTCCATCTGGGACATACCGAGCGGCGACCCCCTTCATTCCTGGGCCAGCAGCTCCAGCTCACCAGCTGTCCCAACCGCAGTAAGATCGATTGTTACGTTTTTACTGCCGCTCATCGATGCGCTTCCTGTTCACGCCACGGTTGTTACACTGGTTTTGTTTTATTAGTCACTCCTAGGAAACAACCGCAGTCCCTGGTCTGCGACCACACCCTTCAGCAGCTCCATTTGGTCTACGAGTGCAGATTCAGCCCTACACCCTTTTGCGCCACCTACCAACAGCTCAACTGCTCTGACGGATCTGGTGAACAGTCCCGCCCCGTCACCACCAGCTGCCACTGAGATGAGTCGTAACTTCCACCTCTGGAGCCTGTGGGGCCCCAGCCTGAGCAGGCGCAGCTCCGAGCCGTGGCCTAGCTCTTCCGACAGCGGCAATTAAACGGCACCCGACGGCACTTAACAGAAGAACATCGTGGTTTTGATGTGTTCTGTACACTAAATCAAAATCTCTTCATTTTAATCGGAGAATCCCAACAGAGAGCAACGTTACCTGAAGTGTTTGGTAGCCCAGTTTGTACGTTACCAACCCTGCAATTTAGTTCATGCAGCGTTTTATCCGGGGGGGGGCAGGAATGCTTACTTTTATTTGGATTCTTTTAACAGGAGCCCCTAAATACAAAAAATCTTGATAGCACGGTATGCTAATGCTCTTATAGAAAGACTGGTGCTGCGGCATTTGTTCTGAAGAATCTTTAAAGTTTGGAAGAGACGTCTTATTTTAAGCCACGTGTCATTGTTTTCACAGTAATTTATCTTCTAGGTGGTTTATTCCAGACGTTGGTTTGAAAAGTGAGATTTGACTCCATTCAAATTGAATTCTTTGCACTTTGCTTTTAATTGGCTGCAGACATCTTTCACCATCTGAAATATGATCCTTCCCCAACGTTCACATTCCCCATTTTAAACTGTCAGAGCCTGTGATAAGAAATTGGTCAAATAATCAGAGAATATTTAAGTTGGAGGTTGGTCTTGTACTTGGCCTCCGTTTGTCAGCAAATTCAAATAAAGGATTTCAGCAGAGCATCATGTTTTCTGGTTTTCTTCATTTTCTGTTACTGTCTTTGGAAAAAATAAAAGCTTTTCACCAAACTGCTGCCAGAACTTTAGTTCCTGGCAGGTCTGTGCTTCCCCCTGCTGGACAACACTCACTTAACAAATCCTCTTCACGTGTTACTATTCAAAACAAGTTGTCATTGAAGATGCAGAGTTAAGCTGCTGATTTCTATTCAGTTACGACACCACAGGTGGAGCAGCAGTAAACACCTGTCTACTGATAGAAACCTCTGCTGTTTAATGAACCTTCACACTTTTCAAGTTCACCTTCACAAGTTTGTAGAAACAAAAGATGATTTTACAGTAAATGTGAGTCAGGAAGTGATTTCAGTTACACTCTGTTGGTTGTTCTTGTCACCAGCTCAAGCTCAGGTGAAGATACGGTTTAGAAAAGGCCACACAGCCGAAGACGGAGACACACTCACCGTGAGTGTCTGGTCATCTCTAAATGCTTATTTCTCTTTTTTGTCAGTCAAAGGAAAGGCCACACAAAAGTAAGAAATGTCATTCCTTGGAAAGTTCCCATTCGAGAGGCAGTCTCATTCAACAACATCCAGCAGCTCGATGGAGATCTTCCTGTGCTCCAGAGAAATTCAAAGCAAGGACATGGTGACAAGACAAAAACTCAGATGAAGTCAGGTTTGAAGGTGAGCTCGTCTGCCCCGACAGCCAAATCACAGCCTGCTGTGGGACCAAAAAAGGCGTCTGACGCAACGAGGAATGAGAATGAAGAGATTTCTGGACCCGGTCAACAAAATTCTGCCTTGTTGAAAGAACTGCTCAAAAGGCAAAGGCAGATTAGGAGGTGACCGTTCCTGTGGAGGATCCAACGTCTCAATGGGAAGAGGAAAAGTTCCGCTTTGTAAGTGAGCACCTGACTGCAATCTCTACCATGAAGGCAGCGTGGATCCAACAAATGCAGAAAGAAAGATCTCAGTGGGAGGAAGAGAAATCCTGCCTCACAGCTGAGCACCAGCAGGAAGTCTCCAGACTGAAGGCAACGTGGGACCAAGACCTGCAGAAAGAAATGTCTCAGTGGGAAGGAGAGAAATCAGCTCTCATAGCTGAACATCAGGAGGAAAGACTTCTTCCAGAAGACTTTTAAGAACTTTGAGATGTGGTTCAACGAGCTGAAGCAGAAAGAAAAATCTAAATCTGCAGACAAACTGCTTCATGTAGAGACTGACAAGAAAACCAAGAAGAAAAAATCCCAAGAAACGGTTCCTCCAGCTCTTTAAACTGAGGAGGCCGCAGCCCTCTGCAACATCTGACCTGCTGTTACTCTCCTTCAGCGTCTGCACAGACCATCATTTCCCACAGGGTTCTCTGCCTTTTTAGCCAGTTGAAATTGTTGATTCATTAATAAAAATTTCATCGTTTTAACACATTAAGAAATGTGTCTGCGACTAGATTTATGCCAGTCGTTAAAACATGATTCAGACCATACCAGGTGTGTCCCTGAGAGAGACACTCAGCACTAGCTCCCCGAGCGGCGCCTCAGGCTGCTCACCCCAAGGGGGGAAATGCAGAGAATACACTTTGTTGTAACATGTAGAAATGTATCATTGACCAATAAAGTGAATTCTTCTTCTTCTTCTTCTCCTTTGGGCTTTACTCCCTGTAAGCACTCGTCATGATTCTTTACTTTACTTTACTTGGCAGACGCTTTTATCCAAAGCGACTTACAGGGAGCTAGCGCTGAGTGTCTGGCTCAGGGACACCTTAGGAGTCAGACAGGATTCTAACCTGCGACCTTCTACACTCCAGTCTGACGTTTAACCCATTGAGCTACCAGGCCGCTGTTCTCTCTACAATCAAGCGAAACGTGATAGTTTGTCGTTTTCCAGCCAGGATCCATCCGCAAAATTAATTTGAAATGATTTAATGAAATTAGTGTTAGGTTAGGGGGGGGGATTACAGGGTGCTTTTCACTTTTTACAGGGTTGTCTGAGGGAGTTTAGTAGCAGCTGACTAAACTTCGAACTGTCACATTGCTTCAAAACAAATACACTGTGGCTCTTTTTCAGAGTATTTGTGCGATCTAGTGCCAACATGCCGCGAGACATCACACCCTGCAGCTCAACGCGAACAGGACACTCAATGCTCTGCGTGACCACGGTGCTGTCGATGCAGGCTGCCACTGCATAGGCGTCGTAAGACACGAATCCAGGACCAAAGTACACGTCTCTCTTATTGACCATAGCCTTCCTGGAGTAGGCCCAGCATTTGGACGTTATCGTCTTCATAAAACGTGCTGCAGGTGCGTCCTGGTTGATCAGCTCCTCAAAGAACTCCTGCATATAGGTGAAATCAATTAGATCAATCTTGAATGGGACACCTAGTATAAAGGGTTATCTGTTTCTGCTTAACCTACCCATGTCAGTGCATTCCTGCACGCGTATTCCAACGTTGCGACATATGTGGGGCAAAGGAATTCTTCAAAAACAACATAGGCGGATTCTGGATCCATTGCAAAGTTAAATTCTGCACAAAGTGTTAAATTCCCTATTCCTAAAAAGATAAAATAAGTTACACAAGCTGTCCTGTACACAACAAACTGCATTCTGTATATAAACTAATCATTGTACTACCTTCCATGTTTCCACCCATGATGTAGAGATCTTTGAGCTTTTGGGAAAAACATGGATCCACTCTTATGGCCACTGCGAGATTAGTGAGCGGGCCAAGGGCCACTAAGGAGACCTGCAGAAAGCACATTTCAATACAGCTCCAGACAACACAGACAGTCCACACAACAAACAGTTTCTCACCTGGTTCCTGTTTTCAGACACCAGTCTAAACATTGCATCGACTGCATGCTCGCTCTGGATTTTCTCCTCCCACTGTGGATCTCTGTCTTTGATCACATCTCCAAGTCCATCGGTTCCGAAGTGGTCAGTACGTGGGCTGCTGGCTCCAACCAGAGGAGCAGCGCAACCTCGGAACACTGGAATCTGTAGGCAAAAGACACAACCAACCAACTCTGTTTACATTTTCCTAGTGTGTAACGTAGATTAGATTTGCTCTCTGGTGGAAAAATTGTGCAGCAATCTCTAAGACCATCACCTCAGTTAACCTTTGGAGTCATATTGTTTTTTGTTTGCTGTTATGTTGTCATATTTCTGTTTATTTTCCTAACACTGGCTGTTCAGGTGTGATGATTTCAATATGGCTTCCGTAAACTTACCCCGTCACGCTCACAGACCGCGAGCACCCTCAAAATATTCTGACAGACATTGTCCACAGATGCGTTTCCAAACACGCTGGTTATTCCCAGGATCTGAATGTTAGGTGCTGCCAAGGCCATCATTATAGCCTGAGCATCATCTATGCCGCAGTCTGTGTCAATGATCACCAGCTTCTTTGCCATGGCCTTCTGTAAAATTCAAATTTCCAAAACGAATGTCAAAAAAATCACTTTCAAAGGCTGAAAGTGGCTCAATCTGCACAGGTGGAGTCAGTAGGCTGCAGCATGTCCTGTGCGTAAACTAATCTGCACCTGTGGTCTATACCTTTGACCCAATGAATAATCCAGCCATCTACTCTATGGGTCCTGTACTTTTTCCATTTTTTTCATAGTTACAGATCAAGAAAAATACACAAGCACGTGGATGTATTGCTTCAAATTAATAACAGCTCTGAGAGGATCTGATGATAATATAATGTATTTTTGTTGTTTTAACTTTAAAATGATTACATGTGAGTAGTTTAAGTCTTACCTCCAGAGAGTAAAGTAAAGTTTAAAGAGCAACTCAGCCTCTCCTGTGATTGGTTTAAAGTGTTGGAACATTTTATGGTTTAAGGGTATTTATCCACTGATAAAGTGGCACGCGCATACATTTAATATCGTACAATGCGACAAAATATGGGTTTTTGATAAGTGACATAAGCTTTGTATTTCACTAAATATTTCACTTCATTATTTTCGTTGTATTATTCAGAAACAATTGTTTTTAGTTTTGTCATCACCCCCATTGGTACTACGAATGGTACAGTCCGCTAACCCTGCACAGGAAGAGGGCGCGGGTCAGGAAGGCGACGTTACCGAAATGTTATCGTTCATTTTTACGACGTGACACGTTAATGTTCACCCAGGTGTGGTAATGTGTCTTTCACTCGTGGTTTGAACGGTTTCCAGCCACGTCTGGTCGCGACTCGTTGCACGAGGTGTGATGAAAAACCTCCCTGGGCGTGTGTACGTGTGGTAGCAGCGCGGATGTAGCTGTGTCCGCGTCCACTGCAGCGTCTTCACAGGTTCGTTCGTGTCCAGTGCACAGGCTAACTCCACCCCGGGGGATGATTACACACGCTGCTGGTTGTATTTAATGATAGGTGACCTACTATAGGTTAAAGGTCATGTTGTGTAAGGCTCTGTGTCGTCTCTTAACAGTGGCATTTCGGTGCAGAGATGATTATTATGTCCCCTGAGTTCACTGTTGGGGTTTCACTTTGTCACTGTTCGTCCATCTTCCTATTAAATGTGAAATGTTTGTCCCTTCACCCGCAGAGGAGGCAGCCACCAGCTTCAGCTAGTTGTTCATCCATCCCGTAAGTGGCTCTCTGATGCCTAACACATCAGAGGACCGAGAAGAAGCAGAACCGCCGGCGATGCAAAAGCCCACCGACGCGGGGGAGGAACACAGTCTGATCAGCTCCGTCGCTCGGGACGTTGCGAGAGTAAGACGAGCCTCGAGCGCTGAGCTTCACCTGCCGTGGACCTGCCCGGTCACACACTCCAGAGAGAAGTTCTACACCGTGTGCTCCGACTATGCTCTTCTCAACCAGGCCGCTTCCGTGTACTGTCCTCCAAACCCAGCCAGGGACAGGGGCCAGAGCAAACAGGACGAGAGGGCCCCGCTTGTGAAGCCCAAACCATCTGCTGACTTCGGGGCTGGTCAAACTGGAGGCGCCTATGTGGGATCAGATGGGGACTTCGACATGGAGGAAGTCTCCTCAGGGAACACTAAACCCATCCTGGCCTGGGAGATCGATACAGCAGACTTCAACAGTGTGCTCACCAGGAAAATAAGAACAAGTAGGGCAGATGTTCTGTGACACAGTCCAGTCATCGTTCCTGTAAATGACAACGGCTGTGATCGGTTCAGATTTCTTTAAATGTTGTGACACGAACGCTGTTTTTTTCCTTTCTCCAGGCAACGTGAAGAAGTGTAGCACCAAGAAGATGAAGTCATCAGACAGACCCAGCCGTAACCTGCAAGACGTCCTGCCTCATGCCTCGCTGGAGGAGATCAAACAAAGAAAGGTGTTCGACCTCAGAAGATGGTAAAGCTGTAGCGGTGATCCAAAACCTTTTCAGAATATGAAAACAAATGCAGTGCATAAATTGAAAATACTACTTCTGTATTTGTGTATTGCTGCAGGTACTGCATCAGTCGACCACAGTACAAGACGTCGTGTGGAATCTCTTCTTTGGTGTCCTGCTGGAACTTTCTGTACAGCACTCTGGGTGCAGGGAGGTAAATGTCATGACTGTCCGTTAGATTTCGTGTTGAACTACAGCTCCCACATTAAAAAGCGTTAAGCAGTTCCCTCCTGTAAAACCACCACAGAACTACACTATTTAACTTATGTATGTGTAAATATTTTTTGTAGCTTTGTGTTCCTAGACTGATTTCAGGATTCGTGCTCTTTGAAATGAAGATCACTTCTATTCCATTAAAGATGTAACCATTTCTTGTTGCGTTGCTAGTCTTCCACCCATCTCTCAGGAGGAGGCGCTGCATATTCTGGGCTTTCAGCCGCCGTTTGAAGAAATCAAGTTCGGTCCTTTCACTGGCAACGCTACTCTAATGCGGTGGGTAGACTACTCCTTATGTCTTGTTAAATACTTCACTAACCCCCAGGAGATGTTTGCAGCTCTCTAACCAAAGCATTTTCATCACAGGTGGTTCAGACAAATCAACGACAACTTCCGAGTGAGAGGTTGCTCCTATATTCTGTACAAGCCGCACGGAAAACACAAGACGGCGGGAGAAACAGGTGAGAAACAGGCTGTCGCAAGCGTCTGTACATTTATTCATGAGTGAGACCAAACATGTGATAAGTGAGCTAATGTTTGTAGCTGAAGGAGCGTTGATGAAACTGACACAAGGGCTGAAGGATGAGTCTATGGCCTACATCTACCACTGCCAGAACCACTACTTCTGCCCAGTGGGATTTGAAGCCACGCCTCTCAAAGCAGCAAAGGCCTACAGGTAGAGCTCATCACTTCAGTTTAAATATAGTGTTTTCCAACTTCATAATTCTTCCACTGATCAACAAGACAGCCTGCTTCAGCTACGAGGGGTTTCTAAGTGAATGATTGTTGTTCTGCATGTGTCTAGGGGCCCTCTACCTCCATATGAAACGGAGCACTGGATCTTAATTGGGGAGCCGAGCAGAAAACATCCAGCTATCCACTGCAAGAAGTAAGTTCTGTCAGTGTTTAGTCTGTGTCTAAAGCATTAGTAGGAACAGCTAATAAGACGCCTTTGTTTCCAGGTGGCTGGACGTCGTGACGGACCTCAACACACAAAACCCGGAATACTTGGACATTCGTCACACAGAGAGGGGGATTCAGCGGCGCAAAACCAAAAAGGTTTCGTTTTAAAAGATGCTCTTTATGCCTAATGGCTCAGTGGTTAAAGCAGAGGGCTGGGATGCAGAGATAGCAGGATCGATTCCCAGCTGCGACACCCAGCCCATCCCCCATACCAGGTGTGTCCCTGAGCGTCACACCCAGTGCTAGATCCCCGAGCGCCGCCTGTGGCTGCTCACTGCTCCCCCCAAGGGGCGATGGTCAAATGCAGAAGACAACTTTCTTTGTAACTCCTCCTCCTTCTTCTGCTTCTTCTTCTTCTCATTCTCCTCCTTCTGCTTCTTCTCCTCCTCCTCCTTCTTCTTCTTCTTCTCCTCCTTCTAGGTCTTCTTCTCCTCCTCCTTCTACTTCCTGCGAGGGAAATTAAATTAGTCACATGTCTGCACATTTAGGATGTGATGTAGTTAAACGAATGCTCTCCGACCCTCAGGTGGGTGGAAACCTGCACTGCATCATGGCCTTCCAGAGGGTGAACTGGCAGAAGCTCGGCCCCTGGGCTTTGAATTTGGAGAACCTTCGGCACGACTTCCACCACTCGAGCACAGACCGAGCACATGGAAGCGGCTCAGAGGACGCGGAGAGAACATCGTCCAAACGCCTGGCCCATCTGGGACGCTCGCACAGCATGGGAAGTCAGAAAGACGCCTCCTGGAAACGCCTGTACAACACTGCAGAGAACAGACAGAGGAGCTCCCCTGACAGTGACCTTGAGGAAGACGTCACAGACTGACAGGGCTCACTGGGACAAACTGGGGCAGGACTAAATACTGGAGATTCCAACACAGTACAGTAGCTGTAAGTTACATTTCTAAAAGGATAGGCCTGGTGTTATTCTATAATTCATTATTAACAAATGCCATGAAAACACTTAAACTGTCTCTCAGTAGTTCGCGGCTTCTCCTTCGTGGAGCTCAGTCACAAGCTTATTTGTTCCTTCTTATGCACAAATATCCCGCCAGGTAATGTTGAAAACATTCTAGCCAGTTAGCTAGAAGGTGTCAAACAGTACATTTATCTGGGACTATTGTCAGTGTTGTATGAAAACACTGATGTGGACTAGTTATTAATTCCACCTGATTATCGAGCTCTGGATACACACGTAATCCTTGAGAGTAGGACTGATTCACTATTGGATCTTTTACAACAAATAACCACTTTAGTTTTTGAGAATGAGTGACTGAACCGTTTTGAGGCCATATTGCAAATCGTAGTGCTTTTGAATCAGATTGTGTTGACTGTCGTCCTACTCTTCCTCTTTGTCCTCACAGGTTTTAATGCATTTTTCTTTTCCTTTCTTGAGATGGCGACTGAAGCACCAGCAACTATTCTAAATCACAGTAACACAGGCAGCTACACACACAAGCCACACTGTATTGATTACTGTTTAGCAGCGCGTCAGTTTTATGAACGACCTGACTGTTGAGTGTTTTTCTAAGTCGGCTTGTAGAAGAACTAGCAGCTCAAATGAGGACAGGTAATCACTGAGCATTGATTCCAAGCGCCGAAGTTCGTTACGTGGCAAAGTAAAAGTGGTGAAATCTGCAAACGGAAGAAAACTCAGCCGACAAAGAGGAACAGCAGAAATGACAATCGTTGTCTCAGAGTTATAAAAACTGAACTTCAGATGAGCCACTGCTCATCTAGCTGAGCAGCAGAGACAAAGATGTTCCTTCTTACTCCATACGTCATTATACAGGTTCAGTCAGTGGGCTTGTTTTGCACCTGGCGTACAGTGGTTAGTTCAGTGGAAATGCTGTTCAGTCCAAGTGTCGTGAAAGCAGGTGACATCCTGTTGTGCTTTATGAACCCTACAGTAAGACTATCATGTTGTTGTTTAAAGAAAGGAGTTGTAGAGAAGTCTCCCTCAATCACCCAAAAACAAGATGTGAACCACAGAAAGTGAAGACTGCATGGTTTATTTCATCCTAATGTACAGACATACATTGCTTCACTCACATTTGTGTTTGCACCTCGGTGCTGTCAGCTGTCTTTCACCCAACCTAGACATCATTATGTCCTCAAGTGGTTTTGATGTAATGGTTAATCTATTTATTTTACAATAAATTAAGATTTTTATAAGCTCACGGAGCAGACATGTTTCAGTCGTCTTTAGTGTGGTCTCGCTGTCGAGTCTGGAGACGTGCAGCGTCCTTTTAACTCTTGTTTTAATTCTGCTATGTGAGCGGGACCAATGCGGCAGCACCCCCCTAATGGACAAAGAGAAGCGTGTCAGACAAAGTAATGGAAAACAGTCCAGACAAACCAAAGACAGCGGGTTTCTTACCAATGAGAGCAGCACCTTGCTTCATCCATGTGTGACTGAGTTCAAGTATTGATTCAGATTTTTTCCCTGATGGCAGCCACCTTTGTATGACATAAGAAAAGATAAAGTATGACCTGAAGTCATGTATTAAAAGCAAAAGTACAAATGTAGAATTTCTTTAGAAATTTTAATTATAGAGGCTGAATCCAAATTGTAAAGCTGAACTGATTTTCTGTTACATACCTAGGATTTATACTTTCACTAAATGTGATGTAAGATTCTTCCCTCGCTGACTGAATATGTAAAGTAATAGTTTGCATATTTTGTGAACATGTAAGAAAACATTCTCCATCGTTCCAGTGATTCCCGAGTTATTGTTTTTCCTCTATTAAAAATCCTTGACGACAGAGACTCACCCCCGCTCAGTGTCCCAGTCCTCTCCACTGTTGGGGTAGACCACCCAGCTCATGTCTGGGCTCAGTAGTGACCTGGCAGAGTATAGCAGTGACTCCACCACAACCGGAGGACAACAGTTGACTCCTACAGCCACCAGCTGCGTGGATCTGTTGGTTATCTGGACTGCTTCTGTGAACAGGCTGCCATCTGATATACACGTGCCATTCTGTGTTTTTAAACCAGACATGGGTATATGTTCATGCACTAACAGATCCACACTCATTGTGTTGTGCAGAAGCTTTAGCTACCTTGCTGGAAAAGGAGAGCCAGGCCTTAGAGTCTGGGAATTCTCGGAGCAGCTCCACTAGAGCCTCTGCTTCTTTGATACTTGGGATTGTCTCAAAAGCAATAAAATCACATCCTGCAGCTGCTAAGCAGCTGATCTGTGGCCGATGAAAAGTTTTAAGCTCCTTGGAAAGACATTAAGATGCAGAAGTGAATGTAAGTCAGTCTTGATGAGTGGCAACAGAACATTAACACCTTTAAGAAATGAGCATGCTGAAAGACACTAACTTCAATACTCATCTGTGCTGCATAAGCTCCAGTGTACTCTGAGCCATTGTGCAGAAAGGCCCCATAAGGTCCAACAGAGCCTGCCACCAAGGGACAGCTCTGCCCTTGAGAGGTAAATAAACAGTGAAACAGCATCATAGTTTACAGAGACACCAGGTCCACTGACGGTAGAATATTGTACCTTTTGAATGGCTGTCAGAAAGAAATTTCTGTATAGCTTCTTTGGCCAGATTCACACCAGTCATCAGCAGCTCTCTGGCACCTTCAGAGCTCTTGTCCAGGTGACTGATAAATCCTGTGATGCTTGCCTGATATGTGGCTGTGGTGATAACATCAGCGCCACTGAGGAGAAACCTGTTGTGGAATTTTAAAAAGCAGTTTGCTTTTTTTTAAATCTTCACATCTACACTCGGTATGGTGCATGAACCTACCTGTAATGTGCATCTTTAATGGCCTGGGGATTAGTGTGCAGAAGCCTGGCGCTCCACAGAGGATCTCCCTAAATGTGACAGTTACTCCACTAATGAATAAGTAGATTGACAGACAATTAATGCCAGCTATTTGATTAGTGACTGATATAGGTGATTATATATGAATATTTGTTTCTGCTAGAGTATCCAATTTGGTTAGGATTAAACTAGCAAGTGACTATTTTCTTAGTTAATCTTTTAATAAGAATAAGATCTTATGACCAACTCTACAAGGTCAAACTTTGTTTAACTGTTTAACTTGTGGTGTCTTGCAGTTATCTTGTAACTTAAGATAGGAGATTGCTAGTCACTTTAAGACTTAGTAAAATTCTCACACGTACTAAACATAAGTACAGCTCCATTTAGAGACCATAAATATATTTACAGTGTATAACGCTAACATCTGTTTGACTGACGTGGTTGGGATTTGAACACCACACTGTACACAGTGCTCTGTAATAAGAACTTTAATGAGTCTCTGGTGTCAGTTTGGTGAGGCCAAGGCAGTAACCTGGCTGAAGACGTTTAAATAGATTAAAAAATGTCGGTTTTACCTGTAAATTGAATCCTTGTGCCTCAAGTTCAGTTGATAAACCACCATCCAAGATCAAAGGTCCGTTATCAATCAGGTAATGTCTTAGTCGAGAAGCCATGGAAACACTAAAGTTATGTCCGAGACTTCTGTTCACATAAAGTCGAAGAGACTGTAAACATAAGTTACACTGCTTTAAAACCAATTCCTGCTAGAAATAACAGACATTAAAACCTTCATACATAACGCTGCTTTTGAAACTGTTGTGGTTCCGGGTAACGGGGAGAGATCAACGGTTGCATTTACAGCCGCTCGAAACTTTAAACATTGTTCTTCCGACCTCCACGACACGATCAGACCACCACTAGATGGCGCATAACACAACGATTTCAATAATGGTCAGAGTCTAAGAGTATGCCCTATTACATCCATGTTTTATATCTGTCTTTTGGCAGACACTTTTACACAGGGCAACTTACGATTGAGCAAGCCAAACACTTAGTAAGGGATAAGACATTTAAAGCAAAATGGTATGTAAATGTTACTGTGTCTAATATGTGTGAGTACTGTGTGTCGTGTAGTAGGTTATAGTACTATTAATTATCTTATTGCTTTCTAAGAACAAACTTGCCTAAACCGTAAGTAGTACACAGATAAACGTTAGAGTTACGGGTGTTCCCTGAACACACCGTGACTTGTCACTACAGTTACTATAGAAACGAAGCATGTCGTGGAGAGCTAACGTTAGCTAGCTGAAAACAGTAGTTGGTGATATAGTTGATAGTTTAGAGAATGGTAAGTTCAAATTTCATGTTTATTTTTATAGTACATACACACTGTATGATACGAAGATAAACATCGGTACCACTGAATTAGCTCATTTTCGGAACCAGAGGACAGCTTTTTGCTAAAGCTAATCAAACAATTACGGTTAGGATAGATAGATAAATGTTTAAGTTTATTCTTGACTAGACCTATAGATAGTTTTACTAATATTAGCATTATGAAGTAGCCAAATAAAGTAACATGATTTACAAGCCTCCTTACAACAGCAACATAGTTGTAAATATAAACAATATACCGAAACATTAGCTAGCCAAGCTAAAGTAAATACTATTAGTTCTCGTTGACATTCATTTGGTGATAAATAAGCCTCGACCTTCTGAGATAGTGGGGTACTGTTAATCTAAACATATCAAAAACGTAACAAAAATGTGTTCAGTATGTTATCGAACTCTACATTGATAATATTTAGCGTAATCCGTCAATATCTGGTTAAAATCTTAGAGGTAACATGGCACGTACATTTTAAGGTTTTTTTTTGTCTGTTTGGGTCGATGCTTACTCAATTTAACAGTGTACAGAAGCACCTTGAACTTGTCTTTGACAGACACCAACAAACTCACATTAGGGTCAGGATAAAACCCTCTATTCGCCTGACTTGCGTGACTTTGGACTGTAGGACGAAACTAAAGCTGTTTGCACAGAAAGTGCTGAAAACCAGCTACAGGCCCCTTTTACTATAAGTAGACAGTAATGAGATGCCAGTTCTGGGAAACTAAGTTTAACACAAACTGACACATTAACTTAAGGTAATCATTTGTATTTATTAGTGTGGACTGCTATTTGAACTCTTTGTCCTTTTTGTTATACTATAAAAAAACCCCAACCAACTCATTTCCATGGTACCATTTTAAGTAAGCTATCAGGACATACCCAGAAACCTTTAATGCGGAGTTTATTAAAATCTAAACTTAATAGGGACTGTTAGATGTTTAAATCAGTTTTAAACGTTAGGTTAGTCAGTCCAGCACAGTTAACATCAATTTGACACAGCAAATTTGACAAGTTTGTTCCACACTACTTGTGTACTTGACAATGACATAAGATTTAAAAAAGATGTCTTAACTGAAGCATATTTTGCAAGTTGATATTCATAATGAGGAAAACTCAAAGCCATAAGAAGGAAGAACGACACATTCATAAGTCTGAAATAACAAACAAATAAAGTATTTGTGTGTCGTAATAAATAGCTTTAACATGCAGTACCACAGAAATGGCTTTGGACGGAGGCCTGCACAAATAAAAGTAAATGGTAATGGTGAAGTAATGGTTACAACATCCATGTTTCTTTGTTTCAAGTGATATGTAGTTTTAGTTTTTTATAAATCCCAAAGTGAGCTATTCTTAATTTGATTTAATCCGTTCCTTTGTTAGGAGGATCGCTACGCCTTTCTTGCTGAGTGGTATGACCCAACTGCAGCTCTCCTGCGGCGCTACCAACTATTCTACTACCCCAAAGATGGCTCAGTGGAAATGGTAAACATTTACCACTGCAGTTAATATAGTTCATATTAGCTGTGTGGCACTATAGCGGAGGAGTTCCAGCAGGTCATCGACTAAACACAATGTCAGTGGTTTTATCCCTAGTTCCCCCTTTTCATGTCACACTGCCCTTGAGCAAGTCACTGGACCCCCAGCATTTTACGTGGCAGCTTCAACATGTTTATTTTGTTTTGAATGTCCCAACAACAATCAATAAATTTGCTGTGCAAAATATTTGCTGCATTGACAATTACTTTAGAATTTATCAGGATTTTGAGAAGCAAATTCTAGTTAAATGTTTTTTGTTTCACAGTGATCCATTTTCCTTTGCAGCACAGTTATATTCTTCTTGAGATATTCATGGCTCACTGAAATCACGAAGTGCTTTATACTGCAAATGAGTTGTAGTAAAATAGTTACATTTTAGAAAAATATTACTTTTTTTCAGTTTGATGTGAAGAACCAGCGAGTATTTTTGAGAAGGACCAAATATGAAGGCCTCCATCAACAGGACCTGTTCATTGGGAATCGAGTGAGCGTGTTCTCACGGCAGCTTAACCTGATTGAATATGGGGATCAGTACACAGCAAACAAACTTGGCAGCAAAAAAGAAAGGTATGATTGGTTAGTTTTCTGCTTGTTGTGTGCCTCACAACATCCTCTGTTAAAATCTTGAAATTTTGCTAATTTAAACTGTATATTCTCCCTTATTTCATTTTATTTCACATTTCTCAAGCAGATTTCTTGTGTTTTTATTTCATCTTTATCAGCTTAAATCTTCTACTAAAATTGATGTTTAAATTAACAAAATAATGGCATTGCTTAGAATAAGTACAACTGTCTCTGTTTTTGCAGAACCCTTGCTTTGATAAAGCCAGATGTGGTGACAAAAATTGGAGATGTCCTTGAATTGATATATTCCTCTAACCTGATTGTGACCAAAGCTAAAATGACTAGGCTTACATGGTAAGGTCAAAGTGTTTTTACTGAGTGTCTAATAATACTACATGTCATGATCTGCTGTTAATCTATCAGACAAACTCTTAAAGAGGGAGTCATAGGCAGACCAATGCCAATGTTCTCACCTAAACAGATGGTTCTGCTTTGTCACTCACATTAGGAACATATGGTATGCTAGGGACAGACCTGCCCATTAATGGTTTAATCAAACCAATCAGAGTTTCTGGTATAGACATGGGACAATGGTTTTTACTTTCTTGTCTTAACACACTGAGGGTAAAAAGTACAAGAGTTCAGTGTCCTCTTGGCTAGTTTAAACATCCTGAGTTTGTTTAATTAGCTGGATTAGCTGGTTTTTGTTTTTCTTTCATCATTTTATACGATCATTAAGCTTTTACACGTTGTATGTATATAGATTAGTTAATACAAGATATATCCACCAAAAATAAATGCGTTCTTATTGCTATCTACATTCTTTGTAAAAAAATGTCTGAATGTTTTCTCTCACAGAACATAGTTCTGATTTATTAGGATTAGAAGCTAATGTGGAAAATTATGTATTTATGTTTTTATGTACAAATCAAAAACGAGTGACCTCTATAAATGTCAGTAGATTGGTACACAGGGTTCACATTGAATATGCTGAATAATTTGGTCACTCATTACCTCTGTGGTTTATGGTTTTCGTACAGGAGCCAGGCAGCAGATTTTTATATGGAACATCAAACAAAGCCTTTCTTCACGTGAGTGCTTGTGTAAATCATTTGCCGGTTTCGAACTCAGTAGACGATTTCTTGTAGCTGACCACTATCAGTGATCCTAATGACATTGCAGTGACATTTGAACACATTAAATGCTGGTTGACCTTCTGCTGCTAGGTATTGCTTTTGATCGAATGCTGCATTTTGCAGTAACCTGGTGCAGTTTGTGTCCTCTGGTCCTGTGGTTGCCATGGAGCTGATGGGTGATGAGGCCATATCTATCTGGAGGAGGCTCCTGGGACCTGCAGACTCTGCTGGTGCGAGAAGGGAGGCACCACAGAGTGTCCGTGCCCAGTTTGGAACAGATGGTATCAAAAATGTCGGGCATGGCTCAGACTCACTTGCTGCAGCAGCCAGGGTAAGGATGTTAATCATGTTTGTAAGTGCCCTTGTAACCCAACTCCACATTCCTAGTAACTGTTATCTATATTGTCCTTTTCAACTTCTGTTTTATTAGGAGCTTGAATTTTTTTTCCCATCTGCAATTGGCCACGGCCCGTCTAATACAGCCATCTTTACAGACTGTACATGCTGCATCATAAAGCCTCATGCCGTATCAGAAGGTAAGGGATGTATAGGTACTTACAGGTATTTTTATTATGCGCCGTACTATACAGGCTTATATGACCTCTTCCACCTAGCTGTTAAACTGTTTGTGTCACACAAAGGCACTACGTGGTTTCCAAGTTTGGCTCTGGATTTTTCCAAATCCCTCCTCTGATCCCCGTTCAAGGAAAATGCCTCCAGAGCTGTGACCTGTGAAATGTGAAATTCTCTGGACAGAGCAAAAGAATGCACACAGCAAGTTGTTGACTGGACTGGTTGTTCAGGACACATAGCACCAAACACCATTTAGTAGAATAACAGGTTTCCATAAAACTGAATTCCTGTTAAAGAATTATGAAGTTCTTATCCTCAGGGCCCAAAGGTAAATTGTTGGGCTTATGACTCAAACTAGGTTCATAGTTCTTTCTCTTTTTTTTTCAAAAACACTTCTGCATCCCTTTGTGGTGTCTCTTTTTAAGACGAGTATGAGCTGAACATTATGAGCTGAGACGACGTTTTCATTAGGAGATGCTCGTTCATTGAAATGTTTATTCAACTGGAACATCTTAAATTAAGGGCCATCATTAAAGGCATCCGTCATTGTACAGCACTCAGTGTCCAGTTTAGGATTTTAATCTTTTATCATGTCTGCATCATACCAATTTTGTGCCAAGATCCCGGTACAGTGCATGCTGCTTGCTGGCAAGACACTGTGCCACCCCTAAATGGAACGGAGCCATGAATGATGTTATTACTATAGTTGCACCTGCTTTTCCTGCTCTGACAGGTCTATGAGAGAGGTTGCATTAAAAGACCCGCATACACAATGTTTGGGCACGCTTTACTTTGCTGCAGAGTGTCACAGAGAAACTGTGGGAAAATAAATGTGCATTTGTTTGCATATTTTATTTTGATTTTAAGGAGTAAAATGATATATAATATAATAAAATGAATGCATCATCAGTCATCAAGAACAACCGCCCACAATGGCTGAATGCACATGATTTGTGGAACTTACTGTCTAACTTGTTAAGGTTATGAACAATTTGCATTGACTGGAATAGTTGTGTAAAAAGTCTACAGCTGGTTTGTGTTAGCAAAAACTAAGTTTTCTTTTTAACTTGAGAGATTAGAAATGAGATGTTTATATATTCGTTTAGAGTTTGGGCTCTATGTAGCTCTAATCATAGTATTTTAATGTGACCGCAGAACATTTACACTCAGACATGAGGGGACACCTGTATGCTCATCTAAAAATAGCAACCCAGTCTGGAGTGTTTGGTCAGCTGAGCCTAAACTCCGATTAACAGTGAGATCGAAGACAAATCAAATGAAGAAGCTTACTTTCTGTTAGGAGGCTAATGTACGCTATAGCCACACGTACCCAGGACAACACAGTAGTGACAAAGGAAGTTTTAACTGAAAATGAAGTCAGACATGACTGGAATGGAGAAGCTTCTGTTGCCTGGCACCCAGAATAGGATCTCCTAGCAACAGCACCAGCTGCTTTTGGGAGCTGTGTTGAGTGTTTATCCTAGGAAGGTTGCTGGCTGCTGCCGGGGGAGGGTACAGAGGACTTGGGAGGTTGTTACTCACCTAATACACACATGAGTATGACTATGACTGAACATTTACCCAAATAAGAAAAATAAGTCGGCACAGCTGTCGCAGCTGGTCCAAACTGAAAGTCACGATTTCCCACAGCAGCATTCAGAATTAATGGAAAACGTACGCAGGACACTTTTCTATCAGGGAGTGAGGAATGAGATTATGAGGCCGCCACCCTCTCTGAATTATGTTTGTCTGCAGCCGTCTGACCTTCACAGTCACTGTTGCACCCTTCACTCTGGCTTCACCATTTTTTTGTCCCTATAATAACTTCTGTTTCTGTATAGGAGCGTTATTATAGCTCATTGTTTAACATTGTACATTCAAACCATTAAATCTGTGTATGTATTTGCAACAATTTTGTTTAGGTTAGCTGTGACTGCTGCTCCCAAGACTATTTGTTTTGGATCATGCTGAAGAGTTTATTGAAGCACTTACATGTCACACTTGTCAACCTATGTAAACTTCAAGACAAGCTCATAAAAGTTGTAGATAACAGCAGCTTTGATGTGTTCCCAGGCCTGACTGGAAAGATCCTGAACTCCGTATCTTCAGCTGGGTTTGAAATCTCAGCCCTTCAGATGGTAAAATTTTAACATACAGTATTAATCTTCTGTTCTGAGCTCAATGTCCTCTCAGTGTTCCTGTTAATCAGGTTTTGTTCATACATGCAGCTCATACAACAATATGCATATTACATTGGCTTCCTCTGATGCAACCCGACCCCCTAATTCAACTCTTACTGCTGCAAACAGTGACCTCTCACAGTCCATTCGTTTTGCCACATCAGATGTGATCCACATTCTGGGCTGTAGGACATAAATAAATCAATTTTCTCTGTGACTACTTGTACTTTCTGTTGTGCATTTATGCTACTGAAATAAATACATCTCGTTAATTCAGGCAGTTTTACTAGAATATTTGTCTGCTCAAATATTGTTTGTTGTACCAGAAGTTGTTCTGTGATAATGGAGCTTTTAGAATGAATAATAATTAATAAGGACGAGCGTAGTTATTTGAATTTCAGGATTGTTATTGTGACTTTCTACTTTCTTCTCTCAGTTTAATGTGGACAGGGCGAATGCAGAAGAGTTCTATGAAGTTTATAAAGGCGTTGTTACAGAGTATCCTGTGAGTATAAGTAGCTGCATCCTAGTTCTGCCAACCGTCTACTTTTGATATAATAATACTATGTACATTCTTTAAAAACACATTTCTTCAAATATGTCATTACAGTTATTGCTATCACAGTTTTAACTCGGTTCTCTCTCATTAATGACAGAGTATGGTGGCCGAGCTGTGTTCTGGACCCTGCTTGGTGCTAGAGATCCATTGCACAGACACACCCAAGTCATTCAGGGAATTCTGTGGGCCTGCTGATCCTGTGAGTGAAATTACTGCTCTGGAAAAATTAAGAGATCACTGCATGAAACCTGTGGTTGCTAATCAGGTTTAGTTCAGCAAATATGAATTTCTGAACACTTCCTAAGTTAAAACATGTGAAATGTATATGAACTGACCCTTTTATGGTATTTTGATTTTTCATTTTCTGCAAATGAATGCTTTAAATTATAATATTTGTGTTTCAGTTATGTTGTCAGTAGTTTAAGAATGAAACACAAATGTTAATTTTACTCAAACATGTACCTTTAAATAGCAAAATCAGAGAAACGGATCATTTTGCAGTGCTCTTAATTTTGTCCAGAGCTGTATATGTCATTGATCTCCCGTTTTCTCATTATGTGTACCCCAGAAGCCGTTCCAACAAGTAAAATGTCAAATGTGATAAGCCTATATATCATGTTGAAATGATTACCCATTAAGACGTTGTTTCCCCTGCATACTTGCTTGTTTGTCCTGGGTAAAAAGCAGCAGCAGTACTTTCATATATGACTTTTTTCTTGTGGAACTGGAGTGCTGCCAGTGCAGCCTATTGTGTGGCACTCCTTGTTACTTGTAGCCCTGCTGATTTGCCTGGCGTTTTTTTGGACTGTGTAGTTTCGTGTCTCGTGTCAAGCTGCGTTAGAATTGATTGAATTAATAAGTAACACACCTGATGGTTCTGAAAAATCCTGCATCTACATAAACTTAAGAGGAACTGGAGAACTAGGTCTTCTGTGATTAGATAAACTCTGGCTTGTGTAATAAACTGTTGCCTGTGCGTGTGTGAACATGTGAACGTGTTCGTGTGTATGTGTGTTCCAGGGTTCTGTGAAACTAGTGCAGCAGGGCTGTGTTAGTGCGCGATGTGAAGCCTCCAATGATTGTTTGGTGACCATAAAAATGAGGCACCGTACACTATTTCTCCCACAACAAATCTTTGTTACATATCTTTATTTTTACTATACACTCCTCCAGGCTGTGTCAAAACGTTACCAGCATTGCAGGAGAAGAGCGGGAGAACTCTTTGTTAATTAGCTAACTATTCCTAGGTCATATGACCCTTACAGTAACACTTTGTGTGAAGAACTGTGTTATTATACCAGCCTTGAAATAAAATAAATTCAATTTAGTTGAGCATAGAAAAAAACTATTTGCACGTAAATAAGACTGTAAAACCGCACACGAGTTACAGGGAATTACAGTCAGAGTACTTTAGTTCCTGTCAGGTTCCCACATATTTAATGGATTTTTCCTGCTTCACTTTCTTCAGCTGTGATTGTTGGTCTTCAGCCCTCTTTCTCTCTGTGTTGCTGCTTTGCTTCAGACTTTGCTGACTAACTGTGAGGTTGAGCAGTTTCATCACTCCATGACCTCAGACTCACCTCACTATCATCTGACACACCACCTAAACATTTTCAGTCTTGCTCTTCAGGGGCGTTCTGTGATTTGATACCAGAGATAAGTGGAAACACACAACGCAGAGATCTCAGAGTTGTGGTGTTAGAAGTCGATGTAGGGGGAAAGGCGTGTGTGTTACTGTGTAACATTGTTCTGACACGTACTAAATTAAAGAACATTCTCTTTTCAAGTGCAGTGTGTGACTTTGCACATGTCATTATCAGGCAGAAAGACGCGACTGGACAAACACTGTGAGGTGAATCTGTATGGAAAGGTCACAATGTCTATTCATAGTTAAGGGGCAGTTATTTGTGGCAGGAATACGGTTATTGATTAATTCCTGTTGCTAATCTACAAACAGCAGAACGCTTGCATTACTAGACCTCAAACACATTAGGTTCAGATAGTAGATTAATGTAAGTGAAATATTTATCTAAATATATGTTACATCCTACATGACTGCTTCATATTGCACCCAACAGTGGCCTAATGTATTCACACCTCCACACCCTTAGGTGCCTTGCATTGCACCCACTCTGTCACAAGACTGTGCTCTGTCTTGTGACATTTCCTTGTATGAGAGTGGACAGACATAACGGTCCTCTGTTAGCCAGTCCTGCCCCAGCCTGTTATTGCTGTCCTCTCCTGTAGCATTTTAATATTTTATTTTATTGGTGTCTACTACCTGATGAAACATCAGCGACCTTATCGTGCTGCCGTACCTCCCTTATGGTTACAGCAGTGAATGAGTGAAGGAGATGACGAAACAGGTCTATGTTCCCGTTACCAGAGGCTGAGATTCCGCATTACGTTGATTAAATATAAGTAGAAATCAGTGTTATATTTATATGCAAGTTTATGTGGTCAGTCATTAGGTGGAAAACAGAATCAAGTGTACTAACACACAGTAGTAAATAAAGAGAAACTTATTTTGCATTGTGATAATAAGAGACGTGCGTTACTCTGAATTTATATTTTTTTCTTAAATCTTTTAACAGCTTCAGGAATCCTTGAAAAGCCTTCCCCTGTTAGTGATGTTGATTTTAAATGTCCCCAGCAGTTGATCACTTTTGCCACTGTCTATGTACAAATAGAAAAGTTTGAAATGTTACGCTAGAGGAAATTCTCAGTACACACTTCAGAGAAGCGCAGACCACCGCTGTAGCCACGTGAGTTCAGTGTTTCTCACGTCAGCAGTGTTGGATACTCAGACGTGACACTTTTCGATTTCTCGACGGTCATGTAATCATTGGGTCACCCTGCTGCAGCCATTATTGTCTGCGAAAAGCCAGTACTCATTACGCGAATGTCATTCCAGCAGGCTATGGCACTCATTAAAATCAAATTAAACACTGACCGCAGGTCACTCATGGGCAACTAATGCAATTACAGAGAGCAGTGCTTTGTAACAAATTCTTTTATCTCTAGGTAGATTTCCCACTAATTTCCCTTTGACGTCTTTGGCTCCAATCTCAAGGCGCTGGACATATAAACAACAGTGTGCTGCATGGTCAGCTCCTGCTTTGCATGTAGATTCACACAAGACACTTTTATTATTTGATATGTGTTCCTTCCATTCTACCAGTCTATTATGAGTCCTTTTTTTTAGCATTAATTGAATTTGTCATGTAGCATCACGTTAAATGTATTAAATGGTACAAGGAATAGTTTGGTCCCTGCACCTCAGCTTTCACCAGCGATAATGACACTAAATTGACATTAAAACGAGACTTGCTGGCAGCTCTGTGAGGTTGTACACAAAAGTGCTTTGAGCTAAATGCTAACATCCTATGCTAAATAGCAGAAAATGCAGAAGAACAAAAGTTTTTAACGAATAGCAAGTATTTAGTCATAACCAAAGCATTAACATTTGAAAAGAAAACATGCCGTCCAGGTTTTGCATAAACTACGTGAAGCACTATAATAATCCAATGCTGCAAATTTAACATGCTTAGCAAATATGTTTCTACAAATTTACCTTGGAAAAGAACTAAACTTCACAGTGATCCATAGGTAGTATGTCAACAGCTTCTATAATCCTTGTTCCTTACAACAGTCAGTTCAGTTTTATGTTCTACAGTCATTCATACCAGGAGACTTGATTTCTACAAAGGTTTTTGTTTAAAAGACAATGAATGGCTCTAAGAGGAGGCGGCTCTGGTTGATTTGTGGGACCTTGAAACTTGTTCCTGCCTTTTGTGTGCACTCTCATAAACCAAAGGAAATGTCCCCCCACAACAAGACACATCCAGATTTTTAACACAAATGTTTGGTGCCATTAAGTGAATCTTTTTAATCCTTAATCAAAGTGTGATTATTTCAAAAGGTAAAATATGGCAGTTATGTTTTCCCATCATATTAATTATTACACAAGTTTACATAAAGTTGCATTCCTAATTCCTAATGATCTACGTGAATGAATAATTTACATCATGCCCCTCCTCCCTGACGGTGGACCCTGTGGGAGGGTTGCATTTCCTGGAGGCAGAGGCAGAGTAACAAAGGGCAAGACAGCGCGGCTTTGACCTTGAGAATATCTGATGTTGAAAGGAAACAGATAAATGCTCCAGATAAAGGTGCCGGCTGTAGAAAAGGTTCTTAACATTTGTCGGCAATGGAAAGGAATTTGTGAAGGCGCTGTCTTCTTACTTTATTTGTATAGGTTTGAGAACCTCTATAACCAGTCTTTCATGATGAAATAGTGATAATTCCTTTCCCGCCATTCAGAGAATAAGAAGTTTCAGTGTCAGTGTTTTGTCATTTCCTCTACACGATCACATGTTCAGTTACTGAGTAATCACTCTGTCACAGTACAGGATGTTCAGTTTCAGAGCTCCTGGTTATTTTAACTTGATGTTTGTATGTTTTCGACATCACATGTTGATTTGTTTTGTTATTTTATTAAACAGGAAATTGCGAGACATCTTCGTCCTACAACACTGCGCGCTCTTTACGGCAGGGACAAAGTGAAAAACGCCATCCACTGTACAGACCTCCCTGAAGACGGTGCCCTGGAGGTGGGTGGTACTCCACTGAAACACACGTTGTACTCTGCATGCACTGTAGAGAACTCCCACATTATTTCATGTGTAGCTCCTCTGATCCCACAAACAGGTTTCCTCGTTGTCTTTCAGTCCATGCATAAACAACTACCTATCATTTTAGCCAAGAACAAAAACCCCTCGACTGTGTGAAGCCGAGTCTCATGACTCTGCTCTGTGGGCTGTGGCAACCTTAGATCACACTGGTTAGGCGAACAAGAGTGGCAGGGCAATTTGAAACAAAACCATTGTTTTGCAGGGAGTGGGTCTGACCCATCGAGCGCCATTGTTCAGGAAAGCTCCTGATCTGCGGTCTGGACAAATGGCTCCTTGTTAAACATTAGCCAGGGACTGAGCTGCCATATTCCCAAGTCTGGGACACAGTGGCCAAGAAAGAATTTACCAACCTAATATTCTTTGTAACTTTACTTATCACAGAGTGAGTACATACTGATCCTTTAAAACCAGCTCTAATGCATTTCCATTTTCTTCCAGGTGCAGTACTTCTTCAAGATTTTGGATGGGTGAATGCAAGGAGAAAACATCAAATGAAGAAAACATTTAACTCCATATTCCAAGACAATTTTTAAATGTTTATTGTTTCAGCCTTATGCAGATTAAATAAAGTGACAAGAGCAGCCACTTAACAATTGTTTTGATCTTCAATATTGAATTAAGTATTTTCACACCAACTAAACATCTTATTACATGGGATACTGCATTGCCTCTGATATTCTCTAACCTTTTGACCAGCGACTTTGGTATTGGATTCATACATTACACTTTGAAAAAAATGTACAACTGCATAATATAAAATTCTTCCATCATGAAAATGGCTAAAACATTCAACAGTAAGTTGCATCACATCATATGTGACGTCTCCAGCAAAACAGATTTCAGAGCACTGAGTTGCCACTGTTTCCGTGGAGGTGACAGTCTTCTACGCTGGACCCACAAAGCTCTAGACTATGAATTAAGAATGAACGGATGTATCAAACAGAAATGTTACCAAACTATATCCTACAGCTGAGGTGAACAACAAAGATAAAGTGAACAAATGTATCCTTCCACAGTCAACGTGAAAAACGTGGATGAAGAAACAGACATAAAGTAGATTCCGTGGAGCACAGTCATTTACTCATACATGGGCTTTAAAGGTTCAGAGTACCATGCTAGTATTTCAGTTAGTCAGAGCACATTGACACACACTCCACACACTCACTTAAACTAACACGCCTGCACACCTTGGACCACTAAAGCTGACATAAGACGAAAGAGATTACAACAGGACTCGACTACAGCACTGGACACTCCAAAAATATATAGAAACCACATTAGGATGAAATACTTGGGGAAAACACAGCTCGCTACACATCAGTAGTGGAATCGCGGTTTTACAGTAATAGATGAACACATCCCCATGGCTCAAGGAATATTTTCATTTTCAGTAGAATAAATATTTGCTATTGCTACTCTTGTATTTTACATTCTAACCCTCAACAAACACAGAAACGCTAGTGTAAAGCACATGGATTAAGTGTAGGTCCTGTATATTATGAATGTTCAAAGACTAGTGGTGTTTATCTGAACTCTTTTACTCTACATTTTATGTGTTGAAAATGAGAGTGCTCGTTGTGGCTGAGGTCACGATTTGACTGTGAACTTTACATCAAAACGTCCTTGATAGCGGTCTTTCTCACTGTAGTCGATGTTTCCACCATAGATTTTGCACTCGATGCGGAGCTCCTCATCCAAAGTGAGGTTGGTGAACTGGATGGCCACGAGAGGCTGCAGATACTGGGGGTGTAGCCGTTTGCCATAGTAGGGGTAGTACTGCAGAGGAAAGCCTTCACCTAAGCCGTAATACTTGATCTCTCCAATCTTGTCCTTGTCCTCGTCTCTCTGCAAACACAAAATTTAAGCTTTTTACAACGATACGATTCTAAAACGTTTTGTCGTACATCATTGCCAGAAGCCGTCGTACCTTATTTTTGCAGTAAATGGGGATCAGGTTGGACAGGTCTTTGCCTTGCAGATCCTCTGGGATTGAGTCATTATTAGGAACCTAAAGGATAAGATAGTGGTTGGTACACATCTCGTGTATTTGGTTATGTTAGACTTCATTGAAGATGTCAGCAAAACCAGGGCAGTACTACAGCATATGCTTTTGCATGGTGTCATTTCAAGTGTTCAAGTTTCAAGTGTGATTTGAGTTTCTAACCGTATATGCCAGCATGTTGTTAAAACAGTGCAATTACTTTTTGCTCCCTCAATTTTTGTAGTGTGTCAGGATGTAACATAAGAAGCTGTCATGCTCTCTTTATATACAAATCTAATCTGTCAATGGCTGGTTAGCACTTGGGAATGTTCACACATCCTTTTTTTTTTGTAACTTTCAGTGGTTGTGCATGTGAAACTGACTCAAATGACATCACTTGAGGAGGTTTAACAGACTTCACGCAGCTCCCTCCGGAGACACTAAAGGCTTCATACACCTTTATTTACATGTGCAGTGACACTAACATAAGTAAACACACCTTTATGTGTGAAATGTTGAATATGCTTCTTTTAGGAAAAGAAGCATATTCAGTAAAAGATGCATCTGAATTATAGTAAGAAACATGTTGTTCATGGTATGATTTAAGCCACAACAACAAACAATAATCCACTTTAAGTTAAATCAGTGTCTCTGCATTTAGTAAAGAAAACTAAATATGACTTTGAAATTATAATAACTACTGTGCAATTTGACCTGCATGTGTGATTTATGGGGTATGGTTTGTTGTATGAGTTTTCATAATGAGACACAAAGAAATGTTTTAGTTATTATTATTAGATAAAAAAGCATAGTTAACAGTTGATTTCTTAGTAGCTAGTATAAAATATTATGGTAAACCCTTCTGCTCTTCCTTTGGCTTCAAACATGTTTGTACATTTGAATCCAACCCTGCCCTGTTTATCGGTGTGAAAATAAAAGCTCTAATGTGGAATGTGTACCGCAAACCTTTGGTCTGACGCTTCTGGTCACTTACCTGTGGTCTGAAGTTGACAATCCTGTTGAGCTTGACAATAAGACATGGCTTTCCCTCCTTGAAGCCAAAAGTATCATCATTCACCCCAGAGCAGTTGCGAAGCCAAGACCTGCGGAAATGGCAAGCTTTCCTCTGTCCTGTTGGTTCACCTTCCAGAGGACCACGATCCTTGTATGGTGCAGGCTTTGCTGCAAGTGATACAAAAAACACATAAAATAAACACAATAAACATAGTTTCCAAGCCTTAAAATCTTCAAAACACTGACGTGGATTCATGAGGATAAAGAATATTTTACAGTTTCCTATCATGATTTATTTGTAATAAAATACATAAATAAATGTGTTACAGTTGTTGCTTGCCCATTCCGGACCAGCCAGAAAGTATGACTATTCCTGTATGATTGGCTAATACTTGCCTCCACAGTCTTCAAAATGATCTCTCTGATGATCATCATCATATTTTTCAACAAAACTCTTCATGCTCTTGATGTACTTCTCATATGAGTCCTTATCAGATTTACTGAAAGCTATTTCAGATTTGTCTGAACGTGGGGTGTGTGATAGACCTGGAAAAATAAACAACATTGTTTTGATGACATACAAAATGTACAGATTAGAAGAAAACTAAATGCACCAGCATGAGTGAAATCACATGACTGTGTGTCGTGGTAGAGCCCAGAGAGCTTCTCTGGTCTATTATCTTAGGACAGCACATAGCCTAAGGTCTTAGGGATTTCCTCCGATGGCTCTTTATAGCTGTAATTTTCCACAGGCCAAGGCACAAGGCCCCGGCGAAGCATGGCACGAAGGGAATGAGATAGGTTAGAGGAGGAGAAGGAAACATCATGACATTTGTAAATCTTCTCTCTGCCTCCCAGGTGGATCTTTTTATTTGTTGCTGTAGTTAGGAATGAGACTGGTCTAATATATGAGACAGAGACAGAGAACTAACATTTGAATTTCAGTGAAGGCTTGTGAAAGTTCACCAGTCCCCTGCCCCCACCCATCCACTCTCACGTGTGTCTCTCTCACAATGGAAACTTTTAGCCTCAGAGTGAGAGGCGGGACTCTGCTCTGAAAAAAACCCCCATCTAACTACTCTGCTTCCTTTATCATGCCACTACTGGAAAGTCACTTCAGCACTCGCTACTTTGTTGGCTACTCTTTGATGACCGGTGGACGCCAGACAGAGAAAACGACTGGCAAACTAACCCGGGTACATGAAGCTAGTCATTTACAATGCTTGCTAAAAATACCGCCAAGTCTCCAGCATGTGCTGTGCAAACATGTATTGGCACAACAAAAAAGGCTGGGTGCTTTAAAGCTGTGCTCTCTCCAAGCTTGCAGGAAATTTCCAAAAGCTCGTAGTGTGACTGCAGCAGTGTTTGATGGTGTTGTTCTTACAAGATTACAGATTACAGGGTTTTCTTCCAGAAAAAGAAGCTTATTGGCCTCTTAGCTGTGATAAAAACTAGAAGTTTCTTTGTATGGACTACAATCTGTGTGTGAAATCACATGTAAATGTAAACATGTCAGCTGTGACACATCATAGCACACATAATGTGTTTTAATCACAATGGGTGTAACCCTCAACTGTTCCCCCTGCAGCTTAAGGGGGGTGCACTGCCTGGCTGAGAGGAGTGAAGGACAAAATGGCCGAACCTCTCTAAGGTCAGAAAGACTTTTGATAGAGTAGCTGCTTAAAGGCACATCCAACGTCATTTTACCTACAAAAAACACACATCACACACACACTTCTAATCACAGTGTCCAATCCTAAAGCAGCTCGCTTTTAATTACGAGCTGACACATGAGCAAAAAATGATATTTACCTGGGGGAGCGACTCTGTCCTGATAGGTGGGTTTATAGTCACTTAATGTGAGCAGCATTGCCTGAATGGTCCCAATGAAAATTCCAGCCAAGCATCCGTAGAAGATCACGTAGAACAAGAAGATTTTAACTGTTGTGAGAGGAAAAGTAAATGCCATTAATAATGTAAAATCATTAGAGCTGCAACAACAAATATATGAATGTTTATCCACAGCAACGTTTACTAATGTTGGATTGACTGTTTCACTACGCATAAATCCTGCATATTTACTACTTTCATCTTCTCATTCGTAAGATTATCTGCTTTTTTGTCTCATGTCATAACCTGAATACCGTTAGATTTCAGACTGTTGGTTGTACAAAAAAAGTGTCAGAGTGACACTGCGGCATTAAGTGTGGGGACCCAGTGAGCCAGCTCAATCTCTTGTTTTCAGCTGTCTGTGGTGACAGATAATGCTATAGGGTGAAAGCTGAGACCAACCCACAAAACGGGTTTCACAGTGGCTCGTTTGAAAATGTGTGAAACTGGTAGAAGAATTTAGAGCTTTTAATAAAGTGCTAAAACTGCAGACAGGTCTACTACATGATGATGGTGGAGCATAGAGGCATCGGTCTCCATAGTGTAGAGATTTAGCAGTGCTTCTGTGAGAGGTTTGTATGTTTTGAGTCATACTAGCTCATATGTACGATTCCCAACTCAGCATTCCTCATTATCACATGTCAGTGTATAATATATCAGAAATGATGATCATATGATAGCTCGGTGGGTATAGCAGTCAGCTTCCAACTCAAGGGTCAGCACTTTGATTCTCAGTCCCCCCAAAGCTACATGTTGAGGTGTCCTTGGACAAGACACGGAAACCATGTGATCCTAGGGATCAAAAAAGTATTATTATTATAATTATGACTCTGACTGCCAAGTTTAGGAAATATACCCATATTCTCTACATGACCACTACTACTACTTACTAGAAATTATTTCAGAATGTAAAGTACATTTAGTAGTAGGTTAAGTTATCTATGGGCTGTCTTAATCGAATGCAAAGGGGTTGGAAATTGTACCTGCAATTTTATTAGCAACTGAGAGCAAAAAATGAGGCTACATTGTTCAGTTCAATAAGGCCTGTGTTTGCCTGCAGTTCCTCTTAAATAAGGTGACACAGTGGGGGAAAGGTCTGCGTTAGAGGTGGCTGGGGTTCTGACAAGAATGAGTAGTGACTCATCATGTTCTGGAACCGCAGGTCTCCTGCTTTTGCATAATTTGGGTAAATGCTAAATAACATGAAAAACAGACTTCTCTTGTTATCTGGGGGTTTTGTTCAAATGTAGCTCTTACATGTGGTTTAGAGGCTTAAGACAGAAAGGAATGTTACTGGTTGGCAAGTGAAACCCAGACTTTGATTCATTCTGCTTAATTAAAAGTTCACATGGAGATAACTTGTTTTTCCTTTTATGTTCATTGACCACTGAATCTAACTGTGATGTAGGGTTGTAATATGGCTACAAGTTGTAACAGAACCTGGTGCCAACGTACAGGCGGGGTGAGGTACTTTTAATGACAATATATCCTGTATAGCAGGATTACTGCACAATGTACCTGTTAAAAGCAAAACCATCAACTGATTTTCTTGCCTGGCATCAAAACTGACGAGCTGACAAGTTTTGTAATTACATGGAACGATTTCTTTAGCTGACTATAACAGTTACTTTAGTTTGTACTTTGTGTAGGCCATGTGAGACATTAAATTGTTACAACCAACACCTGTTGCTCGACTGAGTGCCTAAACAAATGACATTTTGTCCTCACCGGTGCAGGTGAAATGCAGGCAAACACTCCATTAGTTATATATTGCAGTTATAACCAGCGTTCTCTTTTAGTTTTTTGCTTCACTGTGAATGTTCCCTGTAACATTTCTAAGCGGATTATATTCACAGCGGGCATGTAAGAAGTCTGATTATATGTATTTCTATGTAATTAGCCTGAAATATATATGAAAGTGTGATCAGTTCAGTTTGAGTGCACGTGGTGACATGGGTACACAACACCATTTTGTTTCGAGGCGAGCCACATATCAACAGTGCTGCACACAGATGTACCGAGCACAGGAGCCGGCCTACTGCTGCTGAGAGATAGTTTGAATGGGGAGCACCTCCCCCCACCAGACTGCTGCAGCAGCAGCAGCGTGTTGTGAGGGACCGTCACCACATTCTCACCGCACCACGGGCACTTTTTGTTGATGCCTGCTCAACGTCTTCTCAGTGTTATTTCCCGAGCGAGTCACATGTGTCGCATGTCGAAAAGAGCACACGACAGCGCTGCTGGAGAGCGAGCGAGGCGCGGACGCTCGACACTTCCTATATTTACGCAGTGAAAAGAGCAGAAGCAGTGATCGCTCGCTCGCTGGCTTCTAACAGGATTAGTGAACGCATGTATGAACTGAGGACATACCTGCTCTAAGAACAACACACAGTGCGACATCACTCAGACACACCACGACAAACAGCACCGTGACCAGCTGCGTTTTAACAATTTGAGTGCAACGCTGGTAACTTTCGCTGAATAATAACGATGCAGTTTCACCCTCGATCATGCAACTTCGCTATGAACTCGTAATTAACTAACGTTACCGCAGCGTAGCCGCGACTGCGACATCACATCGCTGTCATTTGTACGTTTTCTCGAAGGAAAACTGTTGATTTGACCTTTCTCTAATGAGGAATATGCGTTTTAAACTGGCAAAGACCAGCAGACCAATGTTCCCCTTACATTCAAGGGGGAAAAAATCAGTTTGAGATGGAGGGGGGCGGCCCTTCAGACGTCGTGATCAGCTCCCCAGCACGACGTTAACAAAGCGGTCTGTCGCCAAACCAAACTGAAACGACACATTTACAATGTGTTAAACGGGATAATACATCGTGTGTGTAATTATAATTATTCACATGTAATCAACAAACACTAAGGCACTAAAAGACGAGCCGTCCCTTGTTAAAAGTATTCATAACATTGCTTAAAACAAATAAAGGTGGGTCCATTAATCTTGGGGTTGAGTGAAAGGGAGAGAGCGTATCTGATCCTGTCAAACGGGACCCAGAGATTAGCTATTCATCTCATTATTGGTAGGAATAAAATGTCCTCTGTGTCTGTTATCCTTGGAAGTAGGCGGACCAGCAGGGCGCACAACAACCTTTAAGTCAACTTTCACCGTCTGATTAAGTGAAAAGTCTCGGTCCATCACGAAGACTGTCCTTCAAGACGACCTTTTCAAAAAAGGGCGTTTTTAATGCATTGTCCCGGATAATAATTTTCTAATACAACGTATTACCCTTTAAAGCAACATGTCTATTTACTGTCTTGTCAAAACCACACGACCTAACGGTAACCAGTCAGGGCAGACGTGCAGGGGGAACAAATTATTCATTTGTACCGCTAGTTCGTCGATTTTAAACATTCGTTATTACTTCTTCTAACGTGCCACATTTTTGACACCACTCGACCTGCGGCGTGTCCAGTGGGCTCAACCCAGTCAGATTGACCGGTGTCGTGTTTCACAAACCAGTTTATTCCTATTAAAAAAAAAAAGATAGGGAGCAACTTGTCCACACGCCGCCTCCACCGAAAAGCCAAGTCACGACGCACTCTGTCAGACGCAGTGAGCTCTAACAGGTGCTGTCTGTGCTGTCAGGAAATGGAGAAAGAGGAGGACAAAAAAGCGCCACTTCTCACTCACTGTCACCCAGACATGATCCAACACTGTTTGTCTGAAGGTGTCTGTGGGCACTAGCTAGCTTGTTGAGGAAATAAAAGGGAAATTTAGTTTCGTTACTCACACCAACTGCCCCCTGTTCGTCCTAGAAACTCCTTCTTGTCTGAATTCCACAGAAAATTCTTCCACCCGCCGTCGCTCTCTTTATTTCCCGACATGTTAACTTCCACGTAACGTCCCCCTCTTCTTTCGCCTTGTCTGAATTAACGGTCCGGGTCGGCCAGTTAGCAGTTAGCCTGTTGACTGTCCCCTCGCAGGAAGCCAGAAGGACAGTTTCGTACCCGACTCCGCCAATTGTACCAGTCACAATTTATCTCTCACGGAAACCCGCTCCGCCTGCAAACTCCTGTAATAAGTTACCACAGAAGAGGGGGGGCTGACTCCAGCAAATCACAACCGTCCGCCGCGTTTTGCGTAAGAGACGAACCGGGTGGGCGGTTAGGTGTAGGCTAGCGTTACCGCGCGGCTGAAGGTACTGAGGCTGAAGGTGTCCGTGGGTTGTCACTGACCTAACGACGGTGTCATGGCAACAAGTGTGGAGCACGAGTCTTCAAACTCCAACATGGCGTCAACTGAAGCTGAAACTCATAAAGTTTACTCTCAAAGAGCCCATGTTCAACAGGGCGATATATGTTACATGGTCAGTTTCCAAAATAATTAGATATTAGTTTCAGATATTAGTTTAGCAATTAGCACTTGCTCGTGCAGAGCACGTGCTATGAAAAAGCAGAACTGGAAATGTATGTTTTCTGGGAAAAAAACTGGAACCTATTTCGAGGAACAGCACTCAATTCAATTAATATATATTTGTATAGCGCCACATCACAACGAAAGTCATTTAGGGGAACTTTACACAGCAAGGTTTAGGACCTTGCAAATTTATACTTGCAAGTATATTTAAACATAATGCAGAAAGTAGTCCCATTTTAGCAAGCACTAGGCAACAGTGGAGAAGACATTTAAGCTTACTTTGTTAAACTTTGTTAAAAGTCTCACGAAGATATGTTTCACAAGAGGGTTAGGGTTAAGGCTATCTAAATAAAAAAGCTTATTGTTCGAAGTAAATTTGTTATTAGCTCTGAATAGCTGAAGGTTGGTAAGTTCCTCCAAGGCTAACGGGAGCTATGGGTGCTAGCTAACTTATTTAACAAAATATTTTTTTATGTCCTAGATTAAAATGAGTCTTAAAATGATACTGTCAAATCGATTCTCAGTAATAGAACATATTTACACCGATGTGTGTACACACACATCTTTCCAGGATGGTCACATTTACACAGAACAGACAAACTAAACGGAAAGAGGTGAGATCTACAAATACATTGAGGTTGAATAAAACCCATTTTTTAATTTGTACAAGTCTTGTTATTAGCAGCAGACATTTGGCTCAACCCAATATTTGATTATTTCAAGTCTACTCCCTTCCTCGGGCTCCGTGTCACCCAGTCGTTAGTCACAGTATAATGATGACATCTCAAGACAGTGATTACATTATTATGTGTTTTTTACTGGCACTGACTGTGTTTTTTACACAATAATTTACCGTATGAACAGTAACAGTACACACGGACAGTACATAAAAGCACATTCTGGCTCGAGGGAGTAGAGGGGAGTAGACAGAGGGTTTCTGGACAGTTGTTTCAAAGTACAGGTCAAGATTTGTACCGTGCTTCTATGTTAACTGTGTTTATTTTTCATCTCTTATATGATCATCTGAATTAGTGGTGTGCAGTGTTAGTAAAAACTTTGTCGCCTCATGGTGTAAGTTATTCAGTTTTTAAGTTTTAAGTTGAAAAACACATATATAGATGACAAGCTGAGCCTGAATAAGCATGTCACAGCGACCTCCAGGTCCTGTTGATTTACTCTTCACAACATCCGAAAAATTAGGCTCTTTCTCACCCAACAGGCTACACAGCTCCTTGTCCAGGCAATGGTCATCTCTAAACTTGACTATTGCAACTCTCTCCT
>JAUMTR010000019.1:3651903-3675501 GCA_032270685.1 Microctenopoma stevenorrisi | reverse complement strand
ATGGTAATTGCTGGTGTCTTCTCCTTGTAAGTCGCTTTGGATAAAAGCGTCTGCCAAGCAAAGTAAAGTAAAGTAAATATAGCGTATGTACATTCAGTTATTTATTATCAGAGCTGTTAACACTAAAGATATATTTAAATTACTTTACCTTACCTTACTATATTTACCCAAGTACTGTAGTTAAACTTTTATTTTATTTTGCTTTTATTGGATAGCAAGTTAAGTAACTTATAGCACAACTTCAGCTACTTGCAGATGCACATTCTTAATACACACTAATAGATATAATTTGTTGTTGTGGATTAACCTGCTGTCAGTACAAAAAAGCTCCATCTTTACAAGATGCTGCTCTTGTTTCAGACCAACTAACTCAGTAACAAAGTTCATTCATCCATGTTTTTTATTATTTATTTTAATTCATTTCTATACATTTTCTTTTCTTTACTGTAATTTTTTCACTTTTGGAGGCTTGTGGAACAAATCTAGATCAGACGGGTATATTTAATGTTAAAAACACACACATACATTGTGTTGTTAGTGGAGTAGCTGTAGTTTTGGACATCTGTAAATGTAGATACTCCACCCTACAGACACCTCTGTATCATTTAGCTGACAGGAAGTGAGGCCTCTGTAGGCTAACATATTATCTATCACCATGTACACCCAAGGCTGCTGTGAACAAAAACAACTCTGATGTCATCAGAAAGGTGGGACAACACTAATGACTTTGCAGTTTAAAGTTACTGTATTTAATAAGTTTTAATAATACTTTAAAACGAAAGTAGGAACTTTTTAGAAAAACTCTACGGAAATAAGTAGCACCTAATTCCTCTTTCTCAGATGACTAAATTAAACTGGGTAAGCCACAACTTACTAAGTTTGCTTAGTTAGAATAACCAGTAATTCAGCTTGACTGAGGGAAACGTGTTTCACCGTGATCTGTTTTCACACCATTAAAAGTAAACAATGTAAGATACTCCTTTCTAAAACTATTGATTCTGCTGTGATAACATAGCAGGTCCCTGTTTACATAGATCAAGGGTTTGCCAATATTACCAGGTGGTGCGGGATTCTGAGACAGGCTGTGGATGGAATCTGGTATGCAGTTTGTGAGCTCATCAACAATAGTGAATCTATGCAGTGAGCCGGAGGGAAGGTGCCCCCTTGGACTGGCCCTGGCTGATGGCACAGCGGATACATACCGATCTAGAGCAAAACACCTCAGTTCAAAACAACCAAAAGAGACAAGAAATCAAGTGTACAGGACAACATGAGCAGTCAAGAGAGACAAGAAATAGACTTTCAAATTTCTGTTTTCCTGCCAACTCTTGCCCTGGTAATGTTTGCAGAAAGAAACCACAGCAAACATTGCTCCTCTGCCTCTATTTCAATAACAGTTAGGGCTACAAAGATTTTACAAATATATTGACATGGTCTCTGGTCGAACACGGAATAATTAGTTATTAGATAGTAGCAAGTGACAGAAAAAGAACATAACTACTTCTCATTGTCTATTCAATTCATCTTTATTTATATAGTGCCAAATCCTAACGAAAGTCATTTCAGGGCACATAGCAAGGTTTAGGACCTTGCAAAAATATAGGTGTATATATAAACAAAATAATGCACAAAACCCAACAGTCCCTCTTAAGCAAGCACTAGACGACAGTGGAGATACAGTTAAAAGTATACAAGTTACAGTGGCATTGAGGGTTTTAATGTTAGCAAGCATTTGTTGATTGGCACACAGCAGACAATCATTTGGACTGAATTCTGACTATCCAGTACTTTTTTTTTACACATTCTAGGTGTGCATCATTGTGTGACTCGCTCCTCCATAAGCACATTTACACAATTCTCTATATTCCTCTACAGTTAAAGAGGTCATTATAAACCCTGTTTTTAAAATACAATACCAGTAAAGATAAGCCGTGGCAGTACTGTATTATACATTCACTACTCGGAAAGAAAGCCAATTTAAAATGTGAGCGATATACATGTGCAGCAGGTGCAAAAGCTGACAGCTAAAAAAAAAAGAAGAAAATGTTGCCACAGCAGTGTCAGTGCGGTGTAGTCTCAGCCTTTCACTGCCTGTACATTCCACTGTAGCAGCTGTACTTCACATTTCATGTCG
The DNA here is from genome assembly GCA_032270685.1 of Microctenopoma stevenorrisi. NCBI lineage: Eukaryota > Metazoa > Chordata > Actinopteri > Anabantiformes > Anabantidae > Microctenopoma > Microctenopoma stevenorrisi. The sequence goes on along the minus strand of JAUMTR010000019.1, from coordinate 3,673,367 downwards.
GTGTTCAAAGACTGTACACACCCAACACAGTTCTCACGTGTAATATCACCTTCACTGCTCATGTTGTCATGTACATATTAAATCACAAATTCTTATGAAGATATCAGATTCGTTATGTGTAATTTATATTCAAGCCTAGTTATTCTTCAATGTGTCTACAATTGTTCATCAAGTATACGTTGAATATTTAAACTAATGTTTAAACTAGTTTCTAGTGGAATGGTACAAATGATAATGAAGACTAAGACACGTGCAAACAAAACGGTCGTGCTTCATTTGTCAGTTTTCACTAGGGATGTCCTATGTTATCTGCCTACTAATATTATCACCGTTATATCAGAATTAAAAAGTAATATCGAACAAACTCAGTATCGGCTTTTACTCTTTTAAGTATGCATGATAGAAGCTATGTGATGTTATCTAAAATGATATAGTTTTTCTTTTATGTGAGCGGTTTATATGATTATTTGTGTATCGGAAATCGGATATAGGTAAAAAAGCCAATATATCGAACCTAGTTATTACAATTAATTTATTTAATACACGGAACAAATTCTTTTGAATGTTTACACATGTTTACTTTATTTTGCAGTTATTTAGACATAGTGAGGTGTTGAGACTTGTGCTCAGTGTTCCATTTCTCCAAAAAGTACACACACAAATATATATATTTTCTATTAAAATGATTCACAAACTACTTAAAAGGTTTTTTAATGTTCTGATCATGTGCTAATGTGAAAGATTTTGGCCTGCACACCTTTCTTGTCAAATGCAGCTTTTCAGAAGAGGATCGAGGGTTCACTAAAAGCAGAAAGGATGGTGATCATGTAGCAAAGTAGAGAAGCAAAAAAGTCTCTATGGATGTTTATTTTGATGTTAATGTGTTAAATTCAGTTATGAAAAAGGCATGACATAGTCATAGTCATCTGTCCCCAAAAGCCACACTGCAGAAAAGAACAAGAGTAAATGAGATTTGTAATGTATTTTAAAGTACAATTGAAGTGTGTGACTTCTTGATACACAATTATTACCAGTACAATGGACAAAAAGCCTAAGCTGACATTTGATCAGCAGGGTTCTGTGCATTTGCTACAGAGGCCTCCATTATTATATTACAGAGAGACAAAGGCACAGTGGGAAGAAGTGGATGTTTGCTGTAGAGCGTGCTGATGGAGAGTATGCCCTGCAGGGTAAATGAGGGAGCAGTTGTCTGAGTTACAGAGCAAAATCAATAAACGGCACGTCACATTATTTTCCATGCAGTGACCACAGCAAGAGTTGATAAACTCAGGAGCTAATTCCTCTTATTTCAGGGCTGTTGTTTAATCTCCCCAACGTTTTCATCACTACACAATCCAGGTCCAGTTTTTTTAATTGGACGGTTGAATGGATAAAGCACCACGGAGAGTCTGTGGGAGAGAACAGAGTGGCCCATTACTGGTAGGCTGTGGTCTGAAAGTAATTTGTGGGTCGTTACAGAGCCAGAGGTCTGAGGTGACAAGTATCAAAGTACATTTACTTGGTGGCTGTACTTAAGAACAGTTTGAGATACTTCACAGTATTTCTATCACATCATACTTTTATATTCACCCCACATAATATTCAGGTAAAAATATTTGAAGTTTACTCCACTATATTTATTTTACAGCTTTAGACACTAGTTACTTTTTTGCAGAAGCAGATATGTAATTAGAATCAGCCAATATAATTTCATCTTGACATCTACACCAAAACAATATTTGTATGCATTTGTAACAAAGGTAATAAAACTTTACCACCATCCCATTAAGTAGGGGCATGTTGAAGACCATGGAGTCGATGCGTCGGTGTCCTCTTTCAAGTTCCTTGACAAATACATTGCCTTAGATGGTAGTGTTCATTTGTTTTGGATCAACAAAGCACATACATATATACCTTTATTAACTTGATAATATTATGTGACCTGTCAAAGTAGGTGTGATAAAGCTGGGAGACATGGAATTTTATGTCTTTCTATGTCTAACTTAGCTAAAATAAAAAGCTGATAAGAAAACATGCACATGATGCTGCCTTATGTGAGACTTTACTTTGCCTGGCAACGCGACTGACAAGTAGCTAGCGCTGGGTGTCTGGCTCGAGGACACACCTGGTAGGGTATGGACGATGAGTCAGATCAAGTTTCGAACCTACAACCTACCCATTGAGCAACCAGGAGACAGATAATGTGAATGTCACCTGACACATTTTGTTAGACGTATTGTGTATACAGAACTACGTTTATAGATAATTTAAAGCATTTAATAACTTATAACTTTCTTTACACAGAAACACCCAAGCAAGTAAAGAATAAGTATCCTATCCTATTTTATTTTGGCTTTTTGTATGCTGTACAGTTGGTATGGCTTTAAAATGTAGTAAAAATATAAAATCTGTAAAAAAGTAAACTGTTTATAACAAGGTAGAATGACACAGGCTGTTCAGTATGTGTTTGCCCACAACTATACTACTGGTCATGGATCAACATTAGATCAGGATCCTGTTTTCAGGTCAGTAAAAGTGGACTTCCAAATGCTTTTAGTTATACTTACTTACTTATAAAGAAATCATGATACATGTACTGTCTGGCTTGCTTTATTCATTAGTTCATTTATAAAATACTCATAGTTACTGTAATATAACAAAGCTCATCTGTGTCAACCCTGCAACCTGGCAGCGTGAATGTTGGACACGCTTACTCACTATGAGGCCAAGAGTTAGATGAGACGATGACCTCTTATCTAACTTTGGAGCCAGCTGTTAGCCTGGCTTAGCATAAAGACAGAAACACTTTGAACAGTAGAGTGTAGCTGTTTACACACAGCTCCACAACACAATTTTTCAAGCACAAAGGAGAAATGATTATGTGGTTTATGTAGTGTGTAATTTGGAAAAGAAGAAAAGCATGAGAAATTATGAAAGCACGTTTTGTAATGTAACTACAAATCAGCTCTATCTCCTACTACCGGATTAAGGAATTATGGACATTAAACTTTTCTATGGTGAAGTAAGATAGTACACAGCTTTCACAGCGCATGAATAGCACTTTACTGTTCAAATGAAATTATATCACAGAGAGTTTCAGTCTAAATTTCATATATGCCAAAAAACTTGGACAGAGTCTTAGATTAGAGTCAAATAAACACAGTGATTAATGCAACACACGACGCCCTCTAATTTCCTCAGAGCCATTTCAACAACAAGCTGAAAAACAATACCACATTAGCAAAGTTACTGGTGTGATTTATGACCATCACTAGCAGTTCACTGCTCTCTGCTGCGGATTGGATTACAGATGCCATGCCTATTTGTAGAAATATGCAATTAAATGACACAGAGACAAGAGTTAATTGTAGTAGCCCACACTCAAAGCATGAAACTAAATATTCAACGAGCTTTCAAAACCACTTCTACTAGAGAGCATATTAGAGATCAGCACAGTGAATGGAAAATTGATTGAGGGAATGACAATTAATGCTAGTTAAACCTCCTTATTTGTATAATGTAGATAGAGATGATGGTGAGTCTGCAGACGTAGTGACAGAAAACAACATCTAGCATGAATCATGGCCAGCTTACAGTAACTGGCTTCCACTTTCTGAATGAAATACCATGTCAACAGGACTGGATCGTCCTACATGTTGAATCATAGCTATGGACTTAATGCTTGACTTATAGTAGGTAGAGCGGTTCCAGCAGGTGTAGCAGCTGTCCAGACGACATTTTCCCCAATGGATTCATTCAAGTATTCATTATTATTATTATTAAGTCCCTGACCAACTGCCTAAGAGTATGTGGGTCGGCCAATAGTGTGATTGGATATACCAGGCTAAGATAATCTGTACTCTGTAGGGCACCAAAATAGTTAACAATGCTTCTCCTAGAAATGCCGGCTTGCAGAGGTCAGTCATGAGCATGCACAGGCCAAGATAGCCGCAGAAAACTGCAGAGTTCATGTTTCCTTTCACAAATTGTGCATTTCAGTTTTATTTGATCATAATTACTTAGAACACTGCAGTGATGCGGAGCTACTGGAAATGAGTTTGTAGGATTTATTGAACTGAACTGGTTTTCCAAGCAGAACTAATCCAACACTCAGTTTGTGAGCGACATGTCACAATATGAAACACAGATATGTGCTAAGCGGTAACAAGTCCAAAGTCTGTGCTTGTGTGAAATCTCAGTTCACTTAATGAAACTGAAATGCATGAGCTCACCTTTCTTACGTCAGTCAAACATGTAGACCCTTTTCGCCTTGAAACCTAAGGCGTCAGTATATCTAAATAGTTGACTACAGGGTATCTTGCGCCTCATATACTTACGGTATGGGTATGATTATTTCCATGCAATCATTCCCGCTCTCCCATTGTCACTACTGTCAGTGAGGCTTATCGCTGCCTGCCTCAGTGCAGGGCTCAGACACATCCTTCGAGCAACCACCATGCATTGTTCTAATGAGGCTACAGCCTGAAGCAAAGTGATTTTTTTTGGTAGACATTACTGTTGTGGCCTTTGGCCGTGCCCTTAATTTCATCAGTGAAGCACTATTACACAGCAAAGGTCTGATGGGAAACTGGACCATGCTGAGAGACCTCTTGACATCCTCACAGTGGCAGTTGCATAACCTGCATACCAGAGATAGTCGTGTTTTTAGGAGTGAAGGATCAAGTTATTCATTCATAATTAGTGCCTCTGATGTTCACATCTAATTAGTTCTGAAGGTTTGTTTTGATTTCTATTTAATATTTTCAAAGAAGAGCTAAGAAGAGTGAGCAGCGTTGTACAGGGAGGTACAAACCACAACGACTTTAAGAGGTCAAGAAATAATGGTAAAGTTTTTACATTCTCAGTGGCATCTAGTTAATGAAACATATGACATTATGTTGCCAACACACACAAACAATTCCTAGCATGTTCTTTAAGTTAGGTCTAATCAGGGCTTTTGTTTTTGCCTGTGTCTTCTCCTCTTCTTCTCTCATCTTCAGTATACTTAAGTTAGCGTCATGTAACTAAAACCTTTAGCCAACTATCTTGAAAATTAGGCAACTTGTAACAACTGATACAAGTCAGTTTATAATTTAAAGTAAATTTGTTAAAGTTGTTCATAGTGCCTAAAGTCAAAATGAGAGAGGTTGGTGCAATGATAAAATATTAAAACACCTCTAAAACCAATGGATGATGCGAGTTTAAAGAAAATGTGGATGTTGCTGCTGTCTGTCTTCAGTATGACATTATCCCAGAAGTGATCTGTTGTACGTCATTCCTAATCAGTAAGCTTATGAAACGTGCAGGTCACACAGTATACATCCATACAATACTTTATAGTACTGTATGTATCACAGCCGAGGGGTCAGCTACAGCAGATCACGTGCACTGCTCAGCTGTTTGTCGCCATTAAAGCAAAGGTTAATCAAGTTAACTAAAATAAACTAAACTATGAACTAAAACATTAATTAAACAATTTCCCTCTGGGATTAATATAGTGTTTTGAATGAATCTTGATTTGAATTAATTAAAAACCAGTGCATTACTCATAAACTGGACACATACGGGGAATAAAGTATACCCACATCATTTAATCATCACTATTACATTTTACAATGTTAGGGATTGTGTACAATAAGAAAAAATTGTCACAGTGATGTGAAATGTGAAAACAGTCACTGCGACGAATCAAGGGACACGTTAAAAACAGAACCATAAAATCAGGCCCCAAGATATAGGTCCTTCAATTTGAATTCTTCTGCTGCTTAAGCTCCCAAAACATTTTTTTGAAGGCACATGATCATATCTTTTCTAGGACCCTCCCTGCCTGTTAAATGCCCAAGTCTTTCATGCACCACATCCCCAGTGTGTAACACAGGCTTTCTGTTATAAATTCAAGGCCAAGCTAAGATAAATTGCTGCCAAGTTCCCAAACGTAAACCACAAAATATGTTGTTTATCTGTAAGTATTTTCTGATTGCCTATTCACAAGGAATGATTTGTTTTCCAATTTTCTCTGAAAAGCTTAAAGTTTGGGTAATAGCAACAAGTCTGTAAAGTTCAATCTTGAGGATCCATTTAAAGTAACTACTACCTTTTTCACCAGCGTTAACCAGCACACTCCCGTTAAGCATTCGGCATCTTGTTGACCGCAGTCTGAGGTGTTTCTGTCTTCATAACAACATCACATTCCCAACAGAGAAGTCATTATTCTTATGGGCACAATGCAACCGTTCAAATGCTGCTTTCCGAAATGTGACACACATTATACAACAGTACATTTCTTTTCACTTCGTCTTGCAGGTGTTGATGAACTGATTTTGGTTATTCTCAGCTCTACTCTCACAGGTAAACTTTCCAGTCCATTTTAAACAAGGCTGCCTATGTGCTGATAATAAGTGACCAACATGCCAGATAGTCTCCAGATGTTAGCTCTGTAGAAACCGTTCCTAATCGCACAGCTCATACATGAAATGCCTCTATCATCGTCCACTCTTTCTTTAGTTACTGTTATGATGTCATGACATTTTCATTACAGTTAAATCAGTCGTTACCCCAGTCAACCTGGCTGTGCTTTGATTTTACCGATGAATTCTGGGATTGTGTGTTATCATCTCCATGGCACGAGGAGCCTCAGAATAGAGCTGCAGCCGAACCCTTCTGATATGGCCTGATGACATCATGTAAAATGCATATGTACATATTAGGAACAAGCTTAATGTTAACATGTTAGCATGTTGTTGCATTAAGCAGGTTAGTATTTAGGTAAAGTCGCTGCAGATGTGCATGGTTTTAGCCTCTAGTTTAAGTCATGACCCATTCTTCTTTGTAAACGTAGCTTTGTAGTTCCACTATGCTGTGATATATTTTGAGGGTTTGCAGAAGCGTCCAGTAACAACCCTCGCTGTTTTGCTCTCTTTCCCTCTTATGAGGTTTCAATCTGCATATGAAAAATCGTTGCAACTGTGAAACACATGTTATTCTGATTCTATGGTGTGGTTCCATTTATCTACCACACGTTTCTTATACAGTTTACAGGCTCAAGATGGAGCTGAAAGTCATTGCATTTTCTGCACATAAGCAACAGAAGGATGTATGAGCCCTGGCTGTTGCTGTACGACAAAGTATATGAAACCTGGGGTTAGATCAATGAAAACCACATGTGCACTGGAGCTGCAAAATGTTGACATTATAAAAGACTAGTTTGTGCATATCAAAACCTCCCCTATCTTTAATCTATTTAGAGAATTAGAGATCATCTGAATGTGACACATAAGCATTTTAAATTCTTTGAACAAAGATATCTGAACCAGATGCCTTTACAGTGTGATCTTTGGCATAGTGCACGGTTTGCATGTCACAGTCAAATCAAAGTATTGTGAATGAAGTCCTACATTCTCAAAGTGCCAAAAGCACTGCTCTAAATAGAGATTTTTAAATAGACCGTAGTATCTATAAATACCTCGTAGTTCTGTTCCATTTTGACTTTTGTGGAAATTCCTCTTGCAGTGACTCGCATGCTATTCCTGAACATGTGCTGGTATTTATTTTTAGATGCTTAGAGGATGAGCTCTCGCATGGCATCAGGTTCTCGGACACACAGTGATAAACCGATTTCTTTCTTCACTAAACAAAACCATGCTACTTCAAAATAATTCTTTTTGCTCACTAGCCTTTTAGTTTGTGCTAAAAAAATCCAACTGCACATTTATAAAAATATTAGAAATATGTAAATGAAACTTTGCATATTTTTCTTTTAAAAACAGTTTATAATAAACACTTAAAATAGTTGAAATATATATTTTTAAAAACATCACACTGAGATACAATTCCTGAACATTTCGTTATTAAAATGCTCTACTGAAACCTTCTTATATAAAACCTGAACTAAATATTTTATTATAACATAAAATCAACAGCTGCATAAACTAACACCCCACAGAATAAATAATATGAGTTCAGTTTCAGTTTCAGAGCTTAATTCATCTGCCAGACAGCTTTTGCAAGAACAATGTTTCACAGGAACCACAGAAGCTGTTGAAAAATAACTGTTACCTTGTGATTCAGGGAGGGAAATGGATCTGTGAACCTGCACTGGTTCATTTATTTGTGGTTTGTTCTGAATGTCAAGGTTATGATAACAAGGCAATGTGAATAACTGTTTGAAACGGATGGTCCTCTGATGCTAGACACAGTAGATATACAGACGTCCTGACGTGACCAAATACTTAATGTTGCATTAGACCTTACTATGTTACCATAATATCAATGTAATAATGTATTTATTCTGTGCTTTCATCTAAAATGCTAAAGTTTAAAGGCATGACTGGAAACTAGAGAACTTCAGCAATTTCTGCTTGATTAATAAGTTTTGCACTTTTCTTATTCATCATAATTTGTTACCGACTGATACTTGCTGTCTGATACAGCAGACGTGCACAGTGGAGCAGAGTGGATTGATTTTGAGCCTCATGCTAGCTTTACCATAAGTTTCATATTATACTGTCGCTTTCGAACTGTCTGCCTCTTCACCTCTGTGTTAATGCTAGCTTCGCAAACTGGCTGAACCCATCTGCTTCATCCAAACACGTTTAAATATGACGTTTTTCCCTACCTTTGATTTAAAGGCTTTTATGTATCAATCTAACCCACTGCACAGAAACAGTTTGTGCCCAATGATGTTATATACTATGTGGAGTTTAGACAATAAATAGATATTTTTGTATGTTGGTTGATTGTAAGAAAACTGTAGATATCATGCAAGCTGAGACATTTGTCAGTAATATATTCCTGTTCATTTTGTTTAATTCGCAGACGCCATAAAACACATAATCAAACTGCAGACTTAACAGCTGTAACAATTAGGTTAACACATGAATGCACTCTCCAGAGTGGAATAAAACACCATATAAAAATCTGTCCTGTCTGTATTCTGCTTTGTTTTAAGGTAAACCCTTATCTGCTGGGAGACTTTCTTTATGCTCTCTCTCAAAGTCTACCTTAAAATGTTAAGTGAGTTCCACTTTTGGATGTTTCCCGTGAGCATAAAACAAATGACACATCACTCCTGGATGCAAAACATCTGGAAGACAAAAGACTTGGAGGAGTTTAAACAGAGGCAGCTGTGAGAGAGTGCAGCAGACCAACTGATCCCTTCAACATGAATCCTGCTCTGATGCTGGTGGCATTGTCTTCGCTGGCCACAGTGGCAGCTCAGTCTCATGATCATTATGATATGGACTGGGTCAACAGCTACCGCCAGGGCTTCAATTTCCAGTGTGCCCACGGAGAGGTCCTCGTGGCCATCAGGAGCTACTTCAGTGAGGCGGAAGGCTCAGATCGCCTGTGGTCGTTTGAATGTCAGCCCACACCTGAGGGTCTGGGGGAGCCCAGTGACTGCTGGTGGGACGACATCAACCGTGCTGGGATGGAGTGGTGGGTCCTATATGAGCTTTTTATTCATTTATTTATTGATTGACTGTGAGGTGTGGCACGGTGGAAGCCAACCACATCTGTTCAGGATGTAGAATAAAATCAGGGAATGTACAGTTTATTTATAGAATCCAGAGTATTTATTGAAACTTTAAACACAGTTTGATTTTTAGGACTCTAAGCAAGTCTAATTTCACTCTTGTGACTGTAGTTTTCAGCAGGCACAGAGAATCAGAATTAACTTTGATGAACTGTTGCTGTAGGTTTTTCTCCAGTTTGTAATCACACTGTAAGAAGCACTTCATAAAATGTGTGGGTCTACACGGATTTAACCAGCAATTATAAGAATAAATGATACAGAATGATATATGACCACAGTGACCCAAATCAGTCATCTGGGATCGTTTAAGTCAGATTACACGTGGACAGTCTACACCACATGCATAAAATATCTGGGCAGATTTTCTCTTACCCTGAACGGCAACTGGGGACGTTTGTGAACTTGCTCATTTATTTATTTACAGTATGCAAGAAAAAACTTCTACAACTACATTAAAAGACCTCCAGTCCTCCTAACAGCATAGGTTTCCTGTGGCAGCTCTTGAAACCCAACGCATTATTGCATTATTATGCAAAGAGAACCCGTTGTTGCTGCCCTGCTGTTGTCCTGCTCATATTAGTAAAGTGTGATACTGCAAAATTTGGGATTGATACCAAGTAAATATAGGGCCAGCATCACCAGGATGTGGTGTAGGTAGGTCTACTTTCCGATATAAGTAGTATAAGTATGGATCTCACCATGCTAGTATTCTTCCAAAACCAACACCAATGTTGGTTTTTATACTATTTGGATCAATCCACCCACCGCTAGCTTTTCCTAACAGGAGGAGAAGTAGATGGGTGTTTGTTCAATCAAACAAACTACATAAAACCTAGAACTGACTGGTGTACTAGCAGTTCACCTTGCTAGGACAGGTGATCTGACACTAAAATGTTGGCTAGCATTATCAGAAATCTGCTTTTCAGTCTGAACTGCATCAATTATTCTTACTCTCTATGCATCAATGAACCTAACCGCTTGTCAGGAGGGTTGTGGGATTATTTTTACTCTAAAAACATATTTGTCCATCTATAAATACAGTGACCCTCGAAGAAATGAAATGACTTCACACAATGCGTTATTTAACTGTGCTGCAACAACATCCAATGCTGTTTTGGCCCATTCGTCGCTTTACACATTTCATACATGATGGTTTCCTGCACAAATGACCAAGTTGCTTCAATTGTTGACCTCAACCCAATGGAAAATGCTTGGAACCACATGAAAAACAAGGTTCAGGATGTGCAGCTGTCCAACATCGGTGAGTTACAGGCCACACTGAAGGATTCTTGTGTGCATATGCAAATGGTCCATTTTCTCAAACGGGCAGATTTGATGTCCACATGATTGCACAAGGTATTAAAAACACTGCAGTGTAATAATACATATGTAAGTTAACTTTTATGTTTCTTTCTTTATATTGCTGATGCTTTTTTGTGGTCACTGTAGTTAAAACAATGTTTATTTATAAATAGTTTTTCAATTCAGATAGCCTGCAAATTTACTAATCTATCTTGGCTAAAGCACAATCAGAGATTTTATCTCAGATTTTCCACATGTGTATTTTCCGTTACTGTCATTCTCTCATTCAGAGGAGCAAAGCCAGGTCCTCCTGGGCCTCACTGTGACTCACTGTGAGCAGCCATCTTCAACTGACAGTTCCTGGGAACACAACCAGTAACTTTTAACAAGATTCAGACACAGACTGTGTCCATGGCTCTTCAGTGACAACCCATCATATTTTATAGGCCACAACATTTTCCTAAACACGCCATTCACAAAAACTACATGGTAAAAACAGACTGTGCAACATGTTCAGCCAGAGTAGATGTTTTTCATTTACTGAATGACGGCAAGGAAAAAAGTCTTTTACTTACTTCTCGTGTCTGGTGCAGTCAGGTGATCTCTTCTCATCTAACCCCACTCAGAATAACAACCCCACATAAACATGTTCGACCAACTGCCAACGGAAAAGGTTGATCTAATTAAAGGTCTTGAATCAACCTTTGGAAAAACCTGTTTGGGGGGGAGATCTGTAGTCTGACATTGCTATGTAAACAGCAGCTTGAGTCATGACTCGAACAGACGATGTAGCTGATTCAGCTGTATATGCCTCAGATCACTTTTTTCGAGCTGGAGCCCGACACGTTTGTGCTCTTCAGCTTTACTCTATCACTGTCACACTGTCTGAATTACCCTGGCTGGGACATTACCCTGCAGAGTAACTGACCCTATTGGCTGAATGACTGAGGTCTGTGCCCACGTTGCCATGACAGATTTCTAGATTTGCTGCAGCTCCTGCTGCCTGGAGATGTTTTTTTTTTAACCTGTTATGGTCAATAGCAGTGTGTATAGAGCATAAACAATTTCCCTCTGGGTTTTTTGAATTTTGAATCTTGAATAAATGAACTGCAGTGTCAACAGACCAGTATTTATTCCAAATATTATTGACACATTCTCTGTCTACAGAAGGTGTTTCAGCTCACTGTGTTTTAATATGGGGAAATGTGATTGGAATTAATGGAAGCACTTTTCTTTTGTTTAACTGAGTGACTCTCATGTGTTTCTGCAGGTCTTCAACTTGTACCCGCAATGGCCTGGTAGCGGGTGTGCAGAGCAAATACTTTGAATCAGTCCTGGACCGGGAGTGGCAGTTCTACTGCTGCTATTACAAACGCCGCTGTCCATACTCCTGCATGTACGTTTTCACAGCAATATGAACATGTGAAAAGACATTTGACATGTTGGGAGATAAATCTATGCACTGCCTTCTCGAGTTGTAGCATGAAGCAGGAGCCAGTACTGATGAGGATTGGCTTAGTGTAAAGCCTAGTAACAGGGAAACACTGATCAGGGTTTTAGAATTCTCTGCCCATTACTTCACCGGTTCACTAATCAATAATATATTTCATTTGTTTAGTTGATACTCAAATACATTACTAACTCCTCTTATGGGCCCTGTGCTCACTGCCCGGCACCATGGAGCGCGCCTAGCATTTGACAGAAAACACCTGTACAGGATAGATGATGGCACCCTGACTGCTATTAGGAATAAGAATAAAATCCCATCGTTAGCCCCTCAACTGATGCGGCGTTTGACTGGCCTCCACATTCGCCTGATCTAAATCCATTAGAATCCAATCTCTGCTCTTGGTCAAGAAACAACTCGTAGAAAAGTTAAACGTCACCTTTTGTACAGTTTACACAACATAATGTGTAACATTTTCATTGGTGCTGGACAGAGTTTACCTTTGGACAAAGCTGAGTTTATACTTAGTGCTAAGTTGAGCTCACCCTCTTCTGTCCATAGCTTTGTATTTACAGTGACAGTGATAGTAATATCAATCTATATATCAAACTCTTAGGAACAAATCGAAAAAACGTGTTTCCCAAAATGTCAAACAATTCTTTTGAAGCTTTTGAAAACATCCTGTTTTTCACATATTTACTGCTTCCCACAGGAAGACCAGTGACATACCCGAATATCACAGAGAGGAGGCAGAGCTGGTGGTCCCCAGTTATGGCTACTTCATCCGAGGAGCCCAAACCACCTTCAGTGGAGTGCTAAGGTTGGTTCAAACTGCACAACAGCTTCAGATCCCATGTGGCAGCAGTTTCTATCTACCCCCAAAACTGCCTAAATTCTCTCATGGCTGAGCTGGAAGAAAAGCTAAATGTCATGAGGCCAAGGGGACCTGAATTTATGGTCAGACCAAACAAAAAAGAAACAATAAAATGCAGTAATTTATCTTTGCTTAACTGCATTCTGTCCTCTCACTTTGTTTCAGAGATCGGCAATGGAAGTACATCCTGTGCAGAATGACAGACTTCGACTGCGAATTTGAGAATTTATAGATGCGTAAGCAGTAATTTAACCTTTCCACGAAAACTTAAATAAATATTCACTCTTGCTTTTAAACAAAAATATAAAACTGACATTATACATAGCACATATGTTTCATGTATTTACTTTTAATAAATGGATAAACCACAGGCGCGTGAGGCCTGCGTAACCACTGTTTTTATTCTAGCATGCAGAATGAATTCTATTGTAAAGTAAACTTAAAATAAACATAAACACAGAGGATCTACGGGGGATCTGTGCTCCACCAGAAACCCTTTGGATAGCTGTTTTCATTTATTTGTGAGCAGACCTGAAAGGCATTTGGCAGCGTGTAAAAGTGGCTCTACAAAACAAACTCAGTTACTTCATGCTGTTCATGGTGGTGGAAAACACTGCGTCAGGCTGTGCTCCCACATTTCTTAGTTGAAGTCACATGACTTTGAGGGCAAAGAAAACGGCTCACGCCATTTTCATGCTCACAAAAAAGGATTGAATGAGCTGCAGTGTGACTGATGGGAACATTGTCTTGGAAAGAACACTTGCAACAGTCACGTATGTGTTGGAAGTAATAAAAGGCTCATTTAGAATCACTGGCAACTCGAGCTTCGCATGCAACAGAATATTTCCCACCTGCTTTCAATTTACTTAACATCCCTTTTTTTTATTAAAGTGTCTTGTTCAGTTTGACAATTCTAGCTCCATACTGTAATGAAACTCATGTAACGGTCTGTCAGAATGGTATTAAATGTTTATTTAATGTAAACGTGCGGTGTGTTCATTCATTCATTGTAACATAATGAAAAAAAAGCTCCAGCAACTAAGAATATGTGTGTGTTAGGTATAAGCCTTCCAAAGAGGACGAACTTAGCCGTGATGATATCAGCAGCTCTTCAGGGCTGCTTAGTAAAAAGTGGATGAAATGTATTATTAAATGTTTATAATGCAATTCAAACTAATTCAGCTTTTTTAAAAGTCTAGTCATAATTATAGTAAATACAATTTCTATGAAGGGACAACTGACTCTAATGTAAGGCTAAAGCTACCACTAGTTATCTGATCTTAAGAACTGGATCTGTGCAAACATAGAAAAATATTCCTGCCTCCACAAGTTCCTTATTACTCCCTAAATTGTGTGAAGCGGGAAAAGAAATATTGTGATTATATATTTGTATACCTTACCTTCCCAGACTGACTGTTTCCCACTTGCTTTCAGTCTTTATCTGTCTAGTGGCTCCAGCGTTACATGGACAGACATGACAGAGGTGTCAAACTTCTCCTCTTACTCCCTGCAGTTAAGTGTTTTTTCCACCACGTCAACGATTCCCCTTCAGAGCGTACAGAGACAATGGTTAATCGAGCTAAATTGTTGTTTACATTGAGGCTTGAACGTTCATATTTCTTCATTGTCCATAGCTTTTAGGCCTCTAATTTAAATCTCTCCCATTTCAACCATGAGAGGTCCTAAAAGTGTTATGGATGAAGTTGAAATACTGAGCTTTCAAATTAACAAATGAGAAAATGTAGTTTGTACATGAAGAACATGTAGTGAAAGCTCCGGAAAGGTTGCTTAGAGCCTCTTGAGTTTTTGTAAAACTTACTTGTTTATATTCACATAAAAGTTTAATGCCGTGTAGTTGGAGGCCTGTAGCACAATGTTCTCAAATTGCCTGACGTTATTGACTGTTAATAAATGGCTGGACGGTGTTTCTGTGAACTCTCCAAGTGTGGAATATGTTCTTCTAATACCATGTGAATTCAAGTTAAGCAGTAACAGAGCAAAATGTGGAAAACTACATTTTCCAGCCGTCTCTTAGTCCTGATTTTTGTTCCACTTGTCTTGGACAGGACCAGCAGTATTTCTTCAACCAGTTTAATTCTTGAAAGCAAAGTTAGAGCTATTGAAACTTAATGGAGTGAGCTGGTTGAAGGTCAGCGGGCTCCGTGCACTGTCTTGAAAAGAGCTGGGGACTGGGCCAGTAGCCTTCAGCACTGTTTGTTTATGGCAACTGCTGTCTCGGGGCTCATGGCCAAAGACAGCAGCATGACACAGCTGTCCTTGAGCCAGTGGCCAATGGCCAGCCACACGCCGGCCGAGCACTCCAGCCCTCAGAGACCCACTGTCCCTGTGGTGGAAACTTCCTTCCTGAGCTGGGGAAAAATATATTGTCCGGGGATATATTGTCCTGCTTCTCCAATACGTTTTCATTCCGGCTGGATGAAAAATGATCCTTTCAAAACAATATTCACACTGGCTGTAATTAGAGTTAGGGAGGAGCCACAAAGCTATTAAAGTCTCCTTACTGCAATCGCTTTTAGAATCTGCAGTTATCCACTGTATAATTAAGAGCTAAGTATACATTTATGGCAACAAAGCCCTGAAAAGAAGGGCTTACGTTCTGATGAAAACCTGCTCCTTCCAGGAGGTGACTGCAGCTCAGGAGGTAGAGAGGGGTCACAAGTTCAGTCCCAAGCTCATCCTGTCTCTATGTCAAAGTGTCCTGGAGCAAGACACCGAACCCCAAGTTGTTTCTGGTGGGTCAGGTGAGCTCATTGCATGGCAGTCTCTGCTTTTTGGATTGGGTGTGTTCACGGGTGAATAAGACGTTTCAGTGTAAAGTACTTTAAGTACTTGTAAGGTGAGTATCATCTATCATTTCAAACAAAACACACGACTGTTTCTTTGCGTTGCGGAAACGTTTGGAATGAAGTTATTTCAGTACATCTCCAAAAGGAAGCTGAATACATGTGACACATTTTATGCCGAACCTCTCACTTAGACCAACATTGTGTCGTCTGTGCAACATAGGAGTAATAGCTAGACGAGCATTGCTGTTTCCTCAATGATTGGTTGATGCGCGCTAACCCTTTCTGATTTACACATCACACCTTTTTGCCCTCACTGTTGAGCACGTGTCCCTCACAGTTCAGACCTTGAGACCAGCTGGTGCAGTGAATGCCTGAGTTCATTTAGCTGTGATCCAGTGAGTCTTCTGTGGAGCCAGAGTAATAACTTCTCAAAGACACTTCACTCATGAAAAAAAAGTTAGCCTTGCTAAACACGTTGGGGCAGTTGTGAGAACACTAAACCTTGACGGATGCCAAAAGCTTATGTGTGATTCTGTACAGATGTACAGAATCTGTACTCCGTAAATACACCTGAAGAAATCAAAAAGCATATTGTTTGACAGTCAATCAGCTTATTTTAGCTTTTAACACACAGTTAACGTCATCGTTAGTGTTAGCAGCTGCTTTTCCTGCTGTCAGTTCATGCACCGCCTCAAATATTTTAATGTTATAATTGTACCCTGCAAAGAAACGCAATAGCTGCGTTGGATCTTTGTCATTTTTGGACCAAAATGAATCATTTTGGTTGACATCGGTTGGACTGCCATGAAGTAAACCCAGAACCTTCAACTTACAAAGCCGACTTACAGATAGGCTGGGGCATTATGCTTGACCTCATTGCATTTGATAAAAGTAAACAATGAAAGGAAGAAATTGTGTGGGAAGTGCAATACACTTAAAATAAAGAAGCTTATCATTGTTTTCGTTACTTCACCTTTCCTTTAACTTACGCTTTTGAATTGTCTGGAAACTGAGAACAATAACGGACAAACAAAAAAGTGCTGCAAATGACATGACACAAACTAAAGTCAAAGATGAAAAGAAAATGTGTTAATCCGTTAATAGCAGTCGTTTAGTTATCGTAAACAAAGGTGTGGATGTTTTAGTTCATTGACATCAGCCATGGATGTACTGCTGGAGCTTGCTCACTACTCCTTCTAAAACCAGTTGTTGGCACTCCCTGCTTTGTGTATCCATGTGACCATATGAGCACTGTGGATCTATTTTCTCTTTGTGAACGGTTTTCTTTTTGTAATTTGCAGCATGCTTCCTTTTTTGTGCTTCAGCTTTTGTTCGTGTTTTTATGATTTGCAGTGTGTTCTCTTTTTGTTTGTGCTTTTTTAGTTCTACCTGCTTTGTCTAGTGGGGGCACTGTACAACACAGATCTGCAGGGAGGCCAGACACACACACACACACACACACACACACATGAAGCCACACCGTTTCACTGTAGCACATGCAGATTGAGACGTGGCATCATCCTGCAGAAATAGAAGAACTTTGTCTCTATGAAGTCATAATATACTCCTCCATGCTGATGGTAATTTAACACATATGCAAGCTACCAATGATGCAACTTCACACCATTACAGAAGCTATTTTTTTCTATTTGGGACAAAGAATCCAGTGTCTGTTTTTCCTCGAAAACAAGAGGAAACATTGTCGTCTGACCACAAAACACTTTCCCCTGTTTTTCAGTCCACCTGACATGAGCTCAGATGCGGAGAACTTGGCCGTGTTTCAGCACAGAACTGATGAGTATGACTTTCTCTGTGTATAATAAAGTTACAGGTTGTGTTTCTGGAATGGGATCGCAAACTGTGTTAAAGTGACGAAAGTTTTCCAAAGCGCTCCAGAACCCATGTGACCGCTTTCGTCATAGTAGCATGCGTTCTCATACAACGCTGCCCAAAGGCTCAAAGGTCCCACACATTCAACACATTTGGCTTTTAGTGCTGAGATTTCCTCTTTTTTTAGAGAAAGTAAAATATGACGACTCGAGGATCTGTGCTGCTGCATTCATGGGGCTTATGAAAATCATTAAGTATTAAGAAGAAGAGGAGAACAAACCTCTATTCTAAGACCTCTGACTGGAAAATCGACAAGTTTTCTAAATATTTTTGACAGTCACCTCCAATGAAGCATTAAAATAAAATGATGTTAATATAGCATTATGTTATCAATTTTCTAATTCTATGTGCTTACAATGAAATGTATATATGTATGTAATGGCTTTGGAATTGTTTTCCTGGGACTCCTTTAGACTCATCATCCTCCCAACACACTGTTTTTCTCAGAGTTAAATGCACTGTTCTCAGGGGCTGTGTTTGGACTTGGGCAGGCAGAGCCCCAGTGAGTTAGCGCCACTGGGTGTGACCCTGACCCGGCCCCGGGGCTTCACAGATAGCCTGTTTATTTTAGGGAGCCTCGGCCGCTCTCACTGCTCTCACTGCTCTCACTGCTCTCACTTGAGGACAAAAACAGCTGCATCGTTTAATGTCAACAAGTGGTGCGCTGTTAGAGGTTTTTTTATTTAATTTAATCAACTTTTTTTACAGGAATTTGCATCTATCAAGTGGCAAAAGGTTGTAATGTTATAAATGTATACTATATGTATATAGTATAATTTGGTTCATGGATAATCCGTTGGGAATTTGAACCAGACCCCTCTCATGAGTAGACTTTCAACCACGACTACCATGTCTGCAAGACTAGATATTACTGGGGGAAAGTTAAAACATGTGTTTTTTCCTGTTTTTTGTTGGTTAACCATGTCCTTAAAAGAAATATTTAGGCTTTTCTGATGACTTTACTGGATTTTTTCACATTAAAATCACATTAAAAGTAAATTTCCCTTCAATTGCCAAGATGCTCCCGAGTCAACTGTTTCAAAGATGTTGTTAAGTAGCTCAAGCAACAAGTAGGTCGTTCAGCAGGGCACTGTTTTACTCTTTATTTAATAATTACACCATTAGCTTCTAGTCGTACAAGGCCAGAGAACACTGTAGCAGTGGGGTGACAAAAGTTCTGCTTGTAAATTTAGCTGTTCATGTATAAGATGAAGCCTGTGATATTTCTTCTATCAGATATTCGAATACACAGTTGGATTCTTTTTAAACGTAAATAACAATCTTTCTTCAGCACGACCTGACCCACGTGTGGTGACACGTACAGCGCTGTCAGTACAGCGTTGCTCCCCAGTTTGGCAGAGTGAGACCAAAAGGTAGAAAGGCTGTTGCCCATGGGAGAGATCGAGACAAAAAAGCAGCATGTGTAAACCTGTGCTTTGTTGGGCACGGCACAGGTTAATAATGTGGGGTGTGGCTCTAAGTCAGATTTCGTCATGGAGAACATGCTGTTGATCCTCAAATTGATCATGGTTATTCAATACAGAACCTCAAGCAACACTTAGAGATTTCCAGTAAGAGCTTAATGGCCAACAATTGGCAATAGATTATCCTATTAAACAGATTCCTCAGTTGTGCTATAAACAACGGTTTTGTGGGAAAGCACATGAACAAAAACTTAATGGGAATCTTCTGCTTCCCAAGTGTTACAGTTCCCAGTCACTGGCTCTTGGGAAAGATTCTTTGCATCGAGGACTCAGGAGGGAGCTCTGTACTTCTGTTTACGCAGTCGACTCATGTTCGTCGTGTGATCACATAATTATGGTGTCAGCTAGTTGAGATGTAAAGTTAAGAATAACAGCTTACTCACTTTTCCCCCTCTGGGTCGCTGGAGCAAAATGTTTGTGATTTGAGAATACAGCCAAAGCATTGTGGGAACAAGAGGTGTAAGGTGAGCTCAGTGACCTACTGGTTCCCAGCCTTCCCGTTAGGCTTTCTCACTTTCCCTGCTCGCAGTGCACCTCCAGACAAAAGCTCCAGCTTATTGCTCTTGGACTCTTCACTGGTGAATTCTTAGTAGTAAAACAGCACAGAATAAATTAGATACTTTATGGCCTGTGATGCAGAGAGGAGAGGGACTTGAATGGATCCATGATGAGTTAGCCAGCATCTGGTGTTTCCACTCATTCAGACTCTTAGTGGGAAACGTTACACCAACATATTTCCATCGGTGGGTTTGGCTCTTTCATTAGCTGCAATGAGCTTGTGGCTGCATTTCCAGGAAGGGCTGTGGGGGGAACAAACGGTGCCACACAGAGCCTAAGTCTTTATTCTGCATTCTACCGTCGCTGCAGGTGAAAGGTCAAGGCTTCAAGTGCAAAAGATGGACTGAAGCTAGTCAGCGTGTTAAACTGTCTGTTGGCCTAAGGCCCAGGATGAGGAAAGGGCAGGACTCAGTATTGTGTTACACAAAACAGGCTCTGGGACGGTCAGAGCTAACTGTTTCCCATTGTTTGTAGCCTTCGTGCTAAGCTAACACAATCACCTCCTGATACCTACCTTTAATGCACAAACATGCAGAACTGCCAAACTATACTTTTAAAGCCACATTGCCCGATTACCATTTTACTGCCTAACATTAAATCTAATTAAAGTAAGATCCAGTCACTGCCACACAAGGAGAGAAACCGGGAACAGCTAGAAGTCTAAAGTTTCATATTTACTTTATGCTAAGATCTTTGTCTTTGATGTGCAAAAAAACCAGACTATGTACATGTAAGTTTTACAAGAATCAATGAGGCTTTATTCTGTGGAAGTCATCATTAATTAAACCTACCTTTATTACATACAGACAGTACATACAGACATTGATTCAATTAAGGCTATTCCTGCGGGAGCAGATGCTTCTCAACGAGCATCTGCAGCACATCTCCTGCATCCAGTTCAGCAGACTCTCACTCACCAGCAGCCCACTGCAAACCCTTAGAGAGTTTTTCACAAAATGACGAAATTAATTTCACAAAATCTGTTATGAATGATTATCTGTAACATTAGGAGTAGTGCCATCTTAAGAAAGCAGAGTGGTTGAGGCAGAGGGCTGGGATGCAGAGATAGCAGGATCGATTCCCAGCTGAGTCACCCAGCCCATCCCTCATACCAGGTGTGTCCCTGAGCGAGACGCCCAGCGCTAGCTCCCTGAGTGCCGCCTGTGGCTGCTCACTGCTCCCCCCCAAGGGGGGATGGGTCAAATGAAGGAGGCAAATTTGGTTGAAACATGTGAAAACTGTATCAATGACAATAAAGTGGATTCTTGTTCTTGTTCTTCTTAAAAGGTGTCTCTCTTTTATGGCTTTCATGAAGTATATCTACAATCTCCCTGTAATGATCAATGTGGCACGCCAGAAAAACAAATCAATATCCTCTCGAGTGCAGCATGATTTCACTGCAGAATACTTGTGTGCTGTGTGAAAAGCATTTGGACTAATTCAATTCAATTCAATTTTATTTATTTAGCGCCATTTTACAACAAACGTTATCCCAAGGCACTTTACAGTGTAAGGTTTTAGACCTTACACAATATATCACTATACAGAGAAAACCCAACAGCCCCACTTG
>JAUMTR010000019.1:3582520-3650682 GCA_032270685.1 Microctenopoma stevenorrisi | reverse complement strand
TGGACAGAGAAAGAAAAGGAGGAGAGGAGCTCAGTGTGATATGGAGTCCCCCAGCAGACTAAACCTATAGCAGCATACCTAAGAGATGGTTCAGTTATCTGATCCACCTCTAACTATAAGCTTTATCAAAAAGGAAAGTTTTAAGGACTAATAAGTCTATCGTAGATGCAGGAGATTAAAGTTTATTTAAGTTTGATTGATTCAGCACCCGTCTCTCAATTTGGAGACATCAAGTGGGCATCAAGTGTTGATCGTGTTCCTGTGTCACCACAGTTATTTAATAATGTCAAATAAAAGCAGCTAAGTATATGATAACACTTTGTGTTTTTGCCGTGCTCACTGGGATTTGTTATTTATTATATGTCAGCCAGCCAGACAACAAAGGATCAGGAAAAGGGGTGACACAGGCACAGCTTTGACTGTGAGCTCTTACCCAACCGTCATCCCTTTATGTTTGACAAATCACTGTGCGATGACGCAAACTTTTCTTCGCGGATACAGGCGTGGGCCAGGTTTTAATCTGCAGGTGTGCTCTCGCCTTCCCTCCCTGCCTGCATATTTACAACGCGCACAGACATTATCCTCGGGCAGCGTGTAATGGAAAAGTACTCCAGTGTCAGAAGAGTCACTGCGAGCTTTCCGACACTATGTTTGGCCTTGTGCACAGCAAGAGCAAGACAATAAAAGATAAGGCCGTCTCTTTGAGCTCAGTTCCCCAGCTGTGTTTGTCCTTAGACGGACAGACACCTTTATCTCGTTCAGGAGTCTGGGCCAGGCACAAAATCTTTCGGACTGCCTGTAAGCTCCACTCCAGTGCCATTACTGTAACAGCACAGATAGTGGAGCATCGTGGACAACGAAGATCAGAAGATCAAGATTACACATTTACTGTAGTCCTCCGACCTACAGTATCCTTTAAATCGCTTCCCGCTCATCCATGTCCATCCGGTGATTGTACACAGGGAGTAAAAGTGAAGCCAAGCTAAAGTTTTTACAATTTGTTAGCCTGGCTCTGTCCAAAAGAGTCTCCTCTCAGGCTCACCAATTAGAGGAAAGTAGTACGTTAGTAGAGATGGGAGATATAGCCCAAATAAATCTATCTCTGTTTAGTGATTTTAATGCCTGTGACACCAAAATCACCAGTTAGAATCCAGCTCGAGCAACATGGCGTGTCCATTGTCCTCGATGGATGAAGAGCAGCAGAGAATTTGAACTTTGATTGTGTTTATGCTATGCTGGTTTTGTTAGTGCTGGCTTGATTCGATGGAGAGTGGCAAAGGATTCAACAGCCAAAACACAAGTCGTGGAGAGTGATGGGGACACTGGTCAGTTCTATGTCTCTGCTCTAAAATGCCACAGGCTATCCACATAAGCTAACCCTTCAAGGACAGGACATTAGAGTTAATAAATCATGTGTCTGTACGTGACGAATGTACAGACACTTTTAATGCACTTGCATTAAAAGGTATCTAGGTTACATCATACACTTCTACTTGTGTGAAAACACCAGCGAATTGGTAAAAAAGAAAGCATTTAAGCTGCTACAATGGGAGCTTTTTAATGGGAGAGCGCCGTCTCCATCATTCATCGCCATCATTCACTAAGGCAATGAAATCACCGATGAGCACGGTGAAGCGGACAAGGAATGAAAAAAGAGCCAATAAAGGCATAGATAAAGTTCAAAAGGACACAGGTTAAATAGAGGACAACCTGAAATGGGTTGAGGAGGACAATGCACACAAGGACACACAACGTGCACATATGACTACCTAAAAAGAGAGAACTATAGGACAGAAGAAATGGCTTTTGTGTGTCACATAAATCTGAGATGTTTGATTTAACATTAGTTTTAGTCAGCTATAAATTCTATGAAACATACACCATCCTTCCTGTTCTGAGTCACAAACCTGCACAAAAACCAGACAGTGAAGGAGAGGAGGAAACCAACGCTAGAAGAAATACGTCGCCCCGGAGGAAGTGACAAGGTGTGCAGTGACAGTAGACACGAAACAGAGGCAGCTTTGTTTGAAATGAGTTTGAATGTGAAGCTATAACAGATCACATTACATCCAAGTAACCTCTAACATGCTATTGAACGTATAGTGACTGGAAGCAAAAGTCCATCCAACACAGAAACACGCTGACGGGATGCAAATAACCTCTTTCCCAGCGTTTGTATAAACACTCAGACAGCGACACGTGTTGAGGCGCCTGCCAACAGCAACTGAGAAGAAACATATTAAAAATCTCTGCCTCGTAGGAGGTGGAATCAAATACACAGTTTGACTCGCGGTGGGTTGAGTGGCATCAGAAACCAGTTCTACTCAGTGAGTCACGGATTTGTAGTCAGGCTTTAGTTCAGGCCACAAAGGCAGATTGTCAAGCAGCTAAAAAAAAGGGGGACTGGAGTTGTTGGCTGAAAAGAAACAGGTGGACATTTGTCTCACACTGAGACAAGAGACAGAGTAATCGTGGCAAATGTAAGAGTGCATGAGAATGGCCATTTCCCCATATCCTGGAACTCTCTCTGAATATTTTCAATTCCCAGGCAACAGTAAACAAACAGTCCACAACGGGAGCTAATCTCTAAATGGCCAAATGCATCGCAACTTTATGTTGACTGTGTAGTCAGTGTAGCTACACTGACTGTGTAGTCAGTGTAGCTATGAAAGGTGGAATGCAGCTCTGTGACACACTACTGACCAGTATTTGATGTCAGGTTTGGTATGTGACACATGGATGAGCAGCAAATTGTGTGTCGCCCCTCCCCTCCCTGCCAGGACGGAGTAATCCTTTGAAAATGTGTCGAGGTGGTGAAATGAACAAATCCTCAAAAAAACAACAACACGTGAACTAATTCTGCAGAGCCCACCTGACGACATGTTACTTCTTCTCGGTTTCAGGACAAACATCATCTGTGTTGACTGGAAGAAAAAATAATGCATGAATAGCTCACATGCTAAATAGTGCAAAAACATAAAACCACAAAAACAGCAGTATATAGATGCCAAAGTCACTTTTTAGTCATGAATCAAGTAGGCTGATGCACAGTTGTTGCCTTCTAATGCACAGACAGTGTGGTTTCATTGGGCTCCACCACCTACCCCCATATCTCTGCTCTTTGGTTCTGCTCTGGGTATAAAACTATGATTTGTTTTGATGATTTCTTAAGAATCTCTGAGCCTGCTAGGAATCTTTTATCTAAACACAGGTGCTCAGGATGCGTGTCCCACAATTGAAGCTAATGTGGAAGGTGTTGTATACAGCAAGCACAGATATGGGCTCAAATTTCTCTCTCCCACTGGGATAGTTCGCTTATCTTACTCACTGATGTAAAACTAGGCCTGAATAGTAGACATTTGTTTATGACATGTGTTTCTAAAGACATATTGTATCATGTGTCTTGATCAGTCTGTAAAATGCTGCCTCTAGTAAGTTTGAGAGGTGCTTTTTCAAGCAGACTCATTAGGCTAACACAAAGAAATACTTTCATGCAGGAACCAAAGCCTCATTTTTTTACTATGGTTTCATCACTAGAAACTATAGTGTGAATTAAAAAAAAAACATTTTGTGTGGACTGTAAAGCTAATGTAAAAAAGGACATGAGATTTAAAATGCTAACAGTGAGGAAGAACTTGACTACAACAGCTGGGGTGGACGGTGGAAAATGAATTTGAACTTAGACAACAGAGAGGAAAGCCAAAGAGGCAAAGGAGATCAGGAATAAACGACTGCTTTGATAAATTCATATCAAGTAACTGGACCCGACCAAAGATTACACAGGAACAAACTCAAGGTCGTGCTCACCACTTTACTAAAAAAACATGCATTCCCAAATGAATACAGTAAAACCTTCCTTAACTGGATTACAGAGAGAGTCCCTAAGCAAAATAACATCATTTAAAACTGTTTGCTTCCATTTTTATACTGTACATGAACAGAAAACTAGTCTGAGTCATAACATGCAGCCTCCCACGTGAGCAGGTACACAGAATAACAAAGGAAACTACGCGTAGACGGTGAACTGTCACAGTTCAGTAAGATTTAAAAAAATAAACTCAATAGTAAAAATAAAATATTTTAGGCAACTCAGCCATTGGTTCAAAAATGTAGTTCTTTATAAACTCTTTAATTCTGCCATAGAAATCTGGTCAGATTAATTGTTACAGGGACACAGCTAGCGCTGATACAATAATGTTGCTTTCAAAGACATAATAAAAACCACAAAATGTTACTGTGAAATGTAGTAAATAATGAAGGTTACGTTAATTAATAAATAATTAAAAAGAAGTAGTGGAAATTAGTTTTGTGTTTGGACATCGCGCCCTCTTCTGGCGGACAACGGCGACGAAGTACTTCCGGCACCACTGACGCAAAATCCGGTTGTGCAGCAGCCATTTTGTCTGTTCGGGCAAGTCTACCCTGACGATTGCGAACTGCAGTTCCACCTTTAGAAAACAATTTAAAATGCCGCTGCTGCGTTTCTGTTTCACGATTTCTACCATCTAAACGTCGCGTAAAATTAATATCTGTTTTGTAAGTCCGATGAGGGCTTTCCTCTTCGACATAAACCCATAATTCGGCGTGAAAAACGCGGGTCAGCTAAGACATGTCGTGTGAAGAAAGCTACTTGGCCATCATACGCTATCTGACTGATGAACGGGAGCCATATGCGCCGGGGACGCCCGGTAACACCAAGAGAAAAATCCGCAAAGCGGCTGCCTGCTACGTCGTCCGCAACGGGACTTTGTTTTACCAGCGTCGCCTGAAAGGCCAGGATGAATTCACGGAGCTGGAGGTGGTGCTGCAGGACAGCCGGAGGAAGGAACTTATCAACGAGGCGCACATTATGGAGGAAGGGGAGCACCTCAACCAGCAGCTCACCTGGGAGCACATCTCTCAGAAGTACTGGTGGAGAGGTGAGTCGCCAAAGCTCCTGCACGGTAGTGGACCCGGTCACCGTGAGGTCACCGAACCCACTGAAGACCAGAGTAAACAGTATAAACATACTCAACACGTACGCCCCCCACAGGTGCTCTGCCTCCACCCAGAGGCGGAGTTCAAGTACTGCATGCTGTGCTGGACTTTCTTCATATTAATCACCACAGAAAATTTATTTACATACAGTGAACAAAATATTCAAAGTTTTTTTTTAGTATAATGCAAATCAAGTAGACAGCAGCCATCAAGGTGTCCCTGTGACCTGTCTCCCTCAGGTATCCTGAAGCATGTGAAAGACCACATCAGAGAGTGTGCCCACTGTCAGAGCAGGCGGAGCGCAGCGGATGGCTCTGGGCCTCGACCGCTCTCCCAGCAGGGGCGGCGCAGAGCGGCCTCGCACATGAATGAGGAAGACGACGAAGAGGAGGAGGAAGAGGAGGTAGACAACAGCTCCCTGTTTGCCGACTCATCCTCTCAGCTGAGATCCAAGTGGACCAGGGCGATGGCAGCCAAGCACGAACTGGTCTTTGTGAGTTTCTCTCCTCATGATGTGGATGCTGTTTCTTCCCTACAACTGTCTGTCATTAATGTGTGTGTGTGTGTGTGTTTGCCAGGTGGACAGCAAGGGTGAGGTGAATCAGTTCCTGCCCAAACACAGCCAAACCATGCTGGAGAAACTCAACCAGCAGCGCCTCAGCAATCAGTTCTGTGACATCACGCTGCTGATCGAGGAGGAGGAGTACCGCGCGCACAAAGCCGTGCTGGCTGCCTGCAGCGAATACTTCAACGAGCTCTTTTTCGAGAAGGGGGCTGCATCCACACACGAAGCTGTGGTCGACCTCTCCGGTAAGCTTTTGTCTTTGTGCTGTTTTGGCTTCGGAGTCGTTTCCCACGGGCTCAGCTGTAACCCGCATTCTTTTCTCGCCAGGTTTCACCAAAGCGAGCTTCCTGCCGCTGCTGGACTTTGCCTACACATCCATGCTTACCTTTAATTTCTGCGTCATGGCGGATATTGCCAACCTCGCCCGACATCTGTTGATGACAGAGGTGCTGCAGATATGCGAGTCTGTGCATAAGCAGGTGGAGGAGCAGAAGCTGACGGTCTATCAACGCGGAGACGTGCACACCGTGGTGTCGAGCCAGCCGGCTGCACAGGACAGCCCGAAGGAAGAGACGGGTGCCTACGTGGTGACCATCCAGAGTGACGGCAGGGCAGTGGTCACCCACAGTGGTGTTGCTGTGTCGTGTGAACCTCTGGCTTTTGTTGAGCCTCCCAAAGAGGCCTACGTCGAACAGCCAATGACAGTTGTCGCTGAAACTGTAGAGGGAGACAAAGTGCATGATGGGGAGGCTGTGACCCTGATCGCTCACAGCGGACAGGCTGAGGCGGGCGACAACGTCACTGTTATTTCACACAGTTCTGAAGGAGTGGAGGGGGAGACGATGACGGTGGTCACGCACAGTGGTCAGGCTGGGGCCAGCGAGTCCCTCGCCATGGTGTCCGCCTGCCTGGCCATGGAGCAGCCGCACGCTGGCAAAGCAGGAGCCTTTGTTATAAACGTGGAGGCGGATAACATCAGCCCGCCAGACGCCGTCAAACTGGCGTCAGCAGCCATCACTGAAGCGGTGACCTCACCTCAGGAAAAGACGTCGGAACCTACGCCCCAGAAACGCAAACGAGGGCGTCCAGCAAAGGTGAAGAGAGAGGTGGAGGAGTTCGCGCCACTGGAGGAGGAGGATGCTTCTGCCGATGAAGTCCAAACAGACAAGCAGGAGGCGGGATCGGACGACCCCAACAGACGGCGACTCCGGCAGCGCTCCATCGCAGAGGGAGGTTACGCCCGGCTGCATATGGGGCTCGAGGAAGAAGAGGAGGGGAAGAAGGTTTCAGCCCAGCTACGTGCCAACACGCCAAAGGTGCAGTATTACTCTGTGACTGACATTTATCCATCACACGTTCTGTTCAGTGGAAAAAACTAGAGCGGTGGATAAACGTGTTTTCAGGTGGCTCCAAGACCTGGGAAAAGGGGAAGACCTCCAAAGCAACAGCTGGAGACTCGAGGAGAGGGACAGCCTGTGTCTGACGCCGGGACAGAACCGGAGGCCACAGCTGCAGAGAGTCTGACGGGAGGAGAGGTCAGCACAGAAGAGGCTGGGACGACCGTGACGGAGCCAGAGACCGGATCCACGCAGGATGAGACGCCTGAGAGCGCGGCGGACGGAGAGCACGCATGCTCTGAGTGCGGCATGTCCTTCCCGAGACGCTACTCTCTCATCATGCACACGCTGAAGCACGAGAAGGCTCGCGGGTACAAGTGCAGCGTGAGTACCGGCGTTGTCACGTTTAATGCTTGTTTATTCGCAGCGAGGTTCTGACGATGTTCCTCCTTTTAGTTGTGCAGTAAGGAGTTCCAGTACGCCGCCTCTCTCCGCGCCCACCTGGCCCGACACAAGCAGCAGAGCATCCAGCGAGCCCCCGTCGCCAAGCCGCCATCAGAGCAGAGCTCGCAGGGAAAGGTCGACGGCAATCTCGAAGACAAGACTGCGTCGCCGCTCACCAAGAGAGAGTTCGTGTGCGACATCTGCGGGAAGACCTTGCCGAAGCTGTACTCCCTGCGGATACACATGCTCAACCACACAGGCGTGCGGCCTCACTCCTGCAAGGTCTGCGGCAAGACGTTCACCCACAAACACAGTCTGAAGATGCACAGAGCGCTGCACGACGTCACCAAGCAGTTCCAGTGTAAATACTGCAAGAAGTCTTTTGTGAGCAAGCGGAGCATGGAGGAGCACACCAGCATTCACACAGGTCGGTGTTTCACTCTCCCACTGCCGCATCTGCTTCATGTCGATATGGGTGAACTGATGCTTTGCTTTTGATGCTCGGACAGTGAAAGATTCTGGTTGTGCAGCCGTTCCTACAGCTAACTGTGAAATTGTTCTACAGGCGAGTCAAAGTATCTGTGCAACACCTGTGGAGCCACCTTCCATCGAGCTTCAGCTCTCAGCAAACACCTGAAGAAGCACCAGCCCAAACCCGACGTCCGCCTGTTCGCCTGTTCTCAGTGAGTTAACCCTCAGTGCAGGGATTTAACGACAAAGAGGTTTAAATGTGTTTTACTAATTCTGCTTCATCTGCCCTGCAGTTGTGATAAGAGGTTCTACGAGGCCAAAGACCTGCAGCAGCACATGAACAAGCACATGGGCCTGAAGCCCTTCCAGTGTCAGGTGTGTGGGAAGTGCTACAGCTGGAAGAAGGACTGGTACTCCCACGTTAAGTCGCACAGCGTGGCCGAGCCTTTCAAGTAAGTCCGACGCAGTCGCGCTGGGCTTTAGTTACCCCGGTGTTGACCCGGAATATCGCTGCTTAGTGATGAGGTTTGTGTCGTCAGGTGCAACGTGTGTGGCAAGGAGTTCTTTGAGAAGGCGCTGTTCAGAAGACACGTCAAAAAGGCCACGCACGGGAAGAAGGGCCGAGTGAAGCAGAACCTGGAGAGAGAGTGCGAGCAGTGTGGAAGGAAGTTCACTCAGCTCAGGGAGTACAGACGCCACATCAACAACCACCAGGGTGAGACTCCCCGCGCGGCGCTTTTCTCGTGTAGGTGACCTTATCTCGTCATAGTGCTGACTTTTCGTCTCTTCTTAGGAGTGAAACCCTTTGAATGTCTGACTTGTGGCGTCGCCTGGGCTGATGCGCGCTCCCTGAAGCGTCACGTGCGCACGCACACTGGGGAGCGGCCGTACGTGTGCCCCATGTGCCAGGAGGCGCACATCGACGCGCGCACTCTCCGCAAGCACATGGCCAAGTACCATGGTGACAATCTGCCTGGGAAAATCATGCTAGAGAAGGACACCCTCCAGTTCCACAACCAGGGCACCCAGGTGGAGCATGCCGTCAGCATCCTGGCGTCCGACCTGCCGCCCGAGCTCCGGCCGCCCCAGCAGCCGGCGTCCGAGGAGATAGAGACGGTGCTGATCACAGAGGAGACGGTGGAGGCTGTGGAGGCCGTGCAGGCTGTCCAGGCCGCGGGCGACGGCTCGGTGGCCACGCTGTCCGATCAGGGCATCATGCAGGTTGTGAACTATGTGCTGGCCCAGCAGGCCAAGCTTGATGACGCGCCCGAGGGGATTCAGACCATGGAGGTGGAAGTGGCTCACGTGGCCGAGGTCGAGTAACGTTTTGACAGAGACCGCGTAGACTGGTCGGATTATTTCTGTCTGTGTAAAATGAAAAAGTGTAAAAAGATGCTTATTTTTCTGCGAATGTAAATACGTGTATAAGTGAGACACGCTCAGCCCAGCGCTGCTTGTTTGTGTGCACATGCATTTCCATTTCCACGTTGTGTGTAGATAGCTGGACAAACCGTAACATCAGCTACAGATCTGACGTGTGACGCTCAGGAGAAATGAAGGTAGAAATAATACACCACGCTGACCGTTTCTGAATCCATTTAGTCTCTGTTCTGAGTTTGTACCAACAGTCTGAGTGTCATGTGGGTTCTTCACTCCCTCTAGTGTCAGCTTGAAGGGTGAGCACATGCTCTTTGTCATGCTCCCATGTATATAAAATTATCTGCATGTTTCTCAGATAAACAAAAGACGTCAGAACTATATTAAACCTTTTTTGTTGAGTATTTCAGTGAAGCACTTACAATAATTAACACAAAGGAGTAACATGCGATGCAGCAAGTATCGATATTTATTTCAGATTTATATCAAAATACCCTCGATATATTGCAACATATTTACAATACATTGTACAAAAATATGAAAATGCTAATGTTTCTGCGCTCTAACAAAGCTGATATCTTGTTACACAGTTGCACATTGGCTATGGGTTAATGCAGGTTAAATGTCAAATGCGTTCGTAGTAACGAGCAGGCAATATCCACCTCACTCGCTTTGTTTTATGATGAGTCGGGCATTAACTTTCATTAGCTGACATACAAAGAACTATACACATTTATATACATATGATGAATGATGTTGTTTCAGACAGTTATCAAATCAATAACTCTACCAAAACACAGGTAATCGTTTAAAAAAACAACAAAAAGCGGGGGCCAAGCTTGCTGACCACCTTAGCAAAGTTTAACGCCTTATAAAACAATATCAGTCATAGTATAACCGTACTGTGAAACACTGGGTCAAGAGCATTAACCGGTACATGGCTACATTAAATGAACAAGCATCTGTCAGACACACATACTTCACAGTCTGACACATAAAGATCTGCTTTCACAACAGACATAAAAAAAAAGCTTAATATAGAAGCTATCGTAGAATTGCCCATAAATTGACTTAATACTTCTGACGTTGAAATGTATACAATCAATGCTGACCTCCGCCACAAACGACGACCAGTGTATTAGACTAACTTGTACCATAATTATGAAAACATCAAAGTATTACAAAATACACTTACTAAAATACACTTTTGCTATGGCCCATAGCAGAAACATAAGCCCTAATAAGCCCTAAAAAGTTTGTTTCCAGTCGTGCTGTACCATGGGAATGAATCATGAACACTTAACAAACATCAAATCCTGATCCTCAGCATTTCTTAAGTGCTCTCAAGAAATTAGAACATAATCATATGTTTGTGCAACACCAATAATTCCTCCTCGGCGATAACAAGAACCAGAACAACAATAAAAATAAGTGCATTTCTATGAGAATATGGATTTTGTTCTCAGCAGTATTTGCACTAGTACCAGGTTTTCCAGTGAAATGCTCCAAGGGAGGTGTGAAATGGGGAATGGGAACATTGGGAACAGGAGGGATGGCGTCTTACTCCCCCTCCTCCTTGATGCGCTGCTGTTTGTTGCGGCGAGAATCCAGGTCGAAGGAGAAGTCGGACCATTCGTCGCGTGGTGGGAAGGAGATGGTCTGGCGCAGGGTGAAGCGCACAGCGTCGATGACGCGCTCACCTCGGGCCTCAGAGCCGCCTACGCTGACTGTGGAGGCCCCGCTGGTGGTGCGCACTATGTGGGAAGGGGAGGAAAAGTCCATGGCCTGTCGGTGCTCCATGATGCCCTTCCAGATGATGTGCTGGAACTCTGTGGGAATCTTCAGCCTGGACAGGTCCTAATGGTCATTACACAGGGGAGCGTTAGTATGCGCAGGGGGAGCCACTCTTCTCTCTAACCCATCATATGACTCGTGTTGGATAGGCAAGGGCTCACCTCCATGTTATAATTCTCAATCTGGTAGATGTTGCTTAGGCCCTGTGCTGTGAAGTAGTCCAGACAGCCTGCGCAGCCCAGTCGTATAAGGAAGCTGTGGAACGAGCGGAGGCAGAGGGGGTTAGTCGAGTTAAACTCTCCAGCTGATTCTTTTAGTCATATATCACAGTGGTGCACGGTGTCTGCAGTTAGATGTAACATTTACGTTATCGTCTTTCCAGGAAAAACGAAATAATCCTCCTCTCTGTAAATACTGTACTTAGCACGAAGGACGAGGTAACTGCAGACTGTTGCGTAACATTGAGCTCAAACAATTATTATGATTGAATTCATTGTTTTTTAATTGACTTAACTGGGATAAATCTAAACTTGATTATTTCCTGGTTTTAGTCATTTTAGAAACATTTCAAAATATAGTTTTTCAACAGCTTCTTTCACAAAAACACATTTCCCCCAAGTACAATGACCTCTCTACGATAACTAAACAGAAGGAAGCGGTGTGTGTGTGGATATGTATGTATTTTAAGCACAGCGGGTTTTAGCTGGTTGAATTAATTTGACCGTGTGGTAACAGGAGCTAAAGGCTGAAGATCAGATAAAACGCTGTCACGAAATAAATCAGCCAACGGGAAATAAACTCCCTCCATTCAAAGTGTAAAAAGTTAGGTAATTATTGTAAACATTTCTCAAAATAAAGGAGAAGTCTCCCTGTTTGGTTTGATCAGGTACCTGGAGATGCTGCTGTCCATGGGGTATGGAGGAGGGGGAGTACAGTGGGAGGAAGGCACCAGTGGAAGCTGTGGCTGCAGTGCGTGTGTGGGGCTCAGTGAACTCATGTCAGCGTTCATGGGGATGTGAGTGCCCATCATAGGAGTCACTGCAAAGACAAAAGGAGCTACTGTAAACTTTCTTCTCCTGCTCTGAGATCTGGATATTACGCAACTGAAACACATGGAGGGAGACATGACGCATAGCGCATCCTAAGTGCTGCGGGAGGCTCTCACAGGGGATCAGCTTTTTAAGGAGAAACTTTCTGTTTGGGGATTGGATGTGAGCTCGGAGACATTCAGGACCCCTCCTGCCTGCCCAGACACGTTATCCTACGCGTACGAGAAGCCCCGGAGGGGACGCGACTACTGGTCGAGGGGAATGTGTGGCCTGAGATAGACAGGAAGGGAAACAAAGGGGCACACTTACTGTCAGTCAGGCCTCCAGACATGCTAGACGGGGTGAGTGTGTTACGCTGCTGGGGGTTGATGAGCTGGCTGACAGAGGGCAGCTTGTTGACTTTTCCGTGAGTTGGGGAGCTGGAACCAAAGGAAGGCTGAGGCGGCATTGAGGTCCTGGGGCAGGAGAGAGGAGGTTAAAGGCCGTTACCGTCATGATTATTGCCCGTTCAGTGTGGTCTGATGTTTTTAATAAAACAAAGGAGCAGTGAAAGACGGAGTTCAAGCAACATCAAAAGCCATTTATTATAATGTGACAAACAAAAGTGCAGCTGCCGCAAAAATAACAAAATAATCTGTGTCAAACAGATGTTTGGTTGGAACCAAGAAACACCTGCACTCTCTGCTTTTACAACACATAAAAGAAGAACAAACACAAACTGTCCTGCAGTAACTTTAGAAAACATGACCAGCATATCAACACAGACCCCCCCCCCTTCAAAAAGAAAAAAACAAACCCACAAAATAAGTTTCATGAGTCCAGCTCTAGTGACAGAACACTTCCAGCTGAATAAGCTCTGTAAGTCAAGTACGTTCCTGCCAGGTTCAGTCAGTCAAATGCTGAGGCGGATCATCGGATCAGAACAGATTCTGTGCAGCAGACACATGAGGAGCTTAAAAATATCCTTTATGTGGACCAAAACAATACATGCAAAAACTCTAATCTCTGAGGAACCATTAGAAAAGAGTGAATAAACGAACAACAGGTCTTAAAGTGTTCCTCTGTGATCTCAGTGTCACATCCTCAGTGCAGAAGCAGTTAGATCATCAGAGAATTCAGGTGACAAAGAGGAGACAAAGAGGAGGTCCATGTAACGTGGAGAAGCAGCAGCAGGAGGAGGAGGAGGAGGAGGAGGAGGAGGAATGTGGGGCAGTTTCAGGAGGAGCTGCAGCGCTGCCTCTGCTCTGCTGCAGGTTCCAGGAACTGGCTACCAAGACGGGTTTTTAGCAGACTGCAGGAGGAACCAGAAAGAAGAGAGAGAGAGCAGAAATAAGGGCTCAGAGAAGAGTGAGTGACCCCCCCGAGAGATGGAGGGGTTCACACATGCAGCTTAATAAATGCTAGTGGGAAGGAAAGGAGAGGTACACATAAGAGAGACTGTGTGACACAGATCCAACCCAACAACGCGTTCTGCACTAACGCCGCCGTCCAGGAGGTGGCACTCTGCAAACGCAGATCACAGCATGTCCGTGTTGCAATGTGCAGGCATGTTATTTAGGATTCAGGCAGTGGAGAGGAAAGGACAGGCCTGAAACATTCACTGTTGACAGAACCTTTTATTTCAAATTCTGTTACGGGGAAACTACAGGAGGTTACAGGAAAGAGAAAGTGCTGTTGGCTGTAAGTCCTTCACAATATACCAACAAGAAAATGCATGCCTATTAATCAAACATACCAAACCCACCAATGAGTGATCTGCTCTGACTTCAAATATTATAAAGAATATTTAGCTGAGTACAAATATTTAGTGACTGTCGTGAAGCAACAGGTAGGTGAAAAAAAGGAGAAAACAGCAAATGTCCACACTGTCTCGCTGTCTGCCAGTGTCTTAATGGGAAACTATAACATAAGCAGTAATTATCATCGCAGGCGTGTCAGACTATCATTTGCACCCATCTCTGCTTTTCCATTGCTTATAGGGAAATGGGCGTGTGTGAGGAAGAGTGTGTGTGAACATGTGCGCTTGAGACAGTTTTAATTATGCCGAAGAGAATAGATGAGGCAGAGGCACGGATTTCGTCGAGTGCTGTTGTGCAAACCTGGCAGAGCAGCGAAGGCGTTACCACGAACCCTTGGAAGCTTCTCCTTAACAAAGCATAGCCAGGTACATTTGTCACGATACATCAGCTTTGGCTCACGGCCCATGAGAGAGAGCGAAGGGAAGAAAGAACCCAGCTCTACTTGACGCAGGGCTCACCCCGTGACGCTGGCATCGACAGCCAATTCTAGGAAAATGCTCGGCTGCTGACAAACTCTGAATAGCAACAGTTTTAGAGCAATTTCTATCACCCGTTGCTGTTTCAATGCTTCGGTGGCAGAAATAAATTGAATCAAGCAATCTCGTGCAAAACCTTTAACTGTGCAATTCACTTTTGCAGAGACAAGTCAATCGTGTTAGGTCAGTTAAATCATTGCAGTGTGTTCAAAACAAAAACAATCTGACCCCCAAAAATGCAAAAGTCCACTCGGGTCCTTTTAATGTAACTCTGTTTTTGATAAGGAGCTGAGAACATAAGGTCCAGACTGGTACTCACTGTTTTTGAAGTAGATTTTGTTGCTGCTGTCTGTATGATTCTATGGTATGTTGAGGAAGAAACTGCATGAGCTCCAGAGACTCTTTGATTTTTACCAAAATCTCATAAATTTCACGGCCCTTGATCTGAAGGAAGAAAAGAATGACAGCGGTCAGTACTCAGACGCACTCGGTCAGAGAACCACGTTTCAGGACAACTCCAGGAAAAGCACTTACAGGCAAACAAAAAACCTCCTCGTCTGTGGATCTCCTCTTCTTGATGGTGGGCATCATTCCGTGTGAAACCTGGCGCAGGGCTGAAAACAGAGGAGTGAAGAGTGAGTGCGAGTGTTGATGTGACGAACGGTGAACCTAAGCCGGAGCAGGAGGAAGTGAGCGAGTGGGAAGACAGCAGGAATGTAGCAGAGCAGCTGGCAGCGTTGGCTGAGCACAGTGTTAGTGAGTCCCGCGTGTCAGGTAAGACCAAAGCTCCACAGCCCGTCACCAGCCCCAGCACTACTTACGGCGTTTCGTACCATCACTGCTCTTTGTGGCGTCTGTTACGTGCTGCTTGCGGATGCTGTCCTCGTCCGCCTTTCGGTCTCTGCCGGGGCAGGCGCAGATCCTGGCCTCGAAGCACCGGCGGCCTAATACCTGACCACTGGAGGAAGGACAGGGACATAGATCAGGCCGAGCCACGGTCAGAGACAATCCACCGCTTAACTCCAGACATGACAGAAAGCACCAACGAGGACGGGTTAGTGTGTCTCTTACTCTCTAGTTTCCAGAGTGACAATGATGAGAATAGGCCGTCGGTTCATTCCACCCACGCAGCTCGAGTTGCACATGAAGTTGTACAAAATTGTGGTGAATTCTGTCCCCACCTGAGGAGAATGATACTGAGGGTTAGTTACGTCACTGGGTGACAATGAAGACAAACAGGTTGAGGTAAGAAATACGTTTTATGAATTGTTCTGTTATATGTTTTTGAATTTTGATTCCATGATGGCTGCTCCTGGCCAAGGGAACAGTAGGCTGTTTATTCTGCTGATTATTGTGCAATTAAAAAAAACCTGCCAGATGATATATTTTAGGTTTGTTATACGCGCTGACTAGGACAAAGAGACGTGGACGCAGATTCCTTTAAGGGCTTTTCTGCAGAATCGTGTCTGTGTTGACCTCACTTCTCTCAAGTTATTGCAGAAAAACAGGTCAATTATAATGAGCAATAAAAAAAACAGGACAGTTTCCTCCTGAGGTCTGCATGGAGACGAAGCAGTGATCACAGTGAGGGTGAGGTTTCACTAACAGAAGAGAAAGCTCACCTGGGGAGGTTCGTAAGGAACTAATACGCTCTGTCTTCCAGTGATGGAGTCCTCCACATATTGGGCGTGGCTGTTTCCCTCCACGCGGATCAGATGGCTCGGCGGAGCTATCTGACCTGGAAGCAACAGGAGTTGTGTGAATAAGAGTCAACATGAAACAGCGAACCACAGGTGGGAAGGTATGAGTTCATCAACTGACCGTCGTTGAACTCGCGGCTGAGCTCGTGGTTCGGGCAGCGCTTCACCACTTCGGTCACATGTTCGGCTTTCTTGTAAACAGGCATGGCCCTGATAACGGCCCCCTGCGGTGGGGTGGTCAGGACTTTGATCTGGATGGGACACGTCTTGGCAATTTGGCAATATAACTTCTTCAGTTCTGTTGAGTACTAGAAAAGAAAACAGACAAAACACAAAGTCACATGAAACGTTTTATTGTGCAGACAAACCGATTTGAGTAACAATCTTTTTTTAAGGGTATGAGAAAAATCTAGCTCCTAATTTTAAAAGCACAGATCAATCTGTGTAACACCTGTTTCCTGGACTGTGCACTTCTGGTTTCCCCTGAAGCAACATGGGTTAAAGACAAGACTGTGATTATGACCTACTTAAATAAACGCACACATGCGCACACACAGACGTTTTGGTGCTATGAGTGTGTGTTGAACAACCTCAAAGATGTCTGATGGAGAGCCTCTGGGACTTCCGAGGAGCACCATAAAATGGACCCCTCCAGCAGCAATTAAACTGGGCCTGGCTTTCATCTTCAAGGGAGGAGTACTCTGCTAAAGCATCTATTGGCCACTCATCATACAGAGCAAGGCGTCTGAAGGGGCTGGCGACTAAGCGCTACACGAGGTTGCAGCTTTCCTTGTGGGGCTGCAAGAACATGACTCAGTTTGAGCTTTTCGAGTGCAGGAGCGAAGGATCCATCTGGTGCCAGATTGTGACGGCTGGCTCGCATTCAAGTTAAGTGAGCCAGGGGTGATGAATAATGGATGTACCTTGATCCCTGGCACCGTTAGAATTGATAACCGGCAAGCCATCAGAAAGACTGAATTGATACTAATAGGCATAACCCAACTGTGTCAACAAACCATTCAAATCACTGCTGCACAAGCAGAGCTTTAAATCCTCTGTGTGCAGAACACAGTGGGGGTGGAGGGGAAAATCCTTCCTGTCAGATTCGTTTCTGAACGAGAAAAAAAAGGGAACACTGTGAAAACCGCTCGGGGCTGTGTTTGAGAACAATGCAACATTAAATTCCACATTTAATAAGTTTGGTTCCAGAGAAAAGGAGCTCATCCCAGTACCTGTCTGTACTCACTGCAATTACTACTTAAGTTTGGCATGGACATTTTCTACTCTTCTCCCCAGGCACAACATTTTCTTTCATCAGGACGATCCCAAAACAGAACCTTCCCATCGCTCCCATATTCTCTAATAATAACCCAAAGTCTCTGTGCTCCTCTCCGCAAGTAACCTCATTATAAAATGTACGTCCACAGGATGAGCAGACAAGTCGAAGCAAACAGTATAGAAATGAAAATCAGGTGTGTATGAAGTGCTTTAATTTGCATAAACAAAGGTTCTTAACATGATGTATGACTGACGAGCACAGTTCAAGCCCTGGGACATGTATGTCAACATGAAAACTGAACTGATTCTTCCTTAAAATCAAAGCACGTTTCCTAAAGGTCTCTTAAAAAAAAAAGCCTGAGATGAATAGTTGTAGTTTCTAACCTGATACTCCCCGTACGCCTCTGTCAATCAGCTAAATGAGGTGGAGAAGCCAAGCAGAGAGAGAGATGGGGGAAAGAGCAGAACAGAAAGAGAGAGCAGGAGATTATGAGGCAGAGCGAGAGAGCGGTGCGGCGTAAAGGGTCAGCGCGTAGTGTTTTGAATAATTACAGCGTGCTGGTGTTGTGTAGCTGAAGGCGAAAACAGCAGATCTAATCAGAGATGTTAGAGTAGGCAGAGAAGAAGTTTGTTTAGATCCTATCCCACTGTCTCACACCAGAGAACCATCCCAGCCCCGAAGCTACAAACTTTGAGCACACAACTATGTGCTGCTGGTGCCGTGTTTGCTCAGCAGTGAGAGCAGGAGCTGCTGTCGAACGCTGAAAGAAGTGCTGGAGTAAAGCTTACACGGTTCAGGGTGGAGCGCAGCCAGTTGACTGATGGGATTCAGTGGCTCACACAGGGTGCGGTGCTCAGGTGTTAACATGTAATTATGAGCCTTTCATTGGTCACAATGTGAATTACGCAGCCGAGGAACACGGCAGCTCACAATACAGGGCATTTGCACCATTTTGGTTCTCAGAAAAAGAAAAACACATGTGAGGCAGACAGAAAATAACGACTGACGTGAGGCGTGGGTCGTATTTGCAAATAGCTCACCCTGACCGCTGGACGAAAGGAGGGAAGACGGTGGTTGGTTCTGTCGGCTGTGATAAATAAACGATGATCTTATGTCAATCCCACCGCATGCAACATACAATTTGTTCTGATGCTTGCACGGTGCTGCATATGTGCAGTTACTTTCTAACACATGCTGCACTTGGACACACAAACACACACTTCCCGTGTGGCGCAGGTTGAGGCAGGCCCACAGCTGTAGCATTCTTCTCTCCCTGACAGGCGCTGCGGGCGCATGCAAAAGTCAAGTCCTGACAAACATCAGGCCTTAAACAAACACCGTTTGGCGCCTCTGGTCTTGTCTTCTTCATACCTGGCATGTCATGTCATGCCTAGAGCTTCTCCCAAATCTGTTTAATTTGAAAATAATGCAAAGGAGTTTTTTTTTCCTCCCTCCTGTTTTCTCTGAAACAGAAGCAAAACACCTGCTTCTAAGAAGAGAACATTTTTTGGTGGTAATAGAAAAGTTTTATGTGTAATCGTCTCTCTCTGAAGAGCAGTGATCAGCTCCAGTCTTGACCGCCCGGTCTCAGCGATGACACCTGTCCCAAGGCAAACCTGTAAACTGACATGTGGCATCATGTTTATGTAGCCACCGCTGAAAGAGTCAAATGTGTATCTGTCACTCCCGGGGTTAGCCGATTCAACACATGCCTTCAACGTCGCTCTTAGTAACTGTTAAGTACGACTGAGTTCACTGCATCTGAAACTGAAAATAAAAGTGGGAAGATATGAAAAAGTAAATCTGCATAATAACTGCGCTTGATCTGCGCTGTGCTTCAAGGAAGTATTAAAGCTGCAAACATGTTTGTGTTATTCGAAAGTTTAGTCGTCGCACAACAATAATTTCTGTGCTCAGAGCTCCAACAACCTCAGAGAGGATTTGGTTAGTTCTGATCCGGGGAATTTTTCTCTTCCCATGATGACAGACTAGTATCTCTTTTGTATTGACAGTGTACAACTACAGTGTGATCTTTTTTTCTGTGGAGGTAAATAACTGCTGCAGGTATCTGTATAAGGAGTAAAGAAAGAATCTTGTAATCTAAACTGTAAGAGAACGGGCTTTTCCACAACGATTATGGAGAAATCCCATAGCCCATATCATAAAAACCTTTTCAACACTGCTTTAAAAAAATCCCCCTCTACCTTTTCCCATCTGTAGCTTTTAGGGCTTGTCTCCCTGTGATGGGCGAGTCGTGACAAGCTTCTTGACACAAACAAGTCTCAGCCCCATCTCGTGAGGCGTGGGACGGGCCTGCAGATGTCCCAGGGGCAAGTTGTGTCTTGCTGCCTTTCGCTGGAACACTCTTGTCTTTGAGCATTAAAGGGCTCTCCTCCTCCTCTGGCGCAATGTGAGATGCAACCATCAAGCTTAACTCTCTCAAAAAGACAGGGCCCACTCCAAGAGCACAGGGTTCAGGAAAGAGGCACACAGTATTTACACAAGTATTATCTGCAGGTCCTCAATCCATTACTGTAATCCCCTGAGCTCTACAGCGTCCCACTGATATCCCAAACCATGACATTCCTCTCCTTTGACTACTATATGTGGTGGCAGTTAATACACAGTGCAAACACAACCAATCTTCTGCCTCAATAGTGGCATCAGTCACCAACAATGGTGCCTCGTTGGCAACACTCCATTAATTTAACAAAGAGAGAAGAGAGAAGATAAAACATTTTAACCTGTGTATTCTTTGGACTCTGCTAATTTCTTTAACTGAATGATAAAAAGGAGGGAACACTGTGGAGACTGCAGGA
Source organism: Microctenopoma stevenorrisi (assembly GCA_032270685.1). Taxonomy (NCBI): domain Eukaryota; kingdom Metazoa; phylum Chordata; class Actinopteri; order Anabantiformes; family Anabantidae; genus Microctenopoma; species Microctenopoma stevenorrisi. The sequence continues at coordinate 3,630,595 of JAUMTR010000019.1, read as the reverse complement.
GTGCCAACGAGGAAGCTGTGTGGGAGCAGTTCTGGGAAATGTTGACGTGTTGCACGTCAGCATGTGTCTATGTGTGTGTGTGTGTGTGTGTGTGTCATCCTAGACAGGAAGAGGTTAAGGTGTGGGTTAGGGATTAGGTGTGTCTCCATAAGAACAGTCATCAAAAAGCACAGTACACAGTCTATTAAGACCTGTGGAAGATCCCACAGCTCTTCAAAAGGGTGCATTAGCAGATCTGTGCACAGAGCAAAGCTGCGGCAGTGACACCTTCAGTGGTTCTCGGCCATTAGTCCATCAGTCCAGCAGTAGACTTATTGTGTTGAGATTATGGAAGCTTTGCAGAAGATCTCCTAAAATCAGGTGAGGGAGCCTCCTTCGAGATGGGAGCCAACAGTGTAATCACTATTCTTTAGAATAGCTGCTGCGGATCACAGGGGAACTGACTCTCAGTGAGTCACTGTGTCAAATCATTGGCATAACAAATAATCTTCAGCATTTTGCTTTAACGTAAGGTGCCACTGGTGGTGCTGCTTAACCTGGTCGTTAAACCACTAAACGAAAAGTCTCTTTGTGAAATTATCTTTCTACAGCTCATCCATTAACATCAGAGACTAACCTTAGAAAAACATTTGAATACATTAGTTTTTTTATTACATTTCATAATCATGCCAAAAGACTGGATTCCATTCAGGCTCAGTCTCACTGAGGCTGTTTTCATTACTCCAGAGCCTGCCGGGGTAATAATGAATTCAGTTGGATGGCTCTCATATTACTGAACTTTATGTAGAAAAAAGTAAAGTAAGTACAATCTAGCCAACACCAGAAACAGACACTGCACTCCGCACAACGATAATATGATCCACTATTTTTTCACATTACGACAAACCAATCAGACGAGTCTTGCATCGTGTGTTATGACTGTGGAATACACAGTCTGGCAAAATACACAACACATATGTCTACGATGGGGATGTGTCCTAAACCAGTGTGGCTCACATTCTGGGGCGTGCCTGTCGCAAACCACACTCTTAAACTCCTCACGGTTGCACATCAGACAAACACTTTTGTTTTTGAACTGTGAAAATGAGAGGGATGAGTGAGGCACTGTGGGAATTGGGTAAATGTCACAATCCCACACTCGGCGTGGCCAAGGAATAAGGTGAGATTGGCCAGCACTCCCTGAGTTTAGCCTGTTTCCCTGAAGGCACAGTGCATTTAATTCACTGCAGCAGGTTTTTCAACAGTCCCCATTGGACACATTTGGCGTGGACGACCTGTGAGTCCTGTTACATATGAAACTTACACCTATCCTAGACCATTTTTATGTCCATTTAAATCATGGTAATGGTGCATTTCATAATCTTTGACACATCAGACATTGCCTAAGATGCTTGGTCATTTAGAAACTCCTGTTTTAAATTGGTCGCCAACGCTCGCATGTTGCTCCCCATTCGATATGTCCTACAATCAAAACTGTAAACAAAACAAGTCAAAATGCAACCGAGGACAAACGTCCTGTCACCTAAGTTGTCCGCTAGGGAGCATTAATACACCGAACTGTGACAGTGTCGGCACAGAGCAGTACAGATTAGACACATAAACAACCGAACAGGTGGGGCTCTGATTCAACAGCTGTCCTCAGCCCTGTCATGCGTAATGACAGAGCAGGAGGAGCTGGTTGTGTAGGTTTACTGAGCATCAAATTGGTGACATCTAGCTGCAAAGGGCATCACCGCACCTGGACCAACTGTAAAGTCTGTTTACCTCTGTCATCAACAAGCTATTGGTGCACTTTGCTCAAGTTGTATGTAATATGGAGTTTGACCATGGTTCGAAGTACGAGATCGCCAATGCGACGCCATGCGAGGGTTTCTTTGGACTGTGGATTTGATCTGTCCACGTCATTTACTGAATATATCTCGGAACACTATTTTTCTTTCAGTGTCTGAGACTTGCCTGGGGTTCAGCCATGATTTGAAGTTACTCATCTCGAATGACATTCTTCCTTGCCAGATGTAGTTGTGCAACGCAGGACTTTCAAATAAGGTGCATCTAAATGTGCCTAGAGCACTGATAGTCAGATAAGAAGTTTATGTGGAAAACTATCTCTTTAACCTTTACCCTGACAAATAACCTCTTGTGATGACAGTTATGCATCTCTGTGGCTTTGTATAAATATGGGGAAAAGACATCTGTGTGAAAAAACATTGGGAATGGTGCTTATCCGTTTTAAACCAAGATCATTTTTACTATTCATTTATCCTAATGCTGTCTGACTGAGAGCCACTTCACACGCTCTGAACACACTGTGTCTTACCGTCCAGGTGGCAGACTTTGCTGTGCTAGATTGCTGGAAGGACACATCAAAGGTGTGGGGCCCAGCGTAGTCCGTGTTGGATGGGATGGCTGGTGAGGGAGAAAGGGCATCAAAGGTGGAGCTGGGCTGGGTGTAGGGTGATGGTGCTGTCACATTGTTCTGCGCATGGTCATTGTTGTAGGGGCTGGTGGAGGTTGAGCCACCATTCTGGATGCTCTGATCCATGCTGTTCAGGAGCCCCAGGTTGGTATACTGTGACTGGAGACAGAAATGGAGGGAATGGGGACAAGGGAGCAACAAAAACGTCTTTAGTCAATACGGAAGAACCTGAAGATGACAGATTAGGACAGATTAATCTTTACATGAAGACAAACATCATGTGTTAGACTGTCCTAGATAAAGATTCCAGGTTCCAGGCACTGGTGCTACCATGCAAAGATCCAGGTGGTAAATCATTACACAATACCATGTTAGTTAATGTCAGATAAAAATGAGTGCAATTAATTTCCCATTTATAATTAATTACACAAGAACATAAAAACTGTCCAATCATGGCTCAATAAAAGCATGTTCAAGAAAGTGGAGATGTTCTGTTCTTCTGTTTCAAAGATTCATAATACAGGAGGTTTACACAAACCACCTTTCCTTGCTTTGTGTTTATGGTCCAGCTCCTTCCTGAACCAACGTCTTAACACTGTTCTCACTCATGACAGCTCTAGTACTTTACTTTAGTTTGCTTGGCAGATGCTCTTATCCAAAGCGACGTACAAGCAGCTAGCGCTGGGTGTCTGGCTCAGGGACACACCTGGTAGAGGATGGACTAGGAGTCTGACTGGGATTCAAACCTGTGACCTTCTGCACCCCAGTCTGACGCTGAACCCATTGAGCTACCAGGCAGAAATACAAAATTAGATTTTAGAAACCAATCACTGACCTTTACTTTAGACCTATGTTCAAGCACAAACTACACTTCTTTCCTTTCCGATTCCCTTTTTCCACAGACAACTATTCAGAGTGGACGACTAGAATTAAACATGATGGAGAATACACCTGGGTCGTAGCCAGGCCCTTCGTGCTTGCTCTGCTTGCCAGTCACCCAATTCCTTTCCATTTATAAGTGGTACATTCCTGGACGAGGTGCAATGGCTCTCACGCTTTAGACAGCCATTAATCTCTCCAGGGTCTCTTGTTTATTTCAAGCCCGGCTGACCACAGCTGTCCAGCTCACACCCATTGGACTGCCAGGTGTTAGTGGTGTGCCAGATGACCAGCAAAACACTAGGTGGGATATCTAACTACTAAAGTAGTGACCTATAAAGCAATCTTGCTGCTTCATACACTCACACCCACCCACCCACACACACACACACACACACACACACACACACACACACACACCCAGGCACAGACAAACACAGTCAGACAGACACACCTCAGAGAGGTCATTCGAGTCAGCCTCAGCATACTTGTGGAACAGTGCCACAGGGTAGCTAGCACTTTGGATGAGGGTCACTATGTGTGCAGTGCAAGGCTGCTTACCCCCCCCCCAAAAAAAAAAACAATGACACCAGGGCTTATAAGAGCTTGTCTGCAGAACAATTAAGCTGGCTATGCAGGTGTTAGGAGACAAGTGTTTTGTAAAAGGAGCACACACGAACAAAGACACACATACTCTCAGAGAAAAAGAAAACCCCACTCCGGTGGAGGACCTATAGCTTTTGGCAGAGAGAGACTTCCACAAACACACGCTCCCTCACAAAGGCCTAATTACACACAAGTATTCTGAAGGTTTAAACTCAGTGGGTTGAAGACTTGCCCTGTGAATTTGATACCAGAGGAGAAGAGCTGATACGGTTCAAACTAGTGTGATTGAATCAAGTCAAATCAATACTTTATTTATGTATTTATGCTCACAGTGTCCTGAGTGCACAGGGTTGTCCTGTATATGAAGGGCCAGGACCATATCATGAGAGCAAAATTCTTTTGAATGCAGTTGCACTGAGCTACTCAGCCATTAAGAGATGACACAGCCTCTCTCTCTACCCTACGCTGGCAGCTGTAAAGGTGGATGTGACAGGCACCAATTATCAATGTCAAATTATTATCCTAAAGAAAAGGTTGACACTGGCCAGAGACCAAACATAGATAAAAGGGACACGAAGCAGAATGCTTGACATAGAATACTTACCATTAAATATGGGGCCCTGGATAATGCTCCTCGTGGTCTAAATAAACGTAGGGATCAAAGATGAGGAATGAGGATCAAGCTATAATAGGACAGATAACTTGGCCCAGCAGAGTGTCACCTAAACTCATCACGTTTTAATGTTTAATTGAGTGGAAGTGGGATGTCAGGTCTTTGAGACGGTTGAGTGTGGAAGTTTCAGGAGTTCTTGGCGTGTCTTTGAATCAGATCTTATTCCACTATAATACAGAAACCACAACCACTTTAGCTGCTCCTAAACGTTTCTTCTGTTTATAGCTGGTGCCGTCTTTAGGGCCTTGGGATGTCAGGCTGTTAAGCAGGAACACAGTAAATCAGCAGCCTTGTCATCTTCAGCAGCCATTAATAAAGCGTTCGAAAGGTTGTGCAGTGTGTTTGAGGCCATCAAGCTCATTTCTTTGGGATAAAAGCTGGGTCAGCATTTCAGACCAACAGGAAAGGGACACTGTTGAACTTCAGGGTGATGGCATGTTGATTACAATGTAGGAATCTGAACTATCCAGAACACATATGAGAGATATTTTGAATACACATGGCAGCACTTATTTAAAAGCTACAGCTAGTGCCAACACAGTGGCATTTGGTATGGCATACTCACACATTAAAATTATTCCTGTTCTTGTATTTATTGCTGGGTCAATGACCAAATGAATATACGGAAATGTTGAAACATTATTGTATTTGTAAGTTCTTGACAACGGGTAAATCTTGCTCTCTACAGTTTGATAACCTTTGCAAACCTGAGTGTTTGCAGGATCTCTGTCAGTTCTGTCTGAGTACTATGTTAGTCTCAGTGTCACAAGGCAGCAGGGATTCTATGATCTTCGTGAACACTGTGCATCTAATCTAATGGAGAAATACATCAAAGTAGTCCCCCAGAGGACTGAACACCACACTGTGCCATAAACTCTAAACCTGCTGTAAATCTGGCCAACGGATAAACTCTATAATTTATTTGTTAACAAATAAAAGTCTCCCTTTACAGCTACTGGTAGGCGGTGACAAATTGTAAGCACAGATAAAACCACAGCTTGGATGACCAATAGATGGCAGGAACCAGAGCAGACCTGGCCTGAGGGGGGAATAGTTCCCATTCCAGACTCTCCAGTGACCTGCTCCATGTACCTTGGGCAAACATATAAGAGCATCTAGGGAACTGTGATGAGTGACCACAGGGGGAGGAGAGAATTAAAAGCTCAACAGGGTTGGGGGTTGAGGTGGAGCTGGGTGGGGGGTCTATCTACACCTTTTACCTGCTGGGGTGGGCAGAGCAGGTGATTGTATCTACATCAACACACCATTAAAGCAATTACGATCCCGGACTAAACGTCAGCGCCTGGCCAGTCACATTCTAATGGCTGCGGCGACTCCCAGGAGACTGGGGACAAGGCAACCTGACACCTCACACACTGGAGAGACTGAGCTGGACCCCACTTAAAGACCCCCTGCTCAACAACTTAAAAGACAGTGACCTGACACACCTGCTATCTGCAACCTGCAATCTGAGAATCTGTCACCGCTCACTTGCACGGCATTAGGTTTGTGTTCAGGATTTGGTTGGTAAAAACACAGAACCACACAGCAGTTCACTGAAACTAAAGCAAAATAAATCCAGTTTCCATATGAAAGAAAAAGCTTTGTAGAGATTAGATTCAATGAAAAACAACTAATTTAGTGTTTGTTTGTTTAAACAGAACAGCTGTTTAAACAAAATGAAAGATTTATTTGCATATAACTGAAAGTTTTCATCAATTTAATAGAGGCAAAAAAATGTTAGAATAATGTAATGTAGTGGAAAAAACTAAACTAAAATAACCTCAGTATATAATCCTGCCATATTTAATTAACTTTAAAACATCCTTTAAGTGTTTGCCATGTAGCTCTGCAAACACAGATCCATCAATCATGATATTTGTTCTTCAAAATGACAAATGGGATGCTTTTCTAAACCAAATATTTAAAATGAAGACTGATGCATTTTGTTTAATTTGTGAAAGGCCAGAAAAAATTCTCCATGCAAATTGAGAGAAGACGTGAAAAGCAAATATTTTCCCCTGATTTTATTGTCATCCTCTTTATTTTAAATAAATGTGTTCCTTCATAGTTTCATTACTATTTCAAATAATTTAAAAACACCACAAGATTGTAGTTTTATCTTTTATATCCCATTCTTTTCCATGAAAGGTTCCTTTAAGAGAAAAGAAATCTCCCTCCACAGAACATCCAAGGCCTTTTGGAAGTCACATTTCCTACCATGTAAAAGTCATTCAGCAACATCTAGATTCAAAATAAATTACATCAACGGATAAAATCAGTGCCCGACCAGACAGCAGCCATTTCACAAAAGATTGTTCAGCTGTTTACATTCCCCATTTGACTGCTACGAGCGCACAGATGTGCACGTCAACACATATATACACACGCTCAGTGTCAAAGGTAAAATCAGTTTCCCGCTTTAAGCATTTATATGGTAATTGATACTTGTTTAAAATGGGCTTTTTGTTTTTACAGATTATCTATATTTCCTATACTTAATCAGTATCACATTTCTGTGCGACAGTAAAAATGACACGTCAATAATTGTGGACTGTTTAGAATATAGAGCCACACCTGATGTCTTAAATGCAAAGATATTTTAGTTCTTTGTGTAATGTCATTCAGGCCAAGGGGCTCTGGGGAACCAACTAAAGGAATGAGAGCGATGGCTGATGCCCTGTTACCAGCTTCTCCCTTGGTCTTACCTCGCTGTAAGACGTTGCGGTCCCCGTCTCCAGGTACAACATGTTGGCGCTGAGATTGAGCAGAGCTGCTGCTGTTTGCTCCACTGGCTCCAGGATTCCACAAATCTCTTTTCCTCACTCTGAAGGAGTGATGTGGACTACAGATGCAAAGTGGACAAGAAGAAGCTTCTATAGGAATCTATGGGAAGGTCATATATACCTGGGAGAAGGGGAGGGGTCTAAAGAGCTACCTGTCCACACCCATCTCAAAAAGAATCACTGTCTCCTTACTTTTCCTTTGATGCTCTGCAGAGCTCCTCAGAGTTAAAAGTACTGCAAAATACTCGAGACCTTTGTTGCTTAATATTGACATTAACAAAAATGAAAAATGCATTCATCATATATTTGCATTTTTCTTTTAGGAAGTTTGCTAATTGCAAATAATAATTAATTACAGAATACGTACCATAAAAAAACATAAAAAGAAACCTAAACATGAAGTATTTTTACTATAAGCACATCTTTATCTTTTTGGCACTGTGCAATTACTGACCCCACATAGTTGAGTATTGTCAATATTATTTTCCAAACTGACATATTCCATCAGTGTGGATGATCATAAAATGTAAGAAATAGAGAGAACAGCACAGTGAGTGAGCTCTGCAGACTCGGGCTGCGAGAGTGTCTGCCTCACCTACAGTAACAAGGTAGTTAACATAAGAATGGGTCCCCTCATCCCTTAAGCAATCTTAATGCAGAGCCCCCCAGAAAAAACAATGTGACTCCTGTAGATTGCTTGTATCTATCAGAGATGACTGATCTGATCTGTTTTGGAAACACGCATTGTGTCTGAGATACTGCAGTGGTGCTGCGACTGACCAGCCCAGAGTCCTGTGACTTGTTACAGTTCAAATGGAACCATCTTCATAAATTGGTCAAGAATAGTTCTAGCTTTATATGTTTTATTTTTCTACTTCAGCTATCAAACTAAAATACTTCTTCAGTAGGTTCATGCAGGAAAGATTTCATTTGCAATCACTTTAAGTGACTTGAACCTTTTTTTACTGAAACTTTAAATTGATAAATGTTATCAGTTCGAGGTGAAACACATAAGAGAGATCTGCGGTGGGGTGGGGGTGGGGGTGTACTACTGCAGATGCTAACATGAGTGGAGAGTGATAGTTGTAGATGACAAGTGAGGAGATTTGGCAACATGGCACACATCATTCCTATAACTACAGAGCCAGAAGGCTAAAACTATTGCCCTGTGGTCAGAATGGTTTGAAAGCTGAAGACGATGTCTCCAATCACCAGCCACACCCTGCTGAGGCCCAGAGGCCATAGACCTACAGGTCAGCCTGTCACAAAAGGCAAATCAACACTTTAAAGAGCCCAATTCAGTGGCCCCCAAAGGTACCCAGACTTCAGTGAGGACCTAACCAACTCTTCTGAGGATGATAATTAGTTTAGCTAAACAAACTTGTAATTACGTTAAAACAACATTGGCACCTGAAAAGTTAGTGTACTCAGAGTCTATAGTAACATTTATATCCAGCTCTGCTGCAATAAAGTTCAGTGGGTCAATAAATGAATAGAAATGTTTTAAATGAGAGAATACAATACAGGATCAACAAGTAAACCAGTCCCAGCCTAACTGTGTTCTTAGCTTGTAAAATTATAATTGAAGAACATAGAAATTGTTCACAGATGATGTATTTTCTAGACAAACTATGCACTCAGAGAGCAGCCACATCTCTGTTGGCTGTATCACCCCAAAATGATACAGCAGCAAGAAGCAGCAGTAGGTAAAGATCTGGAGATCCAGGGGCTCAGACAAAAGAGGCTTTACCAAAGATTTTCCCTTTAAAGAGCCTGCTCCTTAAGTCATCTAGATTAGTTCAGTATCAAGTGTCCGGCTGCAGAGGCTGGGAAGGCACAGACACCTCCTCTAAAAAAGGGTGAGCTCCTATATGAGAGACCTGCACCAGGGTGGCACTTCCTAAAACCTCCACAATAAACAGTCCTCCATGATTTGTTTTTGTTAAAAACAGAGTTGGCCACATGCCTACTGGACCCTGAACATAGCTTCAGTTAAAAACTTAGTAAATATGACAAAAACACAGACAAAAAAGACAGTGTTTAACATTGCTGACTCAAATACATACCTCAAGATTACCAGATTTAAATAAACTCAACAGTTGAAAGTTGCATTCTATAAAATTTCTGATATTTAAGAAAATGTAACTGTGAAATATGTAATAATATCATTAAAATTGAATCCTGTGGACCGCTTCAAAGCAAATATTAATATTAGCATTGTTTTATATTTTTATATGCTCGATCAGAATTCAAAATACCAGGAGATTGACATACATAAAGAAATTAAATTTCAAATTGGTGGTTTTTAAAAATGTTATTAGTTTTAATGGAAAATATATTGATGTGCTTTCTCTTAAATAGTGTGATCGATATGTTTTTACGCTGATCCCAGCTTAGACGAATTTTTACTTTTCGTCTAAGTAGTAAGAAAGATGAAAGAGAAAAGTTGAGCAATGAGGGCTGCTGCTGTCACATCCTCAGTCTCTTACTGACTCATCAGTTATTCAAGTGGACAATGGTGAGCACTTGTTCCTTGGTACTTTACACTAATAATAAAAATATAAAGATTAAAGCTGTGCTTTGCTTTACTGAATATATCAAAAACTAGCTTTATGACATTATTTTCTAACAATAAAGTATTACAGTAAAGTGAAAAAGGTTTAGATCTAAATACTTAAAAAAAAGGAAGGATAAAAAACTAAACTGCTCTTCTGTTCTGAATGCTGAAGTAAGAGGCAACAGCTATCACACAAGACACAAGAGGTGTGGTGAAAAAAGTAAGAATCCAAACACAAACATGTAATTAGATCCCGGGGAAGCTGCGTGTCGATTGAGCTACTCTGCAGTAAAGTTGTTTCAGCTCTGTCTTCACTGAAAGAAAATCTCTGTCCCTTTGCTCAACACTGCGTTGTCCACGCGCAGCTGATCAGAGCTTTATCTGGCTGTAAAATCAGCTGTTTAGGGTAGGATATAGCGTTTCTCCTGCCACTATTTCTGCTACATTCCTTCATGTTATTCTACCCTCTCCTTGCTCCTCTCCTCCCCCCTTGTTGCCACCCCCACCTTTACATAGAGACGACATGTACTGATAGATGAGAGCTGGGACCTCTGCAACAGAGGCAGGTGCTGCGATAAATTGTTGCCCTGCAGCTAGAGAAAAAAAAATCCAGAAGAAAAAGGAATTTCAGATTAAACATAAACCCTACACAATACAAATAAGTCCCCCAGGGCACTAAACAGGGAGCTGCATTCTAATGACTCATGAAAGAGGCACACCTCCACACGAGTAGAAGTGAAGGGGGGCTGGGACCAAGGTGGGTTTGCCCACCACAGCTTTGCATGAAAACAGACACTTGACTTGGTAATAATGATTGGGGCTTGGTAATTGGCAATCCGCCGCGCTAGCAAGCTCTTAGCCCCACATGGATGCTGCCTGAGTTGCTGGCGTGCCACTGCACCACGCCCCTGTTTCAGAGGAAAGTGGGTGGTGGGGGTGGGGCCATTAATCACTAGTTCAAGAGAGCACAAGCCCCTCTGGGGGATACGCCGAGTAACATTACTCAGCTCCTTGAACAAAATTTTTATTTGCTATATTTTTTCACTTTGGCTGGACAACAGCATTCCTATAGTGGGAGGAGAACATGCACATCATCGCTCAATAGCAGCATGGACGAGGATATGCATCCAAGGACAGGTCAAATGGAAAGGAGTTAATACGCTGCACTGATTCTTAACATTTACTGACACTACAGTACAGTGTGAATGTGTGTCCTGGGCGTTTTTAAAAAATACAAGCTCACAATCAACTCAATAGTTTGGTCACATAAAAGATACCATAATGAAAAAAACACTAACATTTCACTAGTCATGAGTCATGGTAACTGTCATTACGCATGACAACTTCCCTACAAAAAATCATCTGGATAATTGAGAATTTTCACAATCAAATTTACTACTCAAAAGATGTGACTGCCTAAATGCACAATCAACAGTCAACAAACTGAGAGCTACCTGTCTCAGAGGGGCCACCCAGGTCAAGCACGACTCAGGCTAAATGAGATAATATCATCACCTTACAGACAACATCTTAGACAGAAACAGATAAACCAGCATTATTCATTGTTGAGCTGCTCCGCACCACATTTTTACAACTGTCCTGGGGAAATTCCATTGTTAACGTGAAGAAGAAAGCAGTTTACACGTTCTGTGTTGAACGACACAGGTAGAAAGTCTGAATGAAACTAATCTTAGAGGGCTACATTTAATAATCAGCCACAAACAAACAAGCAATATGACACATGCTCTACAGAGATAGTATTTTTGATCAAACATTTATAGTTTAGTCTATTTAGTTATTTATTTTACTTGGTCACTCAACAAGCTAAATTTTGGTAACATAAATAACCGGGAATGTCACTGTTTTGATCTATTTCAAAAACAAAACGATTTATAAGGAATTTAAGAGGAATTCCTAGTAAAAACAGTAAAAAGTAAAACGTCTGTTTCCTGCAAACAGCAAACCTATGTACTTACTGAAAGCGTGTCATCTGGCTCGTGCATGGTTATGCAGTCCATACTAATCTGAATGGTGTTTCCTGCAGACCCATCTGTTGGACTGTCCATAAAATTCAGCTCGATTGGCTGGACTGAATGAATGGCAGATCTGAAATACAATAGGAACAGGTAACACTGACTGGAAAATGAACCTTTTTCCTAGCTAACATAAATGTATGTTTTTGCATTTGCAGCACAATAATTGATTTTTTTAGATATTCACTTACTGGTCCAGCATATCAAACAGTTGATTAAATACATCTTGACTAAAGAGGTCAGCTGTCTGCGCTGACTGATTCTGAGACATGGTGGTGAGGAATGAGCTCTCTCTCCAGGACAAACGGGCCGAAGGGTCCCTGAGTCTGCAAGGAGACGCAATCAACTGTTATTATTTTAAATTAAAACTTATTATATGCTGAATAAGCAGAATTTAGAGTTGGTATATTCTTAAAAAAAATCCAGGTAGTTTTAAAAGTTGGAATGTGATGAAACATTTATGTTGATATACAGGGCTAAGATTGGGCCACCCAGCCAGTGGAGAAAAAGAAGAGGAGGAGGAGTCCTGCTGGCAGTCATTCATGAAGATCACTTCCATTGTGAAGAAGTCAGCCTGCATAATGCTGAATATTTGTACTACACATAATGGTGATTATGCACCATTCAGAGAGAGGCACTTTGACCTGCTACCCTGAAACATTACACCTGCTTCAGAGCTCAGCCTGCCATTGTTCCTGCTGAAGTGGCGCACGCTGCAGTCTGAGACAGGCGGAATTCCCCCCACCGTCTATATGATAGGACTGCTGCAACTTCTGGTATGTGTGCAGCTGGACGGGCTGGGGGGGGGCATAATCTGAAGCTGGCACTATTTTAGGTTTTGGAATTCCCCAGCACTGCGTGAAGAATGATATTAATACCAGACTTACAAACACAGGCATATCTAATGAAGCAAGTAATTTAACTTATGCAGGAGTTTCATATGAGGGCCTGTTGAGTTTAGAATATCAGCTGAGTTTTCGGTGTCAAAGAAACATGAAAATGGGCGTGTTGGGGATGACTGTAAATAACTGTAAATTTAGATATGTTTTTGCAATTTAAGCACCACATTGAAGCTTAGCTGCAGCTATTACTGCTGCATAAAAAGGATCTGAAATACAGTCCAGTTAACCAAAGTGGACATATAAATTGTTTTTATATAATAAAATCTAAATATTTTTAATATGCTAAATACACCTATACACTCAAATAAACCTAAGAACCAGGATAAAGGGCCAATAATGTATACTGTAAAAGATATCAGTTAGCTAAGTCATGACAACAGTAGCTGTAATTAAATATTACAAAACAATAATAATAATTATATAATAATAATAATTTATCTGGCAAGCTACACTTACGCCATTTGCATTTTTTAAACAAAGTTTGAGCAGCTTTTATATGTTTAACGTGAGCTATGAGCTTAACTCTTCAACTGTGTTTAGCGTGTCTTAGCTTAGCGACAGCTTCAGTTTCATTAATGACAATGCTACTGTTAGCGCTAACTAACAAAGTACTACTTAGTTGTTTGCCGTACAACTCAGACAAATGTCTGTTTCTCCTGCTCATTGAGGTGCACCAAGTATGATTCATTTCATAATTGGATATTATAATTGCTAGTTAATTACCTGCAATGTTAAAAGTGTAGCTAATTATTTTGTATTTGTAAATCCATTCATTCAAATAGCAGGCATTGCTAATTTTATTTTTTTTTTAAATCGAAATATTACAACACTAGTCATGAAATGTTATGTTATGCTATGTTAGTGATATTTTGACATAGATTATTATAAGTCAATGGAATTGCTATTCAGATTTACGATTATTTCTTTTGACAAGTTTAATTTAACTGTTAAATCAATTTTCTGAGTAACAGAAAGCACAAGCAAGATTAGTCTGAAAGACATCTACAGTTGACTTTAACAGATACTGTGTAATGTATATAATAAGAAATATGGTATATAAAAATGCTAAAATAATGGATGATAGTCACTTGAAAACCAGTTAAACAAATAAAATGCATGAATGACAGTTTGGCTTTACGTCCTCTTTATTATATACCTGGTACATTTGGCAGGACCTGTGTCCTGCCAAATGTTTAATTAAAACTGTTTAATTAACTTGGTTAAAAGACCTAATGAACTTTGATTGACAGCATCGTCATTAAGTAACCAAAGCTGTATGTCAGGTTTAACGTGTACAGCAGTGAAAGCCTTTAAATACATTTCAGTGTCTTAGTAAAATTGTAGCCTCCACTATTTGACATCCTGCACACTTCATAATTTGTACTTGTTATTTGTAATCCTAATATCTGAATTATTGACACAATAGTAGATTAGAAACATCAAGATACACAATTAAAAAGTGGAAAGCTCAAATCCATGACCTCACCATTGCACACCTAAATTGTACAACATCAACTCATTTACCTTTATTTTTCATTATAATTTTGAACAGTTCTGCACTACTGGAAAACAATTCAGATGAAATAGGTTCACCCCAGTTCTGGCTGTTGTTTGTCTGCTTCTGGGTGTCTGGTTACTTAGAGAGTTTTTCAGTTAGCCTGAGGCAAAGGCTGTTCAGCATCCACTTAAAGACAGCACAGTGCCTCCAGACAAGACTGGGGCAGAGGTCAGACCTAAACCGGGATGGCCATTGTCTCTTGGCAGGTTGGGCACACCAGCCGATGAAGATGCAATCAAAACAAACAGCCCAGCCGATCGGGGCCCTTCTCCAGTGTCTTTATTAATCACTTGTTCAAAGGCCTGAGACCTCCACCCTCTCATCTGTCAACTCTGGCTGGAAGTGGGACATGACCGCAAAACAACAAAACCCCCTAAAGTTTCTCCTGAAACAGTCCAATTCTCTCGGGGAAAAGGACAGAAAGAATTCCTTTAGATATTGGAATTCAGTGACACCAAGAGAGGAGGAAAGAATCAGAGGACCAAAAAGATGCTTTCACACTCGAGGTAAATAAAATCTAAAAATACCTTTGTGTTACCAAGGCTTTTATTGCTCACAAAATTTATTAAAATGGCACTTTTTTATCAATAAAGTAATGATTATGATGCACACAAGCTGAGCTTTCTGTTCAATAGAAGCGTCAAGGACACTGTGACATTGTGCAGAAATAGATACTGAACCTTGTCAATGACAGGTCACAAACATAAATATACATCTTGCCTCTACAATATCTCATGTAAGCAAAACATCACATAGAAAATGATTAATTTAACACATGTAAGATGGCAGAACGTAACGTCACAAACACCAGCACATCTCTCACAAACAAGGCAGAGATAACACAGTACAAAGCACTTTATTATCAGCAATAAATGAATATTAGCTAGATGGCAATTAGTGACCCCAATGACCCTTTGCACATGCATTGTTGCCAGAAGTATCCCTCCCTTATAAATATATATCAGAGGACAGCAGCAACAGGCAGACACAACTGTTTTCAGGTCACTTTACCGTGTACTAGTCTCAAAGGCAGTAAAGGTTAAACAAAAAGCCACTTCACTCATTTAGAAATGTATTTAATCTGTTCAGTATTCAATTTGTTAAAAGTATTAAATATGAAAGATCCTACATAATTACCATTTGTGTACCAACTTTTAAATCCATGCAATATATGTCAACTATTTTAATATAGTTTATACATTTGAATGCTTAATAAGAGTAATAACACACACATCAGCACGTACTCACCGATGAAAGGAAAACTCTGGGTAATACTGCACAGCTGTGTAAGGTGAATTCATGTTGTTATGCCAAACTTCACTTCTCTGACTCTTAACTGTCACAATGATCAGCTTGTCATTAAAGCACCTGTATCAATGACTATGCATGAGTTACAACTATAAATACAGATAATGAAAAACAATAATAATAACAAAAAACAAATAAATAAACAAGTAGACTTAGATTAAAGTGCCAGAGGATACAGTGCAGAATGAAGAAAGTTTCAGAGATGTTTTGAATTTAGGTATTTTTTTCTTAAGCTGCCCTGGGAGGGGCTTGTCGCAGCTCTCTGACCTATCCCCAGCTACAGTTGTACAAGATATCACTCACTCTCAGTTGCTAGGATATAGATATCAAGCAACTACATTTGACCCTACATACCCTCCCCCCTCGCCCCCACCCCGCATCACACACACACACACACTGCTAACCAAAAAATCCTGAAAAGCTCATCCCTACCCTGCTCCTCCATGTGTTTCTCTGACCAGTCCTGATATTTCCACCCAGATTCCCGGGAGGTTTCTGTGGTTTGAGGTCTGTTGCATCACGCTCGTCACTAACAGGCCCAGTGTGGCGAATAATAAGATAAGTACTCTCAGTTGGTACCAGCAGTCACTGTTTTTTGCTGATTCAGCAAAAGATTAAGTCTGAGAGAGAGAGAACAAACAGAGAAATCACCTAAATATTTGATTATAAGAAGCGAAACATACTCATACAGGTGTCTAATGAGACGGAAACTCATTATTAGGAACCGCAGCACAGTATTTTCCCCTTTTAGCTTTAGCAGACTTAAACAGATGCCAGAGAACAACTGTGTCGTTTAACCATTCAATAGCCTACACAAAGTGGTATTTAAGCATACACAGACATCGTGCCACATCCGAGCACATACCTCCAATTCAATATCAGACTTTCTCTCTCACCCAAGTAGTATGGCACTGTAAACCTAGAGGTCTTGTGTGGTTTGCAGAGATGACCAGCAGATGAATCAGCATGCTATTATAAAAGGCAGGGTCACAGCGGGGGGACTGATAATAAATAGATGTGGTGTATCCAGGGAACACAAACCTCTAAGCTGCTCTCTTGTACTTTTAATAAAGACATACAGTCTTTCTCTCTCCCCTCTGACTGTACACTGTGTGCCACCCTGACAACAAGTCCCTGTGGTCACATAGCTGCCATTTAAAAGATACGCTTTACAAAATTACAATAATTTTTTAGAGAACAAGGTTTTTAAATCTTTTTAAATAAGGAGTAATTAAAAGATTTATTGTTTTAAAATGTTTCCACTGTGAATCTTTTTATAGTGATGCTTTATTTTAGTGTCAGAGTTACAAACGTAATAGAAACTGTTACACATGGATTGTGAAGCAACATCTGCTTTCTTTTTGAGTCTGTTTCCAGCCACCTGATTAATGTAAGTTCAAAGTAGCTCACTTTAGTCTCCTGGGAAAAAATTCTGGCCTTTATCTAGCAGTTAAACGTCCTTATCAGCATAATGCTAGGGGCTATATGCAGAATATTATCAACGGTGGTGTTGGGGAGTAGTCCTACGTTTAATTAAAATAGTAACTTTATTTTTCAAGTTAGCAATAGATTGCTGGTAATTCAACTACATTTATATTTTTATAGTGATTTAAGTTGGTTAGATTATTATCAGTATGACAACTGACTCTCTTATTGGTTAAATATTTTATATATTCATATATATAATAAATATGAAAATAAAAATATAATAATAAATAGATAGTATATAAAGTTTAGTTTAGTTTTAGATGTAGTCAGAAACTCCTAAACCAAAATCCAAATTTGTTTACAACTAATATATAATATTCCTTACAATTTCTATCACTGTGAAAAGCCCAGATGGGTTTTGCTTTGTTGATACTAGATTTTAGGAAGCTGTATTGTTATAAAACATACTTTTTAATGTCTGGTTATGGTCTGAATTAAAATTTTTGTCAAACTAAAATTATATATATATATATTATCATATATATGATCTCGATTAGTCATAAATATTTATTATTGCCTTTATTAACAAATGTTCAGAGAAGTTGTTGCATGCTAATTTAGAAATTACCTGGATAACTGAGTAATCCTGCTTGGTGCAGAACCCCCCCTCCCGTCATAGACTCCACTTTGTGGAAGGCAGGTTTCTGACATTGTTTGCAAAACTAAAGCCAACATTCCTGCACTTTCTCGTGAATAGTGGGGTGTACCGTCTGCTTGGTGTTACCCAGGTGCAGTTCCAGCAGAAAACAGCCACCTACTACAGCAGAAATTACATGAGAGCTGTGAGCATGAAACCAAAACAGCTGTGAAAAACAATAATAAATGACTTGTAACTCACTGTAAAGCTCTGTAAGCTCAGGTCATTTTCTGTATGATCTCTGTGAGCTACCCCTTTCACATTGTTATCTTGATATAAAGCATTTAACGTTTACAGTGACAACGCTACCTGCTGCTATGCTGCCAATATTTAGCAGGAATGACCTTTACCATGGTCACTATCAGCTTAGTATTGACAAATGTATGTAGTTAGGTTTAACCTGTTTACTGCTGCTGCCAGCAGTGGTTGAATAAACACAAATGTTTCTTTATTTACATTGTAGAATATTTAAAAAAGGTATTTATATGTTTGTAAAGATATTTCTATTTTATTCAGACATTTTCTCAGAATCATGTCTAAAGGTGGAGAAGTGCTGTTACCCAGACTCTATGAGCATCTTGGTCTTTAAGTCAGGTTCACCTTTTTAACTAGATGGTCAGTTATTTCTGCTGAATTAGAATGTTTCAGCATTCTCATTTATTACCGTTTCACTGTGCTGCGCCTGTCTGACTATCTCTAAGTAACTATTCTCGAAGCTTACCACTGTAAATACCCACACACGTTAATCAGTTTATTAAGTTAAATAGAAATTGCCCGGCTGAAAAATAAACAGTAAAACTCTAGAAGGAAAAACGTGTTTTAATTATTGTTTTATTTATACAGCAAATTACCTATTATAAACATTTTACATGCATTGTAGCTTTGACCACGTCCACCACTCAACATAACAAGGACAAACTGACCTCAAGATGTCATTAAATCTGATATTTACAAGGACATCTGAAACCCTTACATCATTAATTACTCTAAGACTCTGGCGTTAGGGACCGGTCACCAAACCCCTATTACTTCATTTGAGATGTATGTGTGTTTATGACTTGGCAGCTACGTCAGCGACATCTCTGGTACTGTCATCAGTAGGAGTGCACACATGTCTAATGTGGTTATTATTCTCACAAGGCTTTGATTACAGAGTGCTAAGCCTGCTTTAATCTGCAATTGTTTCATCAGTCAAAACCATAGATGGCAACCAATTTGGGTGACTATACATCTGAATCTCGCTGCAAGTGATTTTGTTCTTTGTCCTGAAAGGCATTATGTGGCCCCATTCACACAGTCTTATTAATGTCAAGAGTTTACATACGGGATGCCAAAGAGCAGTTGGCGGAGCAGCTGATGAAGTAGCCTGCACTATGTAGGGTTGTATTATCAGTGTCAGTCACATACACCATACTGTGGCCAATCACTCTCACACTGTGAGGGGGTTATGTGGGCATACTTGTGTGCGTCTGTGTGTATATTCCAGTTGGTGACTAATGCAGGGGAAATCCAGATGAGTCAAAACTACCAGTGTCCGGTGCAGTGCTGAGAGTTGATAATTTACAGCCTATGCACTAAACTGCCCAGCAACTTGGCATTGTTCATAACATCCTACAGTGAAACCTCTATTTTAACTGACAATACATCCGTCGGAGAAGTGAAAGGATAAAGTACATCAGTATACATCATTTTACAGCAAAGGGAAAATAATGAAAATGATCGAAAAAGTTTTCAGATTTGTGTGGAAACATATAAATTTAGTTCCTGGAGCATGAAATATTTTTACCCTCATTCAACCAGTTCTGCACTTCCATAACGGCGCTGAAGAAAAAGTGCCCTAAGCTAGAATGAACTGTCCCATGTGACCAGAATAACTGGTATTTCTATACTCTGATTCATTATTGCAGTAATATTCGGATTCCCAGACAATTATTGATGCTTTCCCACGATATGAATCAACTTTTTTTCAAGTTTCTTTTGTCACAATGACTTTACACTTAAGATCAGATCATTGTCACATTGGGAAAATCAGTCTTGCCTGCAGCAACAAAAAGGCAGTGAGCCAGAACGGAATAATCCATCCAGTATAACTAGGTTTAGTTGGAACCAAAATTTGTTTTTCACATGCTTGTGCACTGTATGAGAGATAAGAAATCATTTTTCAGTCACGCTGGTGTAAAAGAACATTAACGTTCAATTAAAAATAAATCTCAAATAATTTAATATTAAAATAACTGCGACATGAAAAGGACAAACTCATTTACTTTACATTAAAGCAACATTTACTAATTTCTTTCTTTTTGGAACAATTTAAAGAGACAATGCTAATATTATAAAGCTGTTAAAGCCAGTTTGTCTTTGTACAGTTCTAGATATTCAGTAAAGTAGTTAGTGAAGTAAACCTATTAGCCCCCCCACTCAACATGAAACACATCAGGCGTCCCTGCTGAATAAAGAGAGCTGCGCTTTGGCAGTAATGCTGAAACTATTTCACCAGAGGTGACTATGACTACAAAGCAAAATAATGAGCAAAAAAAAACAAAACTAAAATCCATCAGCTCTTGAGAACCATTCACCACATCTCTCTCTTTAAATGATTGTAATCATTAGGATGGAAGACACATTTTAATGTTCTGTATCCAGAGTTGTCTCTTTAGTTTACTTTTGAAGCATTTCAATTTGAAATGAAAAACAAATTTAAATATAATTGTTAATTTTGGTAGCTAATCTGTTGTAAGTTAAAAAAAAACTAAAATAGAATATTAGTGGCTAATCGTCATAAAACATAAAACATGAAGAATGAATGTTGACTCTATGACAGGGAGCACTGCTATCAGGACACTATGTTGCAGACAGTGATCACTCGTTCAGACCCCTGTGTATAGTAGCTGTACAGATTTGGATAACCAGCAGAAGAAGAGGGATTTTAGACCAAACAAAAACATGAAACTGTGGATTACAATCTGCTGCAGTTCAAACAAGTACTTAGGGATCATTTTACTTTCTTCCCAAGGGGACACAATCCCTCTATAGAGTAGAGCATTTCTGGGAGACACAATCAAAGCCTTCCACCAACCGGTCTCTGATCTGAAGAGCAGACAAACACTCAACCACAAATCATCAATCATGACTAATCCAACACTAAACCGGTCTTTGCTGTTTTTTGATGTAAGTCGATAGCATGACGTGGGGTTAGTTACAATATCATTTCATATTGACAGTGGGAAAATGAACTGAATCATGAGTGCATGCACGGTTTTCTACCACATATTTACACAAGGAATTGGCTAAAAAAACATTCAAGTACGCTACAAATAAAATATACAAAATATATAAATATACTCTAAACATGTTTGAACCATTTCTAACAGAGGATTTCTTAGGAAAAGATGGTCATCATCATCTCAATCGAGGGGAGGTAATAAAGGAGGAAATTGTCTGGACTCCGGATTGTGGGGGTGGTGGTGGTGGTGATATTTTACACTCAAAGAGCAGGTGTCCCAAGGACCTGCTTCAGCACTTCCGTGAGGTAATACAATCTTTCATATTCGAACTTTCAGAAATATAGTCCATGATGTAAAAGTTGTGGACTGGTGTTTAACAACCAGACGGCTGGTATCCTGGCAACAGGTTGACAAGTGTGATTGGTCTGCCCCTCAACCTATTAAAAAGCATGTATGTGTAGAACCTAATGATGCCTGGGGGCAGCTCACAGACACATTAGCCTCCATCCATGAGCATCCACATGTAATCTAAGTGAGGGGTTGATGTGTCCTTTGTCACTGGATACGCTTTAAAAATAAAACACGCTGGAGATGAACTGGGACGCTTGAATGAAAGTGGATATTTCAGGGGCATTTCTTCTAAGAGGCTCTAATGAGTAGATGTGTATTTCATCTGTAATATACTAAAATCATCATGATTGTTATGGTGTCAGAAAAACATCATTGAATTTCTCAAAGGCTTATTAAAAAATATGCATAAGAAACTAAAGCTCACATTCACGTGAGAGAGCCGAGTGCTGGCTTGGGGCCGTATTTTATCAAAATCAGTCAAAATCAATAAAACAAAAACAAGTGACCTTGGTTTTTATTACTTTATGTACAAAAACACAAAACAAAAAAAGCTTTGTCACAATGACCACATGTGGAAGTGGAACCTGCCAAGTCATGCAATCAGGCCGTAAGCAGGTGATGGTGAGGTTTCTCAGGATGCAGATGATGCTGATCGTGGAGAACGGATCTGTACAGATCTCATGAGTTCATAAGCGGCGTTTTGTTTCTTCACTGATCCTCAGTGTCAGTGTCGACCGTTTGCTTCACATCACATTACGAAAGTGGAGTGTGAGTCACTTGGCAGACGGTCAGAGTGACACCTGGCTCAGCAGAGACACTGAGCTCACACACCTACACACAGTTTTTTTCCTTTTGGTAGACCAGCACTAACAACGATCTAATCAATCTTTTGAAACCAGAGATATCACTGCTATCTTGTTTAGATTTGTTTTTCCACAGCATGCTTTTATTTTGTGGTATTTAGTGGCTCTGTGAGCGCTGGTGGATAAGTAAGATTAGTAAGAGTAATCCGATCATTGCAAAAAGATTATACAATATAACATTTAGCTGTAAATCCTTGGTAACTTGCTGTAACTTGTATTATCTTAAATAATATGTCACTTAGATCATAATTCTATCTTATAGAGGCTTTAAAACAATACTTTACTAAATACTTTTGTTTCCGTTCTTGCCAAGTGACAACTGACATAATTGATCCCATATGCTGAACATTAAGCTACAGCCAGCACTACACTGCAAAAAAGATTATACAAGTTATTTACTCAGAAACATAAACTCAAACTCAATAGTAAATCACGAGTTGATATAATCAGTATATGTAGAAAAACATTTGTTTATATTTTGTAATTATAAATAAAATGAATTGCCTAAATCTATAATTCATTATTATTGTGTGTATTATTATTATATATAATAATATATTATTTATATAGCAGCAAATCACAACAAAAATAGCCTCAAAGCACTTTACAGAGCTATGATCTTACAGAATGATAAGATCTTATAATATAGGCTCTATAGAATTATATGGAAAACCTAACAAAAGCCCTACAGCAGCAGAGGAGAAGAAAAACGGGTCAGTGACAGCAGCCATTGGCCTCAACCTGCTGGTGGGAGTGGAAAGAGAAATTAAAAGAGCAACAACAAGCAGCATAAAAAACACTGGGCAGATTGTTCAGGTTAGAAACTGCACACGGGAACAACTCAAAGAATTCATGTTAATTGTGAGGACTTTTAAATCTACTTAGCAACAATGTGTGTTACTTTGTTGCCATAATTTCATTGTTTATACTATATTCAATATCATATCATCCTCTTGGCGCTATAATTTACTGATAGGTAAAACACATGGTGCTGATGAATAACTGTTGATGTTTTTATATGCTCCTAAACAAACCCACCTCTCCATACAGACTCTGTTAATCCAACCCTCCAGACTTAATGAACGCACGTTGCCATGATAATGGATCCAACTTCATAATGACATAAAAGCCATTATCACACTGAACAAAATGTAACCACATAGGCATAAAATGCAATGCAGTATGAAGTAAAAAAAAGTAGCTTGGAATCAAAAGAGAGTTGACCACAGCTGCTGTTATACAGCTGATAATATAAATAGATACAAAACAGCATACAACAGCTAAGACATTTATTAGCTAACACATGACATTCAACAGTTCTGGCAGAACCCTTTTCTTGAGACTGTAACCACATATCAATAGTATAAACCAAAGCACCATTATCTTGCATCACACTGCTTTGAAATATTAAATTAACACCAAAATAAAAACAGTAATTTACTATTTGCGTACATTTTGCCCATCTCTGCAGTCAAGCAGCTCCCTGCTTTGTAAAACTTTAAGATGCTAACTGGACAATTATATTCACGTGAATGTTGATAGATGCTACCTAATTAATTAGCAAGTCAGCTAATATTCAGTAGCATTATACATAATGTAGCAACTATTTCATGTAGCTTTACCTTGTGAGGAAACACGGCAATGTATCTTTACTGGGTTTTGGGCACCAAATCTTTTCTCCTATACTTTGTATTGGAAGGGGTTCCAGTGCGCGTGCACCAGTTATAGCATAGGTCTATGGTAAAGATTTCTGCGCCCCATTGGATTAACTAAGCAAACTAAACTAAACTTTCATGCAGATTATACACAGAACTCCTGGTCTGTATAATATATAGCTCATTTATTTAAATTTCCGTGTTGCTCTGATATTACTTTATGTGATTTCTATCTTCTTCTTCATGCGAGACTGGTGGGGTGGCACCCCAGCGCCCTCTATTGACAGGCTGCCACTGAACTTTTTACTGGGTACATTTAGCACAAAAGATAGACTGACTCCATCCCACGGCTTTAATATGTTTAGTTCATTAGAATTCATTAGAATTTATTAGAATCATGCTGGTGAAACTTGCAATGAGCTCCACAGGACAATGATAACAAAGGACCCATAATCTATCATTTATGTCACTGACAAATATTTGACACAACCTGAGCATCTTGGATGGGTCGCCTGATGAAAAAGTGGCTTTATTTGTCTATAGGTGCTGGAAACAAGTAAAACCCATCAGAAAAAAATGCAAAAGGCAGCTATAGCCCACACAACAAAAGCAGCAAATCCCAAGCTTAGTACCCTGTTTCACCAAAACAACTTAAGTCAGGCCAGACAACAGAGTTATCAAATCACCAGCAGATAATTCCTGGGAAAATGTTAATCATATACTCTTTATAATC
Source organism: Microctenopoma stevenorrisi (assembly GCA_032270685.1). Taxonomy (NCBI): domain Eukaryota; kingdom Metazoa; phylum Chordata; class Actinopteri; order Anabantiformes; family Anabantidae; genus Microctenopoma; species Microctenopoma stevenorrisi. The sequence goes on along the minus strand of JAUMTR010000019.1, from coordinate 3,605,926 downwards.
CCATATTGCCAAAAATAAAAACCAGCAATTACACACAGTAACAAAAAGAGTGACCATTCAGTGTTTGTGAGGTTGAAATGCTGAATGACATATACTGTAGTTGCCTTTTGTGTTTGCTATTGCTTTGTAATACAAGAAGTCAACATTAACCAAGCTGGAAAATAACAGGTCTGAAAAACAAATCCGTTCTTAAGACTACAACACGCTGGTTGAGAAGGTTGCAGGACAGGTTTGTTGAGCCTCAGGGGCCTGCAGATCTCATTCGGCTCCTGCACTCAAGTCTGTCCTCATACAGCTCTGTCAGTGTAGTCGCTTACTTCCACAGCCAACCATTTGAAAAATGTGTAATCCTGACAGACGCTCATATGCTGCTAAGTTAAGCGATCGCTAAAGGTCTCTGCGCCGCGCCACGCCACCCTCACGCAGCCAGAGTCTGAGAAAAACCTACCTGATGACAAATCTCTGAACTTTCACTCTTAAAGCAAACACAGCGGATGGAAAGTTTAAACAAATGCATGTCCAGTTCTGTGTTGGGAGGCTGCGTGATATGAATTGTTGGGTTTTAACAATCCAAGATTCCTCTGGTTTTTGTTTGGGAAAGACAGTGGAAGAGTGGAAAATGTGATGAATATGTCATCAGTCAGCTTTTCCATGTAATCTACAGACGCCAAATAGCTTTTTTTTTCAGCCCCACCCCATTCCGACACACACAAGCAGCTGTGCTCAGTTGCAGCACACACACACACACACACAGACTGAAAGCAGCAGAAGCTGCTCCAGCACCTTCAGGTGCACCGGGCTAATATTGTAAAATATATCAACCATGGGATGAACTCTGACAAAGATTATAGTAGTTACTTTGGTTATTTATTAAAATTAGTTTGATGATCTGAATTGTTTAAGTGTGACACATACAGATACGTTTTGACAGCACTGCAAAAACACACACACACACGCACACACACACGCACACACACACACACAAAGATATCCACACACAGAGGTGTCATCATACCTCTCCTGCTTCTGTCAGTATTAGTCACAGGGAGTCGTCGCACAAAGAAAAGAAGCTTATCTTTCACCATGTGAGGCCTTTCAAAACACCACACCATCCTACTTACCAAAACAATTTAAAAGGGGTGGAATAGATTTCAGCAATCCCAGGAAGCACACAACTGTAACTCAAGTCATTTCAAGCTTGGTACAAATAGAAGCTGAAGTGATGGGGGAGTCGAGCTGTGCCAGAATCAGAACTGTATACGCGGTGGCACAACAGGAAACGCCCGCCTGATGGCAGACTGAACACTGCCGGAATGTAAACTGTGTCCACACACAGACATCACAGCCGTCAGAGCTGTCCGCAGTGGTGGAAAGTAAGAGCGGTTCTACGGCGCTTGATTGATCTTCTACAGAAGATCTGAACACGTCACCCGCCGTTGGTCACCTGACCACCTCTCAGCAGAAACTCCGTGTTCTGAAACAACAAGTGAGCGTGGAAGCATTTTTATTCTGCTCCAGCTGCGTTTCTCTTTAAGTAAAAAAACCTCGGCTACACCTCATCAGTACGTGCCTGCACATCCTATAAATCATGCCCCCGAAAGCTTTAGCCACTGGAGCCGTAACAAATGCATTCTGGTGTGCGCCTCCTATAAGCTTCGTGTTGAGAAAATATTTACTGTGCATGTAAAGTACGTCCAGGGGGTGGCTGGCCCATGTCTACTGAAGGTTAGCAATGGCAGACATCTGGTGAAATTGTAGCCTACAGCTGTCGCCAGCCTGACATCTCCTTGCTTTCAAATTTATCTCCCGCCACTGGGACATCTGCGTACGACATGCCAGCCATATCAAGGACATATTTGCAAACTATGAGGAGGTTGCTGGGGACACAGTGGCTGACACAAGAAACCAGGGGGCTACTTGCGCTACTGCTGGGTGGAGGGAGGTCAGAGAGGAGGGACAGCCGAGGCACTCACTTAGCGTCGAGACATCGCATTCTTCCCTCCTGTGACCCTCCAGGTCAGGCTGAGGGACAATTAAAGGAGGGCAGTCTTTAACCAGATCTCAGACTGACATCTTCACCTCACTCATAAACTGCTCAACTTGCTGTGGAAACAGGCCCTTGAGGCAGAAACGACCACTGCTCAGACCACTGGCGATCAACATTCTCAAAGGATAATAACACTATTTTGAAGTGTGGCTTATGTGTAGCACAAGCATGGTTTTATATTTCTGTTTTTTCTTTGTCTAGGCTGACTGAACAATGCCTTGTATGCCTTCAAAATGACTTACCAAAGGTTGCAAATGATTTGATTTAATTCCTTTTTTGCAAACCACACTAGACTGTATACGTATGCGATCAGACTACTTCATCCTCCTTCTCTGCTTATTTTATTGTGGTCACCACTCAGAGCTCCATATTCAAATAAAACTTTACCCGTTTAAAAATGTTATTGGCTGCTCACAGTGTGTGTTCTGTGTAGAGGAAAGCAGACTCTTGTGTCCCCCTGTTGGCAAAAAGGTGCATCAAACGCTCAACTCAGGGCTTCACCAAATGGAATTCAGCATTGATTTAAGGTAATGAGTGAAGCCCATAACTTGGCCAGCGTAAATCACAGTTGAAATAAATAGTTGTTATGGGAATCAGATTGCAGACAACTATGATGTGCATGTGTATAAAGATTTTGAAATGAATGTGGCTTTAGTGCTTATGTGTATACATGTCCCCATGCATACTCTGCTCAGCTGCAGCCTTTCCAGCAGCTTGTCATCAGTGCTTAGCCTCACCACTGCTGATCGTCTGCCCACCGTTTATTGGGGGCAGCATAAAACAAGGAGCTGGATGACTGACATGGCAACACAGGCTCGCTCTCATACATTGTCTGACATGTGAAATATGGCAGTGAATGCAATCATCATCAGTGTTAGTCTACTGCTGAATACAAGCCAGTGTGGTGATTTTCATCAGTTGCACAAGCTGCATGTACAGACTGGAACTGCAGCTCAGGCAGCACACTTTCATTTGACACTTGACTTTTTATAACATAATCATTCTGGTACAAGCTGGTGAGGTTTATTTGAGAAACAGAAACATGAAAAAATACCCTTTTCTCTCAGTGTCTCACAACTTTTAGGAAAAAAGTTGAACTCAAATAAGCTCTTACTTACTGATCAGATATGACAGGATTTACTGTGTGTCTTAGCAAAATGTCTACAAACTTCTTGATGTCCTGAAAAGTCAAGTGCCTGCTACATTTTTGAAGTGCAGCAATTTTCATTTCAAGTTCTCCTGCTGAATGCTATAAAATGCCTTCTTAAGAAACGCAGATAATTAATTATTAGGTTTTATGTACTCAGAAAAGTTTATTACAAAGCACTCTGATCTCAGAAATGAATTGATCTTATTAATTGAACTGCTCGATGTTAAAGTAGATCTATCGCCTATACCATTATACCTATACCATGTGAGCTAACAATAGAGCACTGACCTCCACTTATGATACTTACATTTACAGAATTCAATTAAACACTTGAAGGCACGTGTGTTACTTGTAATTAAGCATTTTTACATAGTGAAAGTATTATTTTCTCCCTAAGTTAAGGGACTTACACCGCCACAGTTTTCAGTTTACACCTCACACGTGGCATTGCTGTTGCCTACCTATTCACAAGGTATCGAAACACAACAGCATCTTCCACTTGTAGCTCTGTAAAAGATGACATTCATTTTAAACACAGTTATACATACTTGGTTTTGATATTTTAAATGCCCCAAGACAGACCAAACAACTATCTTTACCATTTAAAAACCACACAGAAGCCATCATGTTTCTCTTCAGGAGAGATTCACTGCACAAGAAGTTCAAATCAAAAACAAAAAGTATATGAAGATCAAATCATTTGATCTTCTTTCACTGTAAACATCAGCATATAGGCTGAAGAGTCACATAAAGGTTGCACATTTCTTGGATATCCCTCTCAGCTTTTGTTTTCCATAACAAGAATCCAGGGTGTGTTTCGGGGCTGCAGCATTCTACATAGTTGGGAGGGTTAGTGGATTTGACAGTTCTCCAAGTGTCCCATAGCCCTGAGTTCAGTGAACACACTCCAGACACAACAGTGACAGCTGGGGGAGAGATAAATAAAAACAGTGTCTCTATCTCATTACAAGACAGCCATCCAGACAACAACCCAGTAGCCTCAGTGCGCGCGTGCACGCCAGTGAATTCACACACAGCGTGCACGCGCGAGCTAACACACACTCACACACACACACGCTTCTTCCTCACACATTCACTCCTTCACACTTACTGTATTCACTGCTGCGAGGGCAACAGATGGAAAAACGAGAGAGGCGAGAAGAAGGGGAAAGTGTCACACAGGATAATAAATGCTGCTGGACTTGGGCCGTTAGCAACCGGCATTCCTCTGACAGGTGTAACATGTTTACCAAACAAACAAGCAACACAGATGTCAGAGAAATGAAAATTGTGACTTGAGGTTGGATGACCTGTGAAAAAGAAGCCTGGAATCCAAGCTGGCATATGTATGCGGGCTTTGAAGGTATTTCAGAGAGATGAGAAGACTACGTGCCACACCGCGATTGCGAGAGTGTCTCGCAGAATTTGTCTTATGTTACTTGCCCCAAGCATCCCAGGCAGCTCTGGTTGTTAGCTGGGGCCATCCAGGGTCACAGGCACTGATGGGCAGTTTTTAAACCTCTCACTTTTCCAATCACATTCCACTTCAGGGTAGTGGGAAAATCATCTCACATCACAATCAGGCAAAATAACCACTTGGACCTGTCGAGTTAGACACGTAGACTTCCGCTGCAGCCTCCTCTGACCTTGACCTCCAACAAAACCACTTTAAGATATCACAGGGCCTCGCGTCAACTACTGTTGCTAATTTGTCAGTTCCTGATTGAATATTGTTTTCATAGACTAAACTACCTAAACAAGACTAAACAGCCTCTCGCATATTTCACAGAACTCAGTTCTCTTTTAGGTTCTGCCAAACCTAAACCAACTATTACTCTGGCTGTTGTTCTCTGAGGTGTGCACCAGTGTCGGCCTATAGTCGTCTTCTGGTGGTGGAAAAAACTGTAATGAAGCACAAGCCATATTATCTAGCCCCGGGCACCAACTTACCTTCCCAGAAAGGAATGCAATGATTAGCTCTGTGAGTCGTTTATCTTGTGCTTCTCTTTGACAAAGCAATGAAACACACTACATGTGTGTGAATCTACAATAGTTCAGGTACTTATAATCGAAACTTAAGATGAACTCTGCTAGTCCACGCTGTAGAACTACCAACAGTAGGCAAGCGGCACTATTATCTTTATAAAATACTGGATAAAATAGTTTAATAGTTCTCTCAGGAGACTCAACCAGGACCATTAGAAACCAGAAACTCCCAAATGATTGCTAAAGTGAAGCCAAGTTTGTTTTCCAACAACATATTCACAGATTTTGAACGAACTGGAAACATTTAAGACATCAGAGAAACTTTATTTATATATCAGATGAATTAGCTTACAATGTTTCACAGCATTTTATTCTGGGCATCTAATAACGGTTTTACTCCGTCTACAGAACCGTTGAAAAATGTTTTTGCTGATCGACACAAATCACTCAACGTCTTTCTCCCTTTGCCTCTCAAACAATCGTGCTTGTTAAACCACCGTCCTAGGGTCTGCAGACTTCTTCCATGCCAGCGAGTCTTGAGTACAGTGTGTACATGCATTCTTCAGAGCAAATTAGAGCTTTAATTCAGATGTACCTTTAGGGCTGAACATAATAATCACTAATGCAAAAAAAAGAGCATCTGAGGACAGAGACTGTTCTTACCCAACACACCCACGCCTGCTCCTCATCTCCTGTTTGCACATCTGCACACACACACACACACACCAGTCCATGTTTATCCTATACCTGGCATTAACAGGGAGCCAAATCACATATATAGTAAATTAAGATTGTATTAAAGTCCAACTCAAACATGAAGCATGAACAGCAAACAAAAAATAACCACAAACATTACATCTTAGAAGTCCTTCATTATTTTAGCTGACGCTCAGTGTTTTTGGTAACTTGCCTCACCTACAGCTAAGAAAAGGTCACAACAATTAAAGTTTAACAATGATTACGGTTACAAATGTAGTCCATGGAAACCAAACAAAATAACAATATCAAAAATGCCATTGCTTTAAAATCACGGAGTGATTCTGACTAAGCTAAGTAACTGTATGAATTCTCATTTAACTGGCAGTTAATCCTGTTTTCTGAACATCTTTTACAACCCAAAGAAAAGAAATATGGATGAGGTGCGTTGCTCCGGGCCAGAGCAACGCTTGATCCAGGATTAGAGACACGTCCTCATTCTGGGAGGAAACATGTTAACCCCTTCTAACCCTAAGGTTATGATACCTGATACTAACTGTGCTGAACTTCACCGTATACTTTACCCCACGGAATAACAGCTGCATTCACTCCTGCGACACTTGCTACTTAACCTCGTTTCCTGATGAGAATGCCTCAAGAGAGACTAAACACTACTAGCTTAGTGTGTAAGAAAAGATGGGTCATTTACCACCAAACTGAGTTTCGCGTCATGTCTTTGCAGCCACACAATGATCCTCGAGGTTTTCGTGAAATTTCAAATTGCAGTGACTACTTACAGTAATGCCCAGTTACTACTTATCATGGTTCATCAGCTGCGCGTTCAAAGGGGAGACTGGACACATATTTGCACACATCTCTGAGCAGTTGTCCTATTAGCATGTTGTGTCTTCTTAGCTGGCTGGGTAACTTTAGTGAGGGGTAAGCCAACAGTAAGAAGTTGAATGACGGGTGATTCCCACACATGGAGGACTGAGGTGGGACATCTGGAGAACGGAGTGAAGTCACCGGGGTTAACGGGATATCACAGGAACGCTTTGAGGGAATTTCTACAAATTCATCACGAATGTCCACTTGGACTCACGCTTGAACTGATTAGATTTTGCCAAAGGTTAAAGGTCAGGTTTGCTGAACCATTCCTTCAAGGCAGTGTCACAGAAATGTCAGGAATGAATTTCTTCAAATTTAACACAAACATTCTTCTGAACTAAAGCGTGAACTGAGCAGATTTGGGTGGTGAAAGGTTAAAAGCTAAGGTCACCGTGACCTTGTGCATTATTGTGAACACAATAGTACAGTTATGCTTTAAGGGAGTTTCTTTAAATTTGGCAAAAGCCATTAAATCAGAGAATAGCTGAAATAATTACTGACGAAGCCTTTCATTAAAATAGCACAATTTAGTTTTGTTTTGGTGGAAACAGATAAGCTGCCACTAAGTAGCTTCTCCATTAAGTGTTAATCTTAACACTCTTTACACCACTAAAAGAGAAGAGAGAAGAAAAATCCTTCGTCTTCTATTTTTCTGTATGAGACAGGGTCAAAGGCGAAACAGACGACACCGCACAAGGCTGAGCGACACAAGGTAAACACATAAATCAAGGGAAAATTCCAGCACTGCATGTACTGTAACAATATACTGCCAATGATAAAACTAAAACGACAAATGTGCCCCCATGCTCCAGTGATTCTCTAAGGGGCTGAATGGTATGGGAATGAGCTTTTAACAGAGACACCGGGGGAGGAAGAAAAGAATCCCGTTGTGAAATAGCTGAATTACCATATCACTGCGGAGCAAATACAAAGCTCCTTGAGAGCAGCGGGGGATCCGTCATCCAGTGAAGAGCAGTGTTGAAATATAGATATTTCTGAGTACTCAGATACCACACGTCAGTAATAAGCAGCGGGGGAGATCACACAACTGTTTAAACCGCACACAGCACATCCTGAATGCAGGCTTCAATGTGAAACAAAAGCAAGTCTGAAATTTGGAAAAAATCTTTGGTTAATTCTTCTAAGATTAAGTCACCTCTGTAAACAAACTCGTCAACATGAACCCAAGACAAATCACGAACATATTAACAGTGGAGTATTTAGAAGCCAATGTTTCCTCGAGCCATGCAGTAGCCCAGTTTGTTCTGATTCCCAAGGAACGACATGAGGCCCACGTAAGCCTCGATTTGGATCGGCTGATTCAGGACCAGGACGCCGTTAGCCTTCCCAGGGACTGGCTTTATGGCGTGGACTCTCTGGGCTGCATCCTTAAGCTGCTCACGAAACTTCTGGATCTGTGGACAAGAGGACGCAATTAAAAGAGAGCCGCTCAAATAGAGAACATAAAAAACCTGCTGTGGAGCTTTGGTGTGTATATGTTGACCTAGTTTCTGTGGTGTGACGACGGTCCAAAGATCGCTCTGACCGACTGTTGCACGAGAAGAGAAGCGGACGCCGCGACAGGCAAAGCTCAGGCGACCAGTCCAAATGAGCTGCATGTGTATGTTGTTATGAGTAAACTACCCACGGTGACAATATTCTTTTCTGCCGACAGTTATTTCAGTGTTGTGTCAGCATTCTTGCACAGTTGCGAGTGTATAAGACGAACCTGTATCGTACTTAGTGTAGCGGCAGGAACTGAAATTCTTAGAAATGTGAAACATTACGCAACAAATATTTGCATGACACTGACTTGAAACATCATTACGTGCAAGATTGCGCCATGTTTTTATGTTCTCAACCTGAGTCGACCGCTGTATCATCATCTGGGTTATGTTGAAATGCCTGTGTTTGTGTACAAACTCCTCGTACATGTACTATGCTTTCGGTTCTTAAGAGAAAAAAGTACCTTTTGTACTATAAGGCTCAACCCAAAACTGAAACTTAGTCATCTGGGAGCTGATTTTTCTGTTTCATCAGGTACCTGGACAGATGTGTCAGTTTTGTCAGATGTCAAAACTGATTAGTTGCTCACAGTGCTACCTGACACCTAGTCCCAGTGAGTCTCTCATGACTCATCTGACCACACTGTTTTTTGTCAGGGTGATAATAGTCTCCAGCGTACACACCTCCACCTGGATTATAGAAAGTAAGTCATCAAACACACATTCTGACAAACTGAAGGATTCATTCACCCAAATCACATTTAAACTAAAGGTTCTTCTGACAGTACGGTGTCCTGCAGCTGTTCTATAGTTTCAGAGTAATGTGCTAAGAAACTGTAAAACTTGTTACAGCGTTCACTGGAAATCATCCCAATGAAGGTTGTTGACATTAAAGGCTGTAGATATTTCTGAGAAAACGGAAGATTATTCCTGGAAAGAAGTGTTTTCTATAATAAGTACATTTATTTCGTCTTCATTGCACTACGTATCCCAAAATATCTGTAAATAAAAAACCTAGTTCTTTATTCCCACAGCTGAGGCGGAAATGTCAACGTGTTTCAGGGTGATTGCGGGTGATGTGATGTCACCACTGACAACTTACGTCACAGAGACCCTCGAATGTCTCGTTGATGTTCCTCACTGGGTGGTGGGTGAAGGTCATGGAGGGCATGTCAGTGGCAAAGGGGTTCCACCTGGAGGAGAAGGAGGGCTCTCTCAGCCGGTCCCAGAAGACTCGCACCCCCTCCCCTTCCCTCCTACAAACACAAATGACAAATGAAGCATTTCCCACCGACGGTGACGCGTTTCAATCCACCATGTGACAGAACAGCAGTTTCTACAGACGATGATATCAACGTTTACTCACTGCTGCCTGCGTACGCACACTCATTTCGTTTTTCACTGGAAACCTGGATCTCGATACCAAACATAACGTCTGTCCAGTTTTGTAACATTGAGTAAAATTCAGAAACTGCACCATCACTTACGTCGGAGTTCCAGAAGTTTTCCCTGAGCAAAGATGAGTGATATTAATTGTAAAACTACAACTTTACTACATGAAAACTGTAACGATGAATCTGTTTGTTTCAATGCAGCAGAGGAAAAGCGACGCCGCCCACACGTTGTATTATGTGTATTCTGTGCTGTGAGAAGTATTTTTTTATTTTTTGTATATTTATATACTATATATATATATATATATATATATATATATAATAATTTAGATAATGAAACAAATTTTAATATTACTCAAAGATAAAAAAAACTGTTTTTAAATATTATTTCATTCAATACGGGAAAAAGCTGTTCAAACCTGCCTGGCCTATAGTAATCATGAATGAACTGTGATTAACCACATTTTTTGGAAAGTTGAGAACAATTTCACTTGCCACACCCGAGCCTGATCATTGCCAGACCTGCTGAATCAAGATATCACGTAAATAGAAGCTGCCTGACAGAGTGAAGCATGTTAAAAGATCTCATAAAGAAAACATCATGCTGCATTCTAAGAAAACTCCAACAGACTGGAAAGGGTTATAAATCCATCTCTAAGGTTTTGGGACTCCAGGGAACCGCGGTGAGAGTCGTTATCCACGGCCTACAAAAATTACCCCAACAGCATAGTGCCTGTCCTGTGGGCAAACACTTAATGCCTGGGTAATCTCAAACCTACCCAGCTCAGAGATAATGTACAGTGGGCTCATCATATTCTTGTTCTTCTGTTGTTCTTTCTTTAGTCATTTAAACTGCAGGTTTTAATGAAATTGCCCCGGGGTCATATCTCTCCTCAGCCTAATGAAACCTCAGAAGACTCAGAGAAAACATGCCTCTGATCCCATCTTTGAAACGATGACGGTGTTGATCTACATGCCGTGAAGATCTTTTCTCTACTTAAGGTTTGTCCATTAAGCGTGATCTGGGGCTCTCATACCTTCAAGATATCTGGGGGTGGAGTGATACTGTATCTTTACAGGTTCACAAGGGAGTCATTCGTCATTAAAGTGTGAGGGCATACGAGGAGCAACCAATGTGCTCACAGTAACATCTACACGGTGCCAACAAGTCCAACCATTAAAAAAAGGCTGTTGTGAAGATCCAAGCTGCTGTTGTCTTCAGTCCCCATGGCGTCGACTCAGGTGACATAACGTGAGGCAGTTTACTGAACTTCACATCGCTCGGTTCGGGACATTTTTCAGTGTCCCTCCACAAGGTGCAAAACAAGTAACCAATTAGCATTAAAACATAAATGAGAGCGATACAAGGCTTGTGGATGTGTTGAATCATGCATGTAACCACGTGCACTCATTCTAAATGAAGATGTTTTCTGTTAGACTGGAAGGATTATCCGGATTACATATCATTAAATATTCACGCCTAACACATGTTTGTGAATTAATGAACTCAGAGTGGAATCATCTCATGACCCAGTTATATTACTATCCGTTTCCTTTCGGAGCTGGCCTAACATGCGAGGTAAACAACTACTGGATAAACCCTGTTTCAAAAACAGTAGCTTGAAAAACCTGCAGTGACAGGTTTGACTCCTCAGTCCGGCATCATAACACTGAAGCAAAAACAAAGAATAACGTTACAGCAGTTATCATCCCGTAAACATTACCCAGAAAAAAGGCAGGAGGAATCATAGATGTGCACGTTTCACAAAACCTTTGTTAAAATGACACCAGTGACTAATCAACAAAGTTGTTTTGTGGCTTTTTTCACATTCCTGCATGGAGAGATAAAATTAATTCATCTTTCATGTTTCATTATTAGAGAATATGGCATTTTCCCTACTGTCAGGGCAGCATGAGGGCTCAGTGTGTTCAAACCCAAGGGTGAGCGAGTTCGATTCCCAGTCCCACAGGTTACATGTCGAGGTGTCCTTGGACAAGACACCGATACCCCGTAGTAGCGCAGACACAGGTCTAGCAGCTGTCCAAACAACAATTTTCCCAAGGGGATCAATAAAGTATTATTATTAATAATATTAGAACAGGTTAAGAACTCAGCAGGAAAATTAATTAATGCCAGGTGATGCCAGAGATCGCAATGTGGACATTGTGAAATATGCTATGCAAACCATTTCTGCTGACAAGACGATTTTGATTTTAATGTCTGACACCAAACACCACAGATGGGTCCGTGCTGCCTTTGTATCTTCTAAACATTCGGGTTCATTTGGCGCTCATTACTGTGTTAACAGCTTTCAAGAGACAACTTGTGAAACTTTTTGACACCTAAAGAACAGTGCTCACAGAGCGTACAGCTCATTATGCAGTCAAGCAACTTGTTTTTGGTTTTTCTGATTCTGTCAAAAGCTGCAAAAATGCTGACGGTTGATTCAGAAGTTATCAGAGGAATAAATGTAAGTGTGCAAAGTTGCATCTATACCGTACCTGTTAGTTTGCATAAACAGGCAAGAGAGAGGACAAATAAACTAGGATGTAGGCGATTTCCCAACAATGTTCTGATTTCCTTAATGATCTGTCACCACATACCTTGTGCAACAGCATTTCCTGCCAACCAGAATTAAACACCTGAGGCTAAACAATAGTGGTGTAGCTGTTGATATGTCATGGCCTCTGGGAGGGGCTGCATCATAATGCAATCACCGAGCCCCGTTTACACAAGTACTTGCTAAATGACAATGCTGCTGCTGAATATTGTGTGCCTCCCCCAGAGGAAATGTCATGAAGGGAGAAAAGAAAACACACACACGCGGTCCAAAAGCAAAGCCCGGGTTAAAAGACTGATTATATTTCAGCAAAAGAGAGTGAGGTTGATGGGGTTACGTCTGCACACACTGCCCTTTGTGAGAGCCTCCAACTATTGCCATAGTATAAATGGGGATATAAAAAAGCTTTGGTGAATTCCACAGGTAAGCTATCACTGAGAAAGGGACCAGCCCAAACAGGCAGAGCAGGGCTGGGCTTTCAAGCCAGAGGCCTTGGACATCTTCACTGTGTTTATGTGGCAGAGTTACGGTTTGGACTTTCACTGCGCCTCACTTCAATACAGACATGAAAATGTGGAAACGGTAAAAGCTGCGTTATGCCCATTACAACCCTGACGATTGGTATGTCAAAAACGGGAAAAAAGGCCTCCACTGACCGTCCTGGTGGTGGTCCCCTGTGTTTATACAAAACGCACACATGCGTAAGAGAAACACTGAATTTTGATCTTAAGGGCAAGTGACGAAAAATTCCTCCCTCGGCTTTCAAGCGCTTCGGACTCATAAGTCAACAACACAAGATAAATATCAAGCCCAGCTCCAGTTGTCATGGCAAGTGTCCCACATTGTCTCAGAGCAAACAAACAAATCTGCTCCGATTGCTCAATAGTGCCTGGAGGGTTGTCAGCCATCCATACATGTATCCATCCAACAAGGTTTCATTCAACATGTGAAAGGACTAAAAAAGGAGATGAAAAGGTTGGAGGAGTGGCTGGAGAAAGAACGGAAAAGACAAAGACTCGGCTTTACCTGTTAGACACAGTGTTTCTACAACCTTCCAACCTCAAGAGGATATTTTACATTATTTATGTTAACACTGTTCATGCAACATCCTACAACAACAGCCATGTGGCTGCAGAGGTCATGATGCAAAAGTTGTGATATCATAGCTGCAGGCTGCTGGCGAAGATATTTCCACCTTGACTCCACATGCCGAGAGCTGCTCCCAAAGTGTCTGAATTTACAGCAGCATGCCCGGAAGATTATAAATCTACCGCTGTTTAGTAATTTATACTGTACGTCCTGGGAGCAGCCCGCGTGCAGACGTTGCTCTTGATCTCTGTTTTGTTCTGGGCGATGAGAGCGTTTTTACTCTGCCGGGTTTTAGAACCCGTGCTACAGGTAGAACCACAATGTCTGGCAATAAAATGCTCTGGTTGTATAAACGTTGTTTGAAGGAGATTTGTTTACAGAGAAAATCCACCTCTTTTTCCATTTTATCTTTTGTTGATAAAGGTGCAGCTGAGGTCAGGTTTACTGGGAATTAATCGAGGAACTTCCTCGTTCCTTGGCAGACACTGTGCAACTCCAGTCCCCAACGTCGAAAAGCCTTTGAGACCTGTTTAGGGTTGTAGAGCTCAACGTATATAGTGTAGCAGACAAACAGCATTTGCACATCCACAGTGCAGCATCTCAATATGCTCTTTACTATGTATGTGGTAATAAAATAACCTTTTCAGTTCTTTCTCAGTGTCAGTAGATACAAAACATAAATGTATTTACTGACCTAATTAGAAGGTGGTTAATGCAAATACATGCCATAAATAGCACATATACTAGTATAATACTAATGTTATTAATAACAATAACTACAACCATATTAATAATAACATTGTGTTGTAATATTTTAATATAATGTTATGATTGTATTTGTCTTTTACTTTGTATTTTAGTGAGGGAACATAATGTGACATTCCCTGGTTTGAATATTTCCAAAATACAGAAAATATAACAATTTAATAAGATTCACTTTAAACCAGATTTGCTGTTTGAAAACTTGAGGCACCGACTTCAAAAGAATCAGGCATTTAGGAAGTACCGCAGATCTATCACTACTGAGTTGCATTATGGGAAATGTAGTAGCGTTTCAGTATTTTTGGTCACAGCTCTGAACTAAAGGCAGGATACGGTATGTGAGACACTGATGCATAGATTCTGATCGTTCTATTTCATGAAGCTGTCATTGAGATAAGACATCACAGGTAGCTGCCGTGTTTTTGTCCATACTATCAAAGGTCCTGGTTATTCTAATTATTGTCTATTGTCTATAACTCGTATTAAGACATGAGAAGGATCCTCTTTATATAACTCTTCCCATTTCTGACTCCCGTGTATTTAATGCACAGTTGTCCAGATGTTAAGCTCCTGGTAGGTTTTCATGGATCGGTCCGGCCCTCCCTCTGGTATGAGCAGTGTGGGAGCACATCCTACTTAATCCTACAAAAATGCTTTTATCAAATTTCTGTCACACATTTCTGCATCTTCTGCAACTGTGACAACATGATTGTCTGGTTGGATCTTAAGTAGCTGCAGCGGACTGCCCTCTGCTGTTTAAATGAGTACGCTGCTTTGGTTTGTAGAGCTGTGGCTGAGCACACTACAGAATAAGAGGAGGACAATTATATTTGAAGCAGGCCCAAAGAACTAAAACCTGCCTCAAACTGCAGGTTTTCTGTGATTTCATTTTTATTTGTGAGTAAGCTCTGTATGCAGCTATAACTGCGCTCGTGTCAGAATAACAGCCGACAGCGTGAGGAAGAAAATCCAGTTAATAAAGCATTTTAAGTAGTTGAATGAGCAGGCTAAATAAAGCATGATTCCCTCTGAAGCTTTACCCAGAAAAAAAGAAAAACACATCTCATCAGATGAGAAACAGGAGAGCAGTGCTGGGATTATTTCCCACCTTCATAAATATATATACTGTGTTTCTTACAACACTTACTGAAGCAACCTCTAGTGGGGTTTCTTTAAACTTCCACACCCAAGTCTTTCAGACAGGAATAAAAAAATAGATAGGTACGCTAATTAGTTTGTCTAGACAGTTTGGAAAGCAGGCACTTAAAACACATCTTTCCCAACAGATATAGGAATATATTGTGCTGCTACTGTCACGGACGCACCTGGAGAATGTGCGATGAAAACACACTCAGGACTAAAAATACTGACACTCCCCGAACACTTTCTATTGGCAAGCTGATGGAAAACAGATGAGGGTACTGACGCCAAATAAACGCACTGTGCAGGGAGTTGGATATCGTTTGTTGTGACGGTCTGGGAAGTCAAACGTTCATCAAAGTTTTGTTTCTATTAGAATACAACAGGCATTTTAATTTCAATTTCAAACAAATGCACACTGGCCACAAAAAGACACTTTGACTTTTCTCGCCAAGGTCTCGTCTTTGTTTCAGCCGGCGCAGCGAAGAGGCTTCCTGTGATTCACACAGAGGCTGCAGAATCACCCGTGACAACATCAAACGGAACAGGAAATATGATGTGGCGCGCGCTCCGGCTTTGAACCGTCCCTACCGAGGGTGCACACTGACATCAAGTGGCCAGATGACAACCGTCAGCAGACTAATCCGCTGCAGCTATCTTGCCTCCTCACACTCTTTCTTGTGAACAGTGAAACAAGTGTAGCGGTCATAACATGCTGATTTACATCAGCACACATTAGGTTTGGACTTTAAGCATCTCTCAGCCCCTTGTTTTGGTCAAACAGGCGTGTGTCACTCTCACCGTTGATGTAACATTAGAACATGAACTAAATCATTTCTCGTTAAAACGGAACGACCTAGACGGAAGAAAAGGAGACACTTCCTAGGAGAGAAGCAGAGAGGAAACCAGGAAGAAAGAAAGTGGAAGTGAAGATGAATAGAGAAAGAGGAAATGTTCGAGCCGTGAGTCTTCCCTTACTTGAAACCGTCTCTTCACTGATGGACTCCCGGGTTGCTTTGACAAGCGTTTTATGTATAATTTAATGTAATGTGCAGAGATAAAGCCTCCAATAAAGGCTACGCTCTCTAAGCTCTTCACAGCACATTACATTTTATTCATCAAATTAGTTTTAGTTGGTTTGGTATCCCCTGAGCCGTCTTTAAAAGGTTTAGATGAAAGGACTGCATTAATTTAGCCACTAATCAGTTAAGTGACAGCTCCAAGTGACAGCTACGCACTCCTCACCCTCAAAAACTCTCGGCACACTGGTCTCCCTGCCATGACCGTCTCCGCTCTGCAGCTCCACGTGTCCCCGGCTGATCCCGGCTACCCTGCACCAATCCTCTGCGAGTACGTTTTAGTCCACCACGGGCACCAGCCTCTAGCTTTCTTTGAAATTTACTCAAAAGGCTGCGAGTTGCATTTCTCATGACCGCTTCACATTTCCAAGTTAATTTGTTAGTGTTCTTTCGCTCCTGTGTGAAAGCTGTTACTGTACACTTTCACTGGCAAAAGAAACGTGACCAGACATTTTTTAATGGCAAATCTTCATTACAAATCAGGGAGCTAGAAAAGTTTGAGGGAATTTGGCTTTTGTGAAGCAAATCAGAACGCAGAGCAGATAATGAGGGGCCACGCTTTTATCTTTAAATTAGTAACTAAACTCTATAGAGAGCATTCAAAATGACTAAAAATGAGATCAAAGGCGTTCTCTGTAATATATAATAATATTCCTTATATTGGATCCCCACATGGGAAGTTTCCTGTTACCACAGACTCTAAGATCATAATCACAGAAATGCTCTAGATGTTATGGACTAAAGGTAGACTTGTTTTGCAGGACTACTAAAGGACTTACTGCAGGATGGAGTGCTTTGGGAAGGCGAAAGTGCCGTGGGAGATGCGGTCCACAAAGTTCAGCGGGATCCTGTGGATTTGCTCACAGTTGAACATGACAAAGTCGTATTTGAAGACCAAGAGAGAGAAGTCTGTGATGAAAACAACTCGCTCCCTCTCGTTGTTCCAGTGATCTACCCTGAAAAAACAAACAAGCTGTGTGTTAGCGTTACAGCCACAAAGATCTGGTTTGTTAAATACACATAGCGAGATCTAAGGCACGCTGGTAACAACTGTGACATCCACACCACATAAGGCCAGGCTAACAGAACAATACGTTATCAGAAAACTTATTAAACCTGGATATAATTGCCTTTCTAAAGGAGGATTTGTTGCATGTAACCTACTGGAACCGCGGTCCACTGTCAGAGTGAGTCACACTTCTCATTCCCACAGTGTGATGTTAGAATACACAGCAGACAAAGCTGCTCGGTGATGTACCGTAAGAGCTTCACCGTTTCCTGCTGCGCCGAACCTTATTATATTACATTACATATAACCTTTACCTATAACGACTCTCGTGTCTGAATAATAAATAAAGACAGAGCCATAGAAGACTGGAGCCAAAAACAGCAACAAGACATAAACTGTCCAAATAAATAATAAAGCAGATGAATTAAGATCATCTGACTCTTTCTAAAGCCAACAGCAACTCTCAGCAAAAGCTGAGCTGATTTCAGGAATTTCTGATGCTTTCCTGACATCTGGCCTCCTCTGGGGAAATGCAGCAGCACTGTCACAGCATTACCATACAATGCACTCTTCATGCTGCAAGAACTCTTACAGCAGCCATGTCTGCAGGCCAAATGTGGGACAAAAGCTAATGTGTGTTGGACAGAGCTGCATAAATCGGATGCATTATTCATTCTCACATGGCCAGCCTTTTAAATGTTTCCTGAAAGCTTGTGCAGGAGCGATACAACCTGACATCTGCAAGTACACTCGGTAAATGTCCCGCAGTCGCTTCATTTTCCCCTGTGTTCGAGTCAGTTAGAGCTTCTACTTTCACTCGTGTGCTAATGAATAAAAGGTTTACTAATGTGGACGTCTGTGACTGACATCAGGGGCCTGAGCTGCTGCTCATCGTGTGGCTGAAGACAACCAGCCTGCCTCTGTACGTGAAGCTTGTCCGGTCATCCAGGTATGTGAATTAGTGTAAGAGTGCACCGTTACCCGCTGCAGCGATGGTTAGTGCAGCTACTGACAACACTGAGGCACATTGTGATTATAAAGCTGTCAGGGCTACATACACCAGGACGTCAGTGGACATTCCAGCAGGACACAAACTAAAGATTAAACACTGATATAAAAAGCTTCAGCTTCCAGCCTGTTTCTACAAAACAACTGTATTTTTATTTTTTATGTGCTAGCAAGTGGGAAATCACTTGAAAAGATAAACTGCACGCTGAACACAAAGGTGTGGAGCAGGATGTGGTCTCACAAACTCACTCTGCCATCAGCCAGACGCCGGTAACGCTGCCGTCCAAGTCTTTGTCCACCAGAGCTTCGATGTCCTTCATGGCGTGATCCAGAGTGCCAGGCTGAGGAGACATAAATTCTCATTTTTTGATTTTGACAATCACAATATGTACGCAGAAAGCTTAAAAGGTGAAAAAGGCTTAAGGTGCAACTGGGACTGGTCCTCCAGCACCAAGCCAGCGTGTCTGTGTGTCAAACTAAATGACAATGAACAGGAACATGAAGTCTCGGCATATGAAAATGGCTGCAAATGAGGAAAGCCGAGCGTGCAGCTTCTGCTTATGAAGCTGAGTAACTCTGATATTTGAAGACACAAGAGAAAGCGTCGGCACATAATTGTACGAGGCTCAGATTACAGTAAGGCTGTCGGTGAAGCCCTAATCTGTTTAAGTTCCCCAATGTGGCAGTGAAATAATCGAACATACAGTATAAGGACTGAAATGACAGAAAACCAGGCTGTTTGTAGCTTTAGTCAACATGTGTGACTGACTCCTGTGCAATCCAGCTCAGCAGACCTGCAACGAACACTGGGCTTCAGAAGCTCATAATGCACAGGCTGTTGTTAAGACTGTGTCACACAGGCATTGAGTCATCGCTACGGAAAATTGTGTTGGGCTGTGTTCTGTGGTGATCTTCACTTTATTGTGTGCTTCCTACAGTGTAAATACTTGACTCTGATGATCAAGCACATTTGTTCAGAAGCGTAACTTCCTGCCTCGCTATGCTCTTGCTTTTTCGCACACACACCTGCCCCTACCACCTCCCATGGGGTCCTGAACCGTACATACGTAAAGGCGGAGCGTCTGATGACCTACATGTCACGTTGTGAAACGTGTGACTGACGTGTGTTTCTTGTTACACAGGTGTGTCCTCTGAGATTTACCGGTCACACAATGAATGGCTCTAAATGACTTCCCCTAACTGTTGGTTTTACGTGGGCAAATACGAACCGACAAGAGAAGAGCAAAAGCATTTGTACAGTCGGAGTTGTTGCACATAAAGTGGGCGAGTCCAGCACAAGAGAGCAACCTCCAACAAAGTGAAGTGTGAAGATGTGCAGCTGAGAAGCATGATGGAGGCAGGTATGTCTGCTCCAGGAGCAGGCTCCACGTCTTTAATCGTGGTGGCAGCAAGAAGGAACAGAAACAGAAAATGCATCAGTCACTAAAGGTGCTTCATATGTTCTAAATAAATCATTATGTGGAATGAAACCTTTTAAAAACATTAGCAGCATCTTGATGCTTTGTCAGGAGGGAATTTGTGAATCTGCCTGACAACAGTCCTGTGACGTAATCCAGAAAAACTAATGTTGCCATCACAGTAACAGCAGCTGCCAACTAAAGGCAGCAATGAAAGCACCTGTGCTGGTGAAGTAACGTCTGACTGACAGACACACGTACGTGGACTTTGTTCACCTTCACCAACAAATCATAGCTCAGCACAAAGTGAATCACTGACAAGTTTCTACCCTCAGCACGAAGAACCTCTTCACTTTAAACTGGTCCGGAGACGACTCCACGGAGACGGGGGCCCTCTTGGAGCGGGCTGGCGGCTCCTGTGCGGCGTCGCCCTGCGCTCCGCGCTCCTCGGAGGTTTCCGTGAGCACCGCGGGCTGAGCCTCCTCCAGAACGGCCGCTGCTCCCCCGGTAACTTCTGCCATGACGGGACGGAACCACAGCTCTTCAGGGAGGTTTAGACTTCTGGCAGAGTGTTATTCACTGCGGGGAGGATTCAACAAGTTGTCTTTCACACTCTCTTTCCACAGAATCTGCATGTTACGTTTAAAGAGCAAAGAAAGTTACTCACCACAGTGATCGAGGGCTCAGCACTGAAAGCAGATAGAGAGATAGCAGCGACAGGTGCATTACTTCCTTGTTCCGTGTGTAACGTGTTGGTTTAGAGGGCGTCAAGGCGCGCGTCAAAGCGCGCGTCAAGGCGCGCGTCAAAGCGCGCTGCATCTCTGCATCTCTGCAAACTCTGCCTCAAACCCTGCGCACGTCCTCAGCTCCTGTGGTGCAAACAAGGGGGTATCTTTGACTCACACGACCTCCCTGTAGCTGGACACGATTGTTTGTCCATAAAGACCCAAACTTGCTCCATGTGTCTGTGGGGTTAAATGTGATTTTCAACATAGAAGACCTCTTCGTGATCTACAGTCAGGGAATAGTTCAGGCCCTACTGGGGTTTCCCGTTTCCACTGGCTCCAGATGACTTTTGTGTTATTTCCTGTGTCGGTCAGACACAGGAAATAACACAGTACAAACACAGACTGACAAGATATAATTGTCTTACCTTCGGTTACAGAATTTTTGGGGGGGTTATTAAAGAGAAACGTGTAGGAAGCAAACGGAGATTATTGAACTTTTGTTGAATATGGTTTTGTAGAGTGGTAAGGAAGTGTGTGTCTTGCAGTCTGTTTCAGTTTCTCACCCCCTCAGTGAAGAAGCAGGGAGTTTGAAATGATTCTGTGTACTTTAACCCACCCTTTAACTTTATTAGATGTGGAGCAACTAACCAATGTAGTGTTGCTATATATTTCCAGGAATTTCAAAACAGGTTTATTCAATAGCAACTGGACTTGTTGGGTTGGAGAAACCCGTTTTGAAATAACCATGACCTGGATGACTGAGAACCTTCACAGATATTTCCAGGAATACGCACATAAGCCATCCATGTAGACAGACCACTCACCTCCACCTGTTATGCCGTCACGTTTGACGGGTTAGTTCTGTATTTTTGATAAAAGTTCGAACTCACCTACAAACAACGTTGTGTAAAGTAACAACACAACAACAACATACACTGTGCTGATGAAATCAAATTTAAAAACACATTTAAATGCAAACGTATGTGTTTTGCAGGCGTTGCCTTAAATCTGTATGATAAAGTCTGGTAGAATGTGGAGCAACAGTCATGCTGCTGTCAAGGGGTAAAACGTGGATCTTAGTCGGTCCACTTCAGGTTTAGAGCAACTGAAAGGATTCAGGATCATCCATTGAAACTTAACAGCAACTTTATTCATCAAAACGAGATTTATATTTAACACATAGTCAGCTGCTGTTCTGTGACTGATGAATTATAGCTTAGCACGTATTTTAAGCTGTACTGAATCAGGAGAACACTTCCCTGCTGCCTGGACTAACCTTAAAAGCTACGCTGTTTATGAAACATTTAGCTGGTTTTGAATCTCCTCTGTCGAGCTTATGTTCCCATCTTGACATCTTTTCCTAAAATACCAGTGAATGGCATTCATGATTCTGCCGGGCGACAGAACAATCAAGCAATTGTGGGACGAGCACGATCACTGAAAGCAAATAAGAAGTGTTTCCCTCCCACAAATCCTTGAACGGCATCGCCGTTTAAACATCACTCATCGTGCGCGCTAATGTTTTCTGACATCCCCCACTGTAGGGCCACTCGTTCCCAATCACAACTCTTCCCGTTTGAAGCCAACCTACTTGTAATCTGCAGCCGTCAAAGAAATGCAGACACATCTGTAAAGGCATTCTTTCTGCACGGTTGCTTAGGTACGCCCACGAACTGCTGGCTCAGATTTACATGCTCTTTAGAGTCGTGTGAATGGCCGGTAGCTTCCAGTCCAGATCTCATTTGCTTTTTTTGGTTGGCACTCAAGTGATTATGTCTGATCAGTCCAGATCGTCTTTGATTCAGTAATGAAGCATTGAGACAAGAAGCTTGAGTTCTTTCAAAATCCCCGTAAAACCCTCAAATCACCTTGTTCTTTCTCTACTCGAATCTAAACTAAAGACCTTAACATGGCTGATTCACAGGCATATGTCGGCATGTAGGTGCCACCGCCTTGGATTACTGCTGTCGCACACAGTCAGCGAGGAAACCAGTGGACTTAGAAACCCCTTTGCCCCATGATGCATCACATCAATTTGGAGAAGCGAGGAGAAGAATAATCCATATTGTTGTAACTAGGCCAAGTAATCAACACCACCTCCCTGTAAATATTTCACTTGTACTACTACGTATGTCTCCTTGAGTGTTTGCTACAGTCTCTGCTACCGTTCTGTGCTCTCTACAGACATTAATGTTTATCACAGATGAACTTTGTCATGAATTAATAATAGGTTAAATAATACATGTCATATTTCTGAAGGGTGTTTTAGATGAAACTTGTAGTTGTATGTTATCACAGCACGTGTTCTGCTTTGAAGAAATGTGCATCTCAATGCTGCATCTTAGACTCTTTAGGTTTTTATCATTATTATTTTAATAATAACGTATCAAATGGCACACGCCATGAGACTAAATAGAAGAAAGCAGCTCCTTTCAGCGCTTTGTTTTTGATTTCTTTTCATCAGCAGATTTTGGCAGCTGGTGTCAATTCTAAAGGTCAAAACTAAAAATAACATAATTGTAACTTTTAATGTCAGAAATCTGACTTTTCTCTTTTTTAACTGGCTGAAATGAACATATGAAGCTACAGCTTTTCTGCTGAGTGAGTCTTTCTGGTTCAGCCTGTTTATTTGTCGTTTCTCCAAATAAAAAAATGGTTTGAAGTCTTGGATACTCCTTGGTGTCAGCAGTCGTTTTCACACAGGTTAAACAAATAATATGCAACATATTTGTGAGCGAGCTGCACGTGTGGAGGTAGACACATTGTGACACCATCTCGTTTTTTTTCTTCATATGATAATTTAACCAGTGGTGCTTGTGTGAGTACTGTCCACACAGAATGTGCAGCTATTCCTCAGTTTTACTTTACAATATATTCAATTCAATTCAATTCATCTTTATTTGTATAGCGCCAAATCACAACGAAAGTCATTTCAGGGCACTTTAC
>JAUMTR010000019.1:3565022-3581466 GCA_032270685.1 Microctenopoma stevenorrisi | reverse complement strand
AATCAGCCCAGGTTTTCTCCAGAACGTCTTCCAGTTATCTATGTAGCCCACGTTGTTATCGGGACACCACCTAGACATATATTGTGACATTACAGTGAGTGGAGCTTTGGCTCACGCCTGTTCTCGGAGGAGACTTTTCCTTTATACAGTAGAAGTTTGAAAAGTCAATAAAGAGAATTTATTTACCATAATAAAATATTTGAATCTATAATAAAAGTCATTTTGAAAACTTTCTGGACGACGGGAAAAATACACACTCACTGAGACCAAAGTGAGTTTGTGAATCACG
Source organism: Microctenopoma stevenorrisi (assembly GCA_032270685.1). Classification (NCBI taxonomy): domain Eukaryota; kingdom Metazoa; phylum Chordata; class Actinopteri; order Anabantiformes; family Anabantidae; genus Microctenopoma; species Microctenopoma stevenorrisi. The sequence goes on along the minus strand of JAUMTR010000019.1, from coordinate 3,581,177 downwards.
GCCAAGGACTCTTCTGTGACACGACATCAGTTGACTTTACAGCTCAGACGTACACACAAACATGTCCGGGGGCATCCGCCCTTCATCTTCAATGTTTTCTGTGGATGCAAGTAATTCAATTATGTCCCAACACGTTTGTGTTAGTTTATCCATACTGCAGCACAGCCTGATTTAACTCTCCTGAGATATCACACGGGATCAGCAGATGTTGCATAGACCTCTGTGACCCTGTAAGTTCCACAGTCATGATCTGTGTGTGTGTGTGTGTGTGTGTGTGTGCAGTGGCTTGCTGAGGCGTAGAAACACTGGCAGCTTCTTTTTCTCCTGCTTAGCCCGTGAGTAATGCTCAGACCGGCGTGCGGGGGCTGGGCCATGTGGGTTCATTAACTGAGCTGAAGCCTGATGAGCTGGAAAACTCCTAACCTTCCACATTGCAGCCCAGCAAAAGTCCTCCACAGAGGACTGTTATTTCACGCAGCATGAGAAATGGCCTGAGACTACGCTGAGGTCTTTATTTTGACCAGCGTTCAACAGACAGTCAAAGACCAAACTGAAAATAATGTGCATTCATACGAATTCCATAATTTGACTATTATGCAAAAGCTCCTCAGGTTACACGACACGAACACAGCACATACGATTGTGTGGAGGGAAACTCGTCCTTGTTTAAGTACTCAGTACAGGGTGAAAGTACCACAAATATTTTGGAACGGTCACAGTCATTCTCGTGTTTTTTTAGCTACACTTAACTTTTACATTTCAACTGAACTAACCTTAATTCTTTCAGACAACAAAGTGCATCTAAGGACCGCTGTACGTTGTCTCGAGTTGACAATGATGTGGCGTGGGAGAGCAGCACACAATGACCGCAAGCTGACCACAGTGTTTACTGCCCAGAGGCTCCACTTCCAGATGACTGCAGAAAACTGTTTTACTTGACCTTGACCATTACGACCAGCAGGCTGAGACCTGACCTGTCAGGTATGGTTCACGGGGATAATTTAGGTCATTGATGGAGGGTTTCAGGAGTTAGTTTGGTGCGTGGTGAGCCTTAAATCGTATTTACACACATAAACCAATGTGACACACAGTTGTCATTTTTTAAAGAGAAAAAGTACATGGCCCCGACCTTCTCCGCCCAAGATCTGAGACAAAGATATACATAGATAACTTGTGGTTCAGCGGCTCATATTTGGGGTAAAGCAGTGAAACGCTACGGCTGAGCAGTAAACACATGCTTTAAAAAAGTAGATAAATCAAGCTGTTATTTCCAAAGTTTGTCATGTGGGAAATAAGCGAGGTGAAAAGAGAAGTCTCGTGTCTGGATCTAAGTCTAACATAAGACTGAACTTCATATCTTTAGTATAGTCTAGTGTTTTCACCTCACGTGAAACTGTTGGATGAAACACTGGGTGAAGAGTGGTGTCAGCATTTAGCCTGTTTCCTGTGCCCACTCCTTTCAATTAAACACACTGGAGAACAAATGATGAACTGCTATACGACGAGCGTGTTGTAACTGATTTGTCAAAGATTTGCAATTCTATTGTCCAACCAAAGCCACAGCAGGACATCTGATGGAAAAGACATAAACGTGAGTTCCACTTGGCGGCAGCTTTGTTTTGTGTCTGTGAAAAAGCACATAAAACATATAAATATGACTATTTTAAACATATCTCGTTTGTTGTCGTGTACACAAATAAAAATAGAAAAACAACAGCTGATGTGCATCACTACTGACACACGGATCTTTTACGTGACCTGACATCTCACTCTGTACATCTGTCACTTTCAGTGCGACTCTGTTCTCTTCAGTGTGGCCAACATCCAGCAGATGGATGTGGACCCATGCGCCGGTTAACAAACCACCCGAGCTATGAGCAAAGCTATTTTAAACTGTGTGAGATGCCAGATGTGCGAACACGCCCAAGTCATAGTATCAGGTTGTTTTTCTGTTCGTCCCATTACGCTGACATTGTGCAATCGCAGTAAGAGGGTGTGATGGAAAAGCGTGTGAACTTTGGACACTATCATTGTTTCCCGTTTATGCTAAGCTACAATAACCAGCTCACATGACGCATGCAACAGAAATGAGAGCGATATGTCAAACTATTCCTGTAACGGGTTGTCAACACCGTCAATGCCTTATCTTGGGCCTGTGCCTAAATCCAATTCTACGATCTTTGTTTGTATTTCACTTACAGGTTCAATCAAATCACCACAAAGCAAACGCAGGAAACACGATGCAAGAAGAGTGGCCAGCTGCACAACACACAGACAGGTAGGTGCAAGTGAAGTGACAAGAACATGCACGCGTAGGAAGGTGAGCAGCCATCTGTAAACGGGGTACTCCAACTTCAGCCAGAAAAAGTCCATGAGAACAAACAGGAGGCTAATATACCCGAGCAGCAAGCACGATACGCAGGTCACATAACACGACGTGTGATACATAGCCGCACCAGTGTGGCCAGGTGTGAGACTGTGTGTGTGTGTGTGTGTGAAAACACCCACACAGACAACAGAAGGTTTTCAGAGCTGCCTGTAATCAAGCCGCGAGCAAAACATTGTTACTCTGTCTTTATGTCTTAACGGACATAAATACAGAGCTCCTGAGACTGAAAACGTCCCGTCACTGCAGGAAGGGGACACAAGCAGCGGAAACAAGATGCTCACCCTTAAAAGGCCAATGTGCTCTCACCACTGCACTAAACCTCCAGTGATCCTCATGAGTTGGGTTATGGTGCAAATATCACGCAGGGCTAAGAGCTGTATGAGTGAGTCTGAGCCTGCCTGGCAGTGTGTCCTGTCCAGAGGGAGAGATCATCCAGCCACTGAGTGGCAGTGTTGTTCTAGTGATGGTGCAGCGCGAGCAGGGAACACAAAGAGCAGGAGCGAGGGGAGACGACTCATGCTCCACATACGCGATTACAACCTGTTTAACATGTATCAACACACCAGACAACTTCTACACGTCTAATTTACGGTCGGCTCTAAAATGTGAATAATACACAGGTCAGTGCACAACGTGAAAATGATGTGAAAAGGGTTTTTATAAACATACAGTTTTAGTTCTTATAGAGTTTATTGTGCACTTGCTGATGAATGCGTTCATGTCAACATGTCTTTGTGTTCTTTCTTCCGCCCCTTGCCATCCTGATTCTGTCTCGTCTTTCTCACGTCACCTCTGACTGTAAAGCAGACAAGCCCTCCTGGCATGTGTCATCACCAATCCAAACTGTTTCTCCGTGACACACTGTCACCCTGGACGCGCTGACTGACTGCTCCCACTTGGCCCGTGCACACAGCAGGAAGCACTGATGGGATATCTTGCTTTTGATTCATTTGAGGAGCACGTTGGCCCTGAGTCGAGCGAGACTGGCTCTGAAACGTAGCCAGAAAATGATGGCTTTGATATGTTGCACTAACAGGAGGATGATAGCCAGCTTGGAGATGAATTAAGGGTGGCAAGCAACACATTTATTCTTAACTGCTGCCTCTGAGCAAGGCAGCGTATTTTCAGCTTTTTCAGTTCCCGTGCTCTTTCATATTACATAACCTCAACATACTGTGCAAGAAACCTGATTTTTCAATTTCACATCTACAAACCATCCACGTGCTTCTCTTCTCACCGTAGTCATCACATGACAGAAATGTGGGACTTCTCCACTCGGATCCTGAGGTTTACTGGTTATTACATCATGGGAGTTTCACTGGAGGTGAGTAATATTAGCAGGGTTTCCTCGGACACTGTTACTGGAGGGATAAAGGTGTTGGCCTGCCAACGTGTTGGCTGATAAACACGCTGCAGCTCTGGAACTAGTGACATTTCTCAAACTAATGGCTGCCTCCTCTTCTCTGATGCCGAGGTGTCACTGGGAAGTCCCTACACCTTAACGCGCGCGGTCGCTCCTTCTTTGAGCATTTGACGTAAAGTTAAAACTGTAAATGTGAAAATAAGTGTCTATGTTTCCCTCGTCCTTGATTTGCCTGAGGTGAAACAGCCATTCAGGAATTCCTGCAAACAATGCTCCACCTCTACTTAGTAGAAGTTCACAGATTTGTCATGCAATGCCTGTAGGAATACAGTGCATTTTCTGCTCTGCTGCAAAATCGCTTTCTGCTCCACTGACGTTCTCTTGCTTGTTTGTTGGGGCAGTGCACGGCCTCATGTGATTTATTGAGCTTGATTGTAAGACGAGCAGTAATTCATTGCTTCCCCGCCATCATTAACAGTGTATAATCCTGCAAACAGGCCTGCCTAATTTTCATTGTTCGTTTCCTTCAGTTCTCGCTGAATAAATAGAGTTTTCCGCTCAGCTCAGTTTCAACATATGCCGCTTCATGCTCTGTTTAGTTGACAAACTTTTGTGTGCAATTGCGAAACATTAAACCGGGAAGGTGCATGTGAGGATGTTGTCTCTGGTACGCCTCCGTCACATCATCGCCCACAGTGTCACTTCTAACAGAGGAGAAGGCAGCAAACATTTCTTTTTCAAGTGATTTCTTTGGGAATAAAAGGCAATATGAGAGCGAAACCCGGAAAATGAGGAGGAATTACAACAAGGTAGCCACGCAAGGCACGCAAGGCACGCAAGGCACCGGGACTTGGAGATGATGAAACAGAAGCCCACTTTAGAACAGAGATCCCAACAAATCCTACAAGTCCCCAGTCTATCAAAGCCAATCCAGGAGGCAGAGCCCCCTACCTTCCCATTCATTTCATGCCCTCACACAACATCTGATCTCCACAGGCAGACGGAGTAAATAGTTCACCCCATTTACCAGCAAGTCGAACACCTTGATTTCCCCTGAATACTTGTTCTGTGTAGCTGGGAACGTTTCATCCAGAATTTGTGCTTTTGCTTGTTGTGAAATGGCTACTAAAAATAGCTCCATTGACCCACTTTTTCAATAGGACTCACAAGCTTAGTTGAGAAAGGAGAGATCACATCGCACTAGACCTTTATTAGAAACATCCACATCATCTTTTTAGTATGTTCTTGAGGTTCCGATGACATCACCCACATCATGCTTTTCATTTTTTTAAATGCTCGGCAAGGCGCATCTCTGGTTTCTCTTTGTGTGCTACGAAGACCATGCTGTGGTTTTCCCTGTGTCAGTGATCAGCTTGAACACGGTCGGGAAACTAAAAGCTGCTCTCGTCACGCGTTAAATGTGGATCGCGATAACAAGGCATTTTTACTGTTTGTCTTTCGCCACAGTTACAGGTTTAGGAGGAAAATAACTATTCAAACAGAGCGAGAAAAAAGTTTCCACAAGGTGTCATGATAAGGCAAAATCCTGGAGGAGGCGGCTGGAGGGTGGGGGCTACAAATGTTTGTTTCCGTTATTTGAGCAGTATATGGACATATTTGTGATTTTGTTTTACAACTACACATTTAGAAACCGAACACTTGGGTTGGGGCCGTTTAAGCGGGTTAAATGTTTTAAATGTGATCTTTTCCTGTCTGATAAACTCTGCGCAGGTCTTCAGCTATTAGTCGTTACTAAACTAAAATTAACAAGCAGGCATCGTTGGAAGTCTCTGATTGGTTCGAGGGGTGAGCCTCGCTCGGAAACATTTAGAGGCTAATGTCTCTGCACTGATGCCACCGACATCGACAGCACCTCTCCACAATAAAATGCGTTCTGAAAAACGTTTGTGCTACAAAAATATTCAAACCACATTACAAAGCTGCAGCGTTAAGCTCAGATATGTGGATATGGCACACAGGAAAGGTCGGGAACCAGCGCTCCACAGGGACCTGTAGGGATGTGTGTCAGCTGTTTGGTTGACTTTGTGGCAACGCTGCAGAGGCAGTGAATGGCTTTTATCCTAAATGGTCTGCTGATTTTTCTCTTTTCTGCCTGAGTTACTGAGAAGTCTTTGAACTCGTCTCGAGACGAGTGATAAATCAAATGCAACAAAGGGGAACTCGCAAAATCTTCTACAAAGAATCAAGACATGAGGATGATAAAATAGCAAACCGCATATTTTCACCTTACAATCACATACCATTTATTTTTCCTTTCCTACATGCTGCAGCACCTTCAATATAGGCTGTTTTTACAGATCTGCTAAATCCACATTGCTACGTACTTATGAATGGTTCTGCAGGAACAAAGATGTTCTGAACTAAACATTTCTCCAAAGTGAGCTGCAAGTCATTTAATGGAAGCAATGATAAGTGTAAAATCCTGGACAACTCCCCTGACACCTTCTTGTAGATCTGAATCCAGACAGTGCGCTCTGAAGTGCTGCACTTTCATGGGAGAAAAAGAGGCCTGCTCCTATGGCAACAGAAAATCAGTTAAATGAAGACAAACAGGAGGCCTCTGAACCTCCACCTACGCATGCACTAAAAAACACAACCTCCTTTCACAAATCCATCAATGTGGTAACTTTGTAGACTCGCTGAATGCTAATGGCTGGTAGCATGCACCGCTTAAATAGGTCACGACTGGGAATAATTGTATTAACTGCTGTAAATAGAAATAAACAGGGCAAAGTGAAGAACAGTAATGGCTTGTTGTGATCTATTCAGAGGCTTTCTCAGAAAATGGCGGAGAAGTCTTGAGGGAGGCACTCAGTGTCACAATTTGGCTTTTTGTAAAAACTGCCGCCTGCTTAAGAAAGACAATTATGAACAGGGAGGGGAAAAAGTGAGTCTTTGTGACTAGAAGTTTAAACCTGATAACATTGTTCAGAAAATAAGCTTCAGTGACATTTTCTCACATCTCCGTGATACAGATAATTTGACTTTGGAGCTTTTATTGTACTTCACCTCACATGTCTGACCTATTGTCTAGGCCGCATTAAACAGTGATGGAAGTGGTTTGTGCTTCAGAGTGAACTACTGGGAGAATGCGAACTAAAAGATTATTTTGAATAATCAGGCCAGTGCACTGTTTCTGTTTTTTGTGGATCTTTCCTGCAGAGTTTGAATGTCATGACCGGTCATGAGACACAACGCCAAGAACAAGCTGTTCCCAAAGAAGACCACAAATATGTGCAAGGGAGAGTTTTGCAGAGAAAACAGCAGGAAGTTGATCTATTCTTCAATCGTGCAAAAGTGAATCCAGCTGCTCAGATTCACACGCATTAACATGTTTGCACACACGCTCTTCAGCAATATCATCACCGTCGCTCTGTGTGTTCCTCAACAGTGTTGTGGTGTATTCCTAGTAGGAGTTGGCACTTATTTCCTGGTATCAAACAAACTCTCTTTGCCCTGGTATCGCGGGAGCTGCATTTACTCGACAGCGCACTCTGAATGTTTGCTGGTCAAGCTCTCTCGCTGGCGAGAGAAAGGTATTCTTTAAATGTTTGAAGAGTTGGCTCCCAAGTAGTCTGGAGGTAAAAATAAAAACACGTGCGTTAGGCTTGAGAGCTCGGAATGCCATCTATTCTTCATCTCTTATCTCCTCTGGGATCCCAGTCGGAGGCCGATGGTTTTGAAAGCGCTTGCACATTTGGCCAAGAGCAACAGCTAAATGGTGACATGTAATTTTGAGGTTTCTTACAGTATCAGAGCATTTAACTAGGAGCAGTGTTGGAGATGAAAAGCATGACCTTAAAGGTCTAAATTGTATTCTGGATATCTCAAAAACACCAATGAAATCTCCATAACATATCTCTTCGTTTATTGACATACTGCACCTTATACCGGTTTTAACCATGTAATGCTGCTATCCTACACAAACAAATACACTGTCCCAATAAATGAGCATTGAATCAAATAAAATAAAGCTCTGGGCAAAGACCTGATGCGAACATCTGTTTGGTGATGAACAACACCACAGTTTTGTTGCACAATATCTTGTGGTATTTTACAAATCGGCTAATTGTCTATTTCAATTCAAACACTGGGAGGACATGTTTTTCTTGTACATGTCTGTTTACCAGTGGTCAGAGTGAAGCAGTCAGTGTCTCCATCTGCTATTGTGCCTTTGTATATCCTGTGGCTAAGCCCAGCTTGGTTAAGAAGCTTTTAACATTTTAACTGTTTAACCAAGTCGAGGCCCGTTTAGACACAGACGTGGTTGGAAATGTTGGTTTGTTGATTGAACAGTGGGTTCACCTGCATTAAGATGAACTTTTATTCAGACAAATGTCCCTCTAGACTAACTGTGAGCACTTTGGAGATTACTTCACTTGTCATCTAGCGCCGTCACGAGTGCATTTTGTATTTATGAGTGACGTCACTGCTAATTTATCCTGGATACTAGAGCTTACAGCTCCAGACAGCTCTCTTCCAAAGGGCTAAGAAACCAATTTAAGGGTTAAGGTCTACTTCCTCAGGAAAATAACAAAGCCTTGCATATTCTTCAACAGCACCATTGCATCGCCTGTAGTACCTCGAGTATGTAGATAATCAGCAAAGGACTGTGGAGACATCTGGAGACCCAACATCTTTTTTCTTCCCATCCTAATCATCAGGCTGCCCAAACGCTGCCCTGGAGGGAAACATTTGACAGAAACAAAACATAGATCTCTCCTTGTTTTAAATGAATGCCTGGGGAACATGGATGAATACACAGTGTGAAGGGTGACATGTATAAAACATGAGAAGATCAGGAGAGCGAGGTTAGTGCCGAGCACTGCCTTTGAGAGCTGTCTAAATATATGTGTATGTCTGATTGATGACCCCCAACCTTTTAACCTGAACATTTTAAGCTGCTAAAGCATATTTCTAATAATTTAAAAGAGATGCAGCTAGCACTCTGCTCATCCCGACTCTCGTCTTAGCTTCTGTATTCTCAGAAGATATATGAGCTCATAGAGAAGAGTGCAGCATCCATCCACACTGCGGAGCCACTTAATGTGCACAGTGTTCATCTTGTCGTCGCAGGTAGACAAGCACTTGCTCTACGTATACAACGGGAAATTTTATCAGAAAGATAATGTAAAAGTAATGCAAATGTGGAAAAGAAGCAATACGTGAGATCTGCGTTAGAATGGATTTTTCCATTAACTGTTTCTGAGAGCAGGAGCAGAACATATCCGCATTGTTGGAATCCCACGTCAAATCTTTGCCACTCAAAGGATATGAGATCAGAGAGCTGACAGCTACACAGCAAAGCACATTACTATTTCAGCTGGCATTGCTGCTTCCGTGCTGCTCTGCAACCATTTTGAGTCATCCCTCACTCCTGCTCTTAATTGTTAATGATTTCTTCAAATGCGAGCCGGAATCGCTCACACGTTGCCCCAGAAGGTGCCACATTCCAAGATGTAAATCCAGGGTTAATCCACAAATTAGGTTTTGGCTGCCAGGGTGCGTGGATATTGTGAGAATGGGAGAACGTGCTCGGAACGTGAGAGTGCGCCGTCTACCACACAATCCTAAATCTCAGACCACACATTTTTGAAATGACTTTGATAATGTAGTTCTGAATCATTTAATAGTGAGTCGGGGAGCATGCGAAACACATATGGCCACTGAGCAATGCGTAGACTGATGCTAAAAACATGTTGATCCTCAAAAGGGCTTATTAAAATGAAGCAAGAGGTGAAGATGGGGTGGTTCATAATCAGACACATATTTCTGACTAGACTCAAACTATAAACAAGCACAGGAACCAATCTGTCAAACGTTCTGAACGTAGAAAAATATAAATGTTGGATAGAAATGAAAAGTGCAGACAGAGAAAAACAAGACAGTCCATGAAGCCAAAACCAAGAGCTGAAAGATGCTAAAACGCTCTGTCGAGTTGAGGGGAACAGCACAACCAGCTGATAAAATGTCTTGTGACTGTTATAAGTTATTGGATAAAACTAAACAGCTCTCCAGTTAGCTAATGTAAGGATTACATGTCAAAGAAGTCGACAAAACTGTGGTAGAACATCACTTTGTCCAAGAAGCAGAGAGACTATTTCCCACACAGACATTTAGTGGAAAGAGAGGTTTTTAAAACAGGGGGGATTAGTTGGAATATAGAATTAAGCTACAGATTTCAGCCACACGGCTCAGTTTATTAGCTTTATGCGTCCCAGCTAACACGTGAAAGACGTCTTCAGAGAACAGTGGGACACCTAACAGCCTTCTTCAACACCTTCTTCACTGTAATTACCCTGAATAAGGAATGCCAAGAAAAAACAAGTTGCTAGGAAACTGCTGAGGAAAGAACCCAGGTAAGGCATTAACGCTGACCTTTACCAGAGGACAAGGTACGAGAATTAAAATTATGCATTATATTGTTCGTGCCATGCATCAGGAACCTCAGGTTAACGTCATAGAAATCAGTCAATCCGTTTATTTTCCACTCAAACAACGCTCACTATACACAAATGATTGAAAATCAATGAGGCAGATTCACACAGGCTTTAAACCAAAGTCAAAACTATAGGTTACTGTTTAATACTAACATCAGTGGCTTGAATCACTGTTTCCGTGAGTCGTGGCGTAAACAAGACCTCACTCCGCAAGTCTGACGTACGAGTGTTGACATCTGTGCTTTGTCTTTCAGTTACCGACGCTGAAAGCTTGATTCGAGTTCCCTAAACTCTGGTCTGAGTTTTAAAACACACAGCAGACGCGCTGACCGCTGCTGCCGACCGCAGAAACAGCGTCATGTTTGAAATAGCAGCAGAGTTTCCATCAACATTTGTTGTGTGTGGGCCTTTAGCTGAACTGTGTGCACACAGATCACTCATGTCGTGAGGCCCGCGGAGTGAAAGTCCGGTCATACGCTGCACGAGTGTGTTTTTAAATCAGGTCATTTATCTGTCTTAGTGACAGCTGTTTTCCCCTGCTGACCCGTTATGCTATGCTAAGCTAACTGGCTGCTAGCTATGTAGCTTGTAAGGCAAAGACACGAAAGTGATAAAAAAAGAAATACAGGAGTAGAAAAACTGTATTTAAAGTATTCCCTACAATGACTTTTAATTAAATGAAGCAAAGGTTTGTAAAATTCCAGCTGAGTTGAGAAAGATTTTGGTTTCAGAGCTACAACAAGTAAAGGAGACATTAATTATGCACACAGATTAGTTTTTAACAAAAAAACAACCACGCTTTAAGAATCAATAATTGATACAGTTTAGGTGCCCACTGACTAAACATGAAGTCAACATATACATCACAGTCAAGTTCTTGATGGATCATACTTTCATTCATATATTATTCAGACGTGGTCACAGTCAAGTATTTATTAATTACTGATACCATACATATTCATAATAAGTAATTAACATGCTGCGTAAAAGTTTTCAAATGTGAGCAGGTCATTTACAACTGTCAGTGTCACTCTCAACGGGATATTTTCAGCTTGTGAAAGATGGACTCGTCTAGCAGACACCCCAGAGCACAAGCGCCCATTTGCTCAAGTGTGCTTCATTCACCTTGGAGTCTTAATCAATAATTATCTGATAACACTAAAAACCCAGAAAGATAAGGAAAGAAAGAAAATAAAATAAATACCATATATATATTAAGAACCTCTTTGTTTAAATCTTTTTTTTTTTGTCTGATGTTCTGGTCATGACACAAGACAATGTGCTTATTCTAATAATTTACTGTATTTGAAGAAAAACATTTTGTGTCTGTCACTTCAATTCTTGCTCGTTTCTGCCGTTTAATGCTACCACATTCAGTGGACAGGCAGAACATTTGTCTGCAGCTCGACAGCAAAAGAGGCCACCCCACAATAAAAAAAAGGAGTGTAAAATTTGAATTATAAATTTCAGAGGGCTGCTTTCTGTGGTAGCAGCATTGTGTTGATGCCTTTTCATGTAATCCACTCTGTGAAGTGAACGGACTCCGACACGATAGCGCACACACAACCTGTGACATTCAGCTGTTTACGCACAAATGTTGGAGGTGTAATCCGCAAAATCCCCCCAAATCCCCTTAATCACAGCTGGTTGAGCCTGAACAAAACACGGTTAGTCTAAATCACTCACTCAGGAGCGTTTGATAAACTGGAGACCTCAGCCCGTGCGAGGATACAGGAAGTCAGCCAGAGCAGGTTAATGGGACGGCTTAAATCTGTTTTATCTGTCATGCAGAGCTGAATCATCAGTATATCCATGATGCACGTTATCACGTTGTGTTGGCTTTAGTCGTATTTTTGCTATGTAGCGAATGCAGTTAAACTGGATGATGAAGTGAATGTGTGTGGATCAACAAGATCTCCAACCTACACAGCCATATGCAGCAGCTTGTTTCTTCCCACTCTCTCATACAACCAGTGGGAGCGTTTCTTGAATTAGTGCCCCAGCCGGCAGGAGATATGCCACTGATATGCATACCTACCACACTTTTAGTGTGGTCACACTTTGGTTAGGTTAAGGCACAAAACAGCTGGTTCACATAATGATCTTTGGGTTAACAGACGTAGTTTGTTAAAGTTAAGGTGATGATCGCATTTAAAAGAAATTGGCAGAAGCTGAAAATGAACACTGTCAATCTGTCTGTCAGCACCAATTTCCTGCCTACACGGACTTTGTGGCTGTATAAAAGTGACCCTATGAGCAGCTCCTCCCATCATGGTTAGATAGTCATGAACCAGCTCACAGAGCTATGCTGCCAGCTTGGTTAAAAACTAAACAGACCTGATTAAGGCAAGATGGAAACTCGTTGATGTAAGTTTTGCAGCCAGCAAAGCAAACAAGTGTAATAATACACAGAGCTGGTCACCAGACCTTTAAATACCGTAAATTGCTGTTAAACAATCAGTTTCCCAACATCCCCGAAAGACGAGAAAAGAGGGAGCAGCATGTGAACTTTAAGACGCGCAGCAGAGGTGCAGATGTTCAGGCACGAAACCTCATCTCCAGTAAATTCAAGCCAAAGAGGTGGAGTTGGATGAGTTTGGAGTGTCTGAGCAAAACAGAGATGGGGGAGGGAGGGGCGACAAGTTTGATGTGAATAATTTATCACTGATGTTTCCACTGTCTTTGTTCTTTTTCCAAAGGATCTGGGTTTCACGTTTTAATAGCATTTGTGGCTGGACTTATTATGTGTGATCAAATAAATCTCGGTCCAGGGATTAAAAATAAAATAAGTATTCTTTCCTGCTTTTTTTCTAGCAATGTTATTGAGGCCACATGGGTAAAGCCCATTTCTCTCTACCCTTCACCCTCTGGTTTACATTTTGCAAAACATACAGTACAGAGGTGTCTTCGTTAAAGTTGCTCTTTCATTCATTGATTTAAACATTTACTTTGGTAAAAGTTCACACTATTAAGACTAACTGGAAACAACAGATGGATTCAGTGAGACACTAATCTGTTTCTGTAACCTTCTCCTTTTTTGAATGAGTGAAGCAGTGATTAGACTTCATCCAAACACGACGTGCTAATCCTTTCTTACGCAATCTTCATGCAGCCTTTATATATTCATTGCACTTTAACCTCAGTCAAATAAAAACCTGATGGTGGCTGCAGAACTACAAAGTTAGAATTAAAAAAACACACACACACTTGAAAGCTTGAAAGCTGGCATTTAAGATAATTTTGGAAACTGTTGGTATCTTGGTAAAGTGTAATTATCACAGAGGAGAAATGATAATAGAGAAATTCAAATATAAAAACGAAGCTGAAGTAATCCAGAGGCGTTTATTTCATCCTCTGGGTTTAACAAGTGACCTCTGATGTCTGGGTTTCTAACATTATTTGAATTCTGCACTTGCGACAGATTTCACGAGCCTCAAATGCACATTTATTAAAAGCTTATGAGCTAAGAGAAAGACTGCTGGATGGATGTAGGCAGGATTTGGTGAAAGGGTAACTCCTCTGGCATTTTGCCTCAGGCAAAATTTCAATTATCCGACCTCCTCTGAAATAAAAAACAGAAAACACATTCACATTCACATGCAAAGCTGTCTTCAGCTGTGACATTATTACAAAAGGTCAGTAGGCTATCCATCAATAAACATGACTCCTCAACATGCTGTTCTGTGGAGGAAAAAGGAAATATCTCTTTATATATCTCAAATTAAGTGCAAGTGTCTGATTACTGAATCTGAAGAATCTGATCTGGAAGCACTGAGCAGAATTTCTGCTGCACAACGTACCGTCACAGTGAAGCTGTATGAAAAACAACACGAGTGAGGTACATGAAATGGAATTCATTTCATACGTGGTTTTACAGTCCACAGACTAAAACAGCGCCAGATTATTCTCCACGGCAAACTGTTCCTGTTTGCTCTATGATATGTAGGCAGAAAAGTGGTCTTTCGGTTTTGTACATAGTAAAATGTCATTTGTGAAAGTTGAGATATAATTGCTGCACTAAACAATCCCACCAACTGTCAAGGTAACAAGGAAGCCGAATTCATTTTGCGCCCACTGTTCTAGCATTCAGACATATCGTCAGCTGGCTTAATCAGTCGGCCTGCTTTAGTGTGAGAATGAAAGTTCACACTGAAACGCAAGGTTCTGCATTAAATCCGCCGACGACTCTCTGCCTCTTACCCTTAGGTCAAGAGGTGACACCTCAAAGAGAGCCTAAAATCATGAGAACTGCTTTACCTTTCAGTGGAGCTGGGGAGACGCACCTACACTAAGTCAGTAAAGTCTGAGGATTTATCTGGATCCCAGCACTTCCTGCGCGTTGCATATAAATCAGGCTTCATTTGGTTCGACTTGGTGGGTTTGTGTGAGCCTGAGTGTGAGACTGCGCCTAGAGGGCTGAGGCTGAGTAAGTAATGGCTGAGAGAGGTACAGTAGAGGACAACACGCCGCTCTGCGCTGTGACCCTTTGTAACCAGCTAGAAAACATCAACAGAATGTGGTGAATTAAACAAATATTGAAGGTTCATGAGTCAAAAAATATGTTTAAGTTTAAACAGGAAATCCTGTTCGAACTACATTTGAAATCCAAGCTTTCTTTTTTTACCATTGAATGTGGCAGAAAAACAGAGAAGCCTGACTGAACTTTCCAGGCTGTAATATTAGAAACTGGTGAGTAGGTGAAACAAAATCCTCAGGAACAACTGGGATGAAAACAACGGCCTAATAAAGTCAAATTACTGTATCTAATATTTTTTTTATGTGTAGAGCAACACTATCTAGATTCTATTGTAACACAGTGTTTTTATTCTCTGGAACAATACTCTGCAGAAAACGGCTACAGCCATGCTACGGCAGCATCTCAGTGAGGCTAAATGCTGTAGCACGCTAACATCTGTATAATGACGAAACTATGCGGCGTGCAGCCGTCAGCACGTCACACGAGAACAGTGTCGGACAGTTCAGGGACATTTTCTGTGGGAGCCCTGTGCAAGATTATTTTTGAATCGATTCGATGAATTCAAACCCTTCAATGATGATGTGAAGATTCCTGTGGGTCTCTCCTACATGCTCTGGCATTAAAAGTATTAGAACTTTTTCTTAGTTAGTTGAGCTATCAACGTCTATGTGTGACAATGAACGTGTCTGGTTCAGAACAAATCAAAGTTCATGCTCTTGTACAGTGGTTTCTACGGTGATATCAACACGTCCCAACAGTTAATAGAAGTTTCTTTCAACATTACAGAGCAAATATATGCGGAGAGAATATTACTAAAATATTTTGAAACTAAATTGGTAGTTTGGGGGCCCGTAGTGGCCCCGGAGGCCTTTGCATCTGCATAGTCCGCATAGAAACAGTAATGCTGGAATAGTTTCCAAGTTTTCCAAATGCTTTAAAACGCATAAAGGTCGACTTCATCGACTTTCACTGTTAGGAAATTTAAGTCACTTGGCAAGTAAGTTTTATTTCTTTATTCCTCTTCTGTTAATTTTTGTCCTACATGGAAATTGAACAAATTAGAAAATTGTGTGGGCTGCGAGTTGACACTGTGATTCACATGTGAGATGTTTTTTTTATTTGGCTTCTTCCTGCCATTTCTATTTAATGTGGAACTGTAGTCAGTAAGTCCTTTTAGCTTTACCAAATTCCCAGTAAATGCTTTGCTGCTCTTGGCCCACGGCTCAGTTAGCAGGGCTGGACGCCTGAGGAGTGGAGATCCACATTTCATCAGCTGAAAACCCCCTAACTGTGGGAATACAGAGACAGAAGCATCCAACATTACCAGCAGGACTGTAATCTGACAGAGAAAAACGAATTGAACTGATGGACTCAAATATCACCCATTCTCTGCGTGTGTGTGTGTGTGTGTGTGTGTGTGTGTGTGTGTGTGTGTGTGTGTGTGTGTGTGTGTGTGTGTGTGTGT
>JAUMTR010000019.1:3553350-3564922 GCA_032270685.1 Microctenopoma stevenorrisi | reverse complement strand
TGTGTGTGTGTGTGTGTGTGTGTGTGTGTGTGTGTGTGTGTGTGTGTGTGTGTGTGTGTGTGTGTGTGTGTCTGGGAGTACACGAATGTAATAACAATACGGGCACAGATTTCTTTGTAAGGACTGTATAACTGTACCTTAGCAGTTGATACTAGAACATCTCTAATGGATTATTATTATTATTGGATGCCCTTGGAAAAGAGAAATGTTTTCGCGTATTTGTAAAATACGGGAAGTGGCTTTGTGTTACTGTGTGTTTGAATCTTAGAAAGATGCATTGATAATTCACCTTAACTACAGTTACTGTTAATGCTACCGTACCACACTTTGTTTTATCCAGCTGAACCACAGCTTCTATGGTCACTAGCAGTTCAACAAGTGCTCGCAGCTGCATTAAATCAATTAATAATTCATCTTTAACTGACTGCAGTGGAATCTGCTTGATTCTTGGTAACCTACAGTGTGTCACCATGTCCACAGTGCGGCTGCTTCTTATGTAAATCACACCTGCGTTCAGAATCAATGCTGTTCGTACCAGCACTTGCTCACCACCTATGCACCGCTGATGGCACATCTAGCTTGATGAATGGTGCTTACGTAACAGGCTAATGACATGTCTCTTCTGGCACAAGCCATTCATCATTCCAGTCATAGACTGGAGTCGACGCTTTCCAACTTTGCCGTTACATTTCCCCTTTATAAGCTCAATCGTGTAGCTGACAGAGTGTTATTAGTCACTGCTCTGGGTAATTATCTTTAGGTTCTAGTAAGCTACACTTTCACTACTTTGCCGAGTGTGATGGCTGGATGCAGAGTCCCTCAAAAGAAAACCATGTTCTTTATTTGAATAGAAATTTCCTCTAAAAACAACCTCTACAGTAAGTCTGTAAGAAACCATCAGGGTGTTAGAAAGAACTGTGTGCACCCGCCGATCTAAGTGTGTAACAACTGAATACTTAAACCAAATCCTTCACAGGTTTCATTCTGATAGAATGGGACATTTACAGCGATAAGGCATCCAGGTGGCAGCCCTGTAAAAAGGTCCTATACAAAAGACAAGTCAGGATTGAATTCAATACTGTGTTACAAGTCTAACAGTGTATTATTGAAATATAGCAGTTTGCTTTTAATACTAATAATAATAATGAATACTTTATTGATCCCATTGGGGAAATTGCTGCTTGGACAGCTGCTAGACCTGCGTCTGTGCTACTACGGGGTATCGGGTGGACACCTCGACATGTAACCTGGTGGGACTGGGAATCAAACTCGCTCACCCTCGCGTTTGAAGACGACTGCTCTACCGACTGACCGATCACGCTGTGTTGTGCATGAAGATACTAATGGAGTAAAATACATACATTCACATTCAGTAAAATCACTGTAACCTGTTTGTGCATAGTTTACCAAATGGACCAAATTTACCAAGACCCATTGATCAGTGAAGGGCTGTGAAGCAGTGCTGGCTTAGTGGCTACACTGACTGCAACATACTGCGTAATGATACAGAAAGCATTGCAAAAGTAGGAGTTATAAAAGGGTGAATACATTTTGTATGAGTGTCTCAAACCATGGTTAGTGATTTTCCTACCATCCAAATCTGGTCCGTTCCATGCAATATCATTTGCTCAGTCCTGAAAAGCCCAGTTTCTTAGAGTAGAGTGATACTTATTACAACAACTTGTTTATGACTTTTAACATGGAAATATACTGGGTATGTTGACAATAACTAAGTGTATTATCTAGATTACTCTTGTTTGAGTTTTGTTCCAAGCTAATTTCTACATTATGCAAAAGATTTAGTTAAACGTTTGACATCTTCTCATTTGTAGACAACATGTTTTATCCAGTTAAATCGCCTCCTGATTTGTCATTGGCTAAAAGTTCTCTATTGAACATTTGAATGTTAAGACTGTGTTTGGGGTGAACTATTAAATGTTAATGAATTAACAAAAAGAATAAGACTCTGAATTGTAGCAGTCCCCACTAAGAGTTCACAGACATCTGCCTGAGTGACGCTTGTAGACAACAGTGCGACAGCCAGAGGTAAGATTTTCATTTTACATGATTGCAGTTGATTCAGAAACTCCACAGCATAGATAAAAACACAGCCAATGTTTACGGTTAATTCATGAATGAGTCGTGCGATGTTCAGACGTTTACATCAGTCTGTAATGAAGCGCATTACCAGAGACAAAAAGTTTGGCTTCTCAGCAGCCCGTGATGCTGCATGCTGCTCTCATAAAGTCTGTTAAAGCATCTTTTAGATGTAATGTGTTACATTATTCCACCATTATTCCTGCTCTTGTCTTCATATAGCATCAGAAATTATTCTCTCTCATTCTTTAAAATACATTAAGCAATAAAACAATTACAAACATATCTGAAACCCTTGAACTCTGCAGGCACCTTGGCCAGTCCTTGGATGCTCACAGCCAGTTGTTGAACAAGAAACGGCAATAATAATGGTTTCTTACAACGTGCACAGTGGGGATGGCTCGGATTTGTGTCTCAGAGCGATCTGTCTAAGTTCTACCAAGAGCAACACTGACTCAGTGATTACATCACTGCCTTTAGCCAACTCAAGGACGCACAAAATCAATGCTCTTGATGCAAATGCACAGTGGGAATTCACTTTAAAACTAATAACATTAAGCTCACAGCACTGCAATGTCGGCCCGCATTGTAATGTTATGTAAATCTGAGCATATGACAGCTTCATTTAAATTGGAGTGTGCGAGATTATGCATGATAGTGTCCCATTTTGCTCTCTCGTGCTCATCCCTGCTTCCCGGTAAATAATTCAGGCCATAATTCTGTGTATTAGAAGAAGACATTCAAAAATGCCGAAGCATGCCCCTGGAGACTCGACGCTGGAATTTTATGCAGAGGAAGAAATTGAAGGGTACATCACGCTGACCGGAGGGCCCATCACTCATCAATTTGTTTGTAAACACCAGATTTATGTGCGGTAAAGCAAGTCCTCGGCTTAACTGCTGGAGGGCTTCTCTCTCTCTCAGAACACACACATGCAGACGTCAAGGCGCACACACACACACACACACACACACACACACACACACACACACACACACACACACAATATCGCCTGCAGCATATTTAGGAAAAAATTACTAGGAAATCTCCATGAACTGTAGCGGGCAATATCTTACTAGCATAGAAATACGAGGCTAAATACACCAAATACAGTTCACATTAAGAGCAACAAACAGGTGACACAAAAGCCGGATTTATGGCCAAGAATAAATATCACAGTTTAATTTCCACTGTAATTGCAGGGGAACAAAAGGAATCTCCTTCTATATACAGTATAAATATTTTTTTACATTTTTTGTTTCTCAAATTTGAACGTGAATCCATCGAAATCACTTCCTCCTGCTCCGACATTGATTCAGTTTGCAGTTTCAATTTAGCAAGCAGCGGGAAGGAAATGAAATGCTCAGTGACTTACTGCTGATATGCAGCACGCAAGTAAAGATGACAAATGGAAAGGATTAAATCAGGCAAGTCTTGGAAAAGCAACAGTAAAGAAAATAAATAAATAAAGCCTTTCAGTAGGTCTTTAAATTATTCTCCATCAAGCTGATCCTAGCAGTAAGCGCACTTCATAGCTGAGTGCATTCGCTGATCATAGCCAGAGAAAAAAAAAGTGCACACTGTGTCTCTGTGTAATTAAAGTGTTGTCCCACATGTCCTCTCAAACGAGTAAAAGAGTGTAGGATTTCTATTAAGCAGGTGATTCCAATTTGTCTAAAGAGCAGTTGGGGAGTTGCAGCATGAGACAGGAGGAAATGAATCGGGGCATTTGCTGCCACTGAAGGGCTTTTAAATGACTCTTGAAGACAGTGAGGAAGCCCTGGGTTATACTTGGTGGGAATAAATCTCTTTCATCTGAAGGTATGCTGCTCAGGAGGTTACCCAGAGGTTTAAGGGGAGCATGAGGAGAAGACCGAGAGAAGGAGCTCATTACCTGACTGATCCATAGGAGCAGCAGCCAAAGGGCAAGTGTTAACCAGCGACTGGGGGGATGGGGCTTTGCTTGACTAAGAAAGAGAGGTGTTTTAAATATTTTCTTGTGTAATCCAACAAAAATACTGAAAAAGACTAAAAGGCAAACAAGGACATAGAGACGTTATGCTATTGCAAAAGCTTTTATTGAAGAAGAAAAACAACAGTTGACTACATGCCCCTTCCAAAGATCAAGAACAGATGAGATGCTTTACTTTGACAACAGAGGGTCAAGCTCTTTATGGCAAGTTTACACTATTTCAGACTCCACTGCTGCAGCTTTAAGCACCGTACCTGATGGAAACATCTACTTTGTGGTTTCAGAGTTGGCCCAAACAAAAGGGATCCTCTTTATTTACTTTGGTAAAAACAAGTAAACAAGACTAAATGTTTGATGATGCTCAGCAACGTATGAAACACAGAACAACAGTATAGTGATTCAACGCTGCTCAGCCAAAGGCACTTTAACAAACATGGGTAGAACAAAGACAGTAGACAACACAGATACGCTGAACAAATAAAAAAATCATTACACAGACTTTTCTTTAAACTTTTAGCATCAGGCTTTTTGAGAAGATGCGTGTATGATGTCTCACAAAGATGCGTCCACAGACAAGACGTAAGGCTCATTGACAACCTCCAGCAGAGATTAAACTCACAGACCAGTCAGGGGGAACCCATTGTAGAAAATGTGCTAATAAGCCAATGATGAAACACTGATCACCTAACTTACATACTGTACCTGCAGCTTTTAAGACATTTGTAGATACAAATCTATTGTCTGTATAAATATTCTGCTTTAAACCTGCATCAACTGATTATTTTAGCCACTTGGGGGCAGCGCAACAAGACACCCTATTGTTATTTTTTACTACTATGTAATTCAATATTGAGGACGTGCTAGCAAACATTAGCAACTTTTTTACCCAGCAGCCACAGAAGATTATATAGCATTATTTTGGAAACAGATGACACATTTAATTCCAAGATTCACTGTCCTTTTATCTTTCTTATTGTCTTTAGAAACACCCGCGGGAAATGCATGGCCTTTTAGCTGCTAACATGTTAGCTTGTTTAGCTTTCAACACTAATGGACCAAAAATTTAAGCTGAGAGAGGATAAAGCTAAAGAGCAGAGTAGAGTTGAGTGGAAATACAAACACTGGTGGCGTTTTAAATCTGAGGCCATCACTAGAAGTATCCTTACTCATGCTAGTTAATAAATTATTGCTACGACCGAAAATATGAATTAGTGCACATTACGCTCTGAGTATGTTTTCTGGTGTATACTTAAAATGTTTCACTGTGTGCTGTGGACTACATTTCTAATCTATCGATGCCTGGTACAGAGGTTCGGGTTTGTACGGCACCTGTTCCCTAGTGGGGTGAACTACATTTTTATGTGGACGACATCTGAAGCTAACAATGCCTGTGCGCCTGCTCACACTGTCACTGATTAAGTTAAACACTCAAATGATTCAGCAGTGTAATGGTTATGCCTGAAAGCACAGCAAATGTTGCTACAGTATTGCAATATGTTTTCCAAAACCAAAGTGGATCTGAATAATGGATACCATTTTGGCTTCAGTGAGTGAGCTCAGAGGCTACTGAAGAAAAAGTACAAACATCCACTTCCAAACTAGTGATCTAGTATTGTTTTAGAGACTATGTAAAGTAACACAATGAAATTAATTAATTTAACTTGTCTGCAGCCAAATGATTTTAAAGGGCATCATTGTGCTACCTTTGCTCCAGTACTGTCTTAAAATTCAGCTAAAAGTATGTATTATACATGTACACCTATGTTTGTGTTTTTATCATCACCATCTACGGAAAATTCTTGTTGCTCCTTTAACACTGCTGTCTAATTATCAAAGCAGGCGACAAGGCCCCATGTCAACCTTTAACAGAGAGCCACCAGCAGCTACTAACTACCAGCAGCTACTGCCGGTTCCCCAGCAACATCGCTGCGAGCCGAAACCTAGCAACACATGTGACATATTGATATGTGATACATACTTTTTGATATATATTTTTTGTCCTCTGTTGCCTGACAACCAGTGGAAATCAGACAACTCAGTGAGTCAAGTGTAAAATGACTGAAGAGATGGATCTAAGTATGTTAGTTCATGATAGTGTGATGTTTCTTTTTTCAAAGAGAACAAGAAGAGAGAAGCACAGATTTTAACTGCTAACTAAGCTGTGAAGGATGCTCATTATACTTATGAAAAGAGTAATAGTTTGAGTTTTGTGACACTGCTGACACGTGTTACCAGTTATTCCTTAAGCTCTGCACTTATCAGATATGACTTTGTTAAATTGTAAAATTCACAAAATAAAAGTTGCTGTTTTGGTTTTTTTTGTATGTGACTGATAACCTGTCTCTCCAAATTTATGCTCCAAATATTGATGGAAAAATTCCTGAGGGCGTGGACTTTAGGGAGCCTAACCTTCTCGAGGATCTGCATTCACTCACGTCCTGCTTGAGGCATACAAGACTCGTTCTGTCTTTACATAATCTTCAACCAACCACAGAAAAGTGTCCAACCAGTGTTCCACCTTCTCACCTTCAGCTCCGACACAGGCAGATGTGCAGAGTTTACACTGTGCTTAAATACTCCTCTAGCTTTTAAACGGTCGACAGTTCTCTCGTAGAAATGGTTCTGATATGTTTTAGCAAGGGTCTGATTAATGACAAATTACTATTCCCTGTTAAATGATTAGTGGGCTTATTGGCACAGTTATTTACAATGTGTTACCCTGGTTAAAACACTGATCCAATCGAACTGATCCAATGACTCTGCTGCAACAAGATACCGACGATAACAGATACACAACACAGGTTTTATTGTTCGTAAAATCAATTTCTGATGGCACTAACCACCACAGGAGAAGTAAGGAGAATTCTCTGAAAATGCACAATACATCTATTATAGGGATTTGGGAATACTTAAATTATGTGGTGACTGTAACTAATCAACGTAATAAGCAAGGATTTAATTACATTGTCTTCGTTATTTAAGATATCCTGTGGAGCTTTCTTGTAATTGAATTAAAGTTATGTTTTTCACATGAGTTGATTGCTTAAATTTTCTAAATCGTGCAAAAATCTAAGTCAGTGTTCCCTAGCTCGTTGTCTTCTTTCCTGCTTTTGCAGGTGCCGCGTTTCACTTCGTTGCACATCACTGCCACCATCTGTCAGCGAGTAGAACAGCGTGAAGACAGCTGCAAGAACATGCATCACGTCACCCATGTGCTCGCTGACACCATTAGCTGTGGACAACTTTTGAGACAACGTGCCGCTGTCTGGCAAGACGTCGTCGCATGGGTCCATGTTGGTCTCACACAAAATCGATTCGCACTCATAAAACCCATGGTGCTGTTCATGGACTAAAACTCCGCAGGATACCTTTAACTGATCATCATCTAATGTTGTACAACTAGAACTGCTACTAAATTATGTTAAACAAAATATCAAACTACTCATGGATGACACAAATAATACGTTGTTTTTGGGAAAGCCGTGGTTCATTCTTTGCCCAATAACTTCAAACAAACACTAAATATCAAAGATGAGTGTCGATCAATACTGACAGTGACACACAAAGTCCAAGTACCAACAGCATAGGTTTGATCCAAGGATTATTTTAAGGACACTTATGCTTGAATATGTACAGGTAAAATATTTCCTTATTTCTAAAATTTCTTATAAAGTGTCAATGCAATTAATATCAAAAATTGCATAGCCATGTCATATTTGTTATCTCTGCCAGACTGCTTACAGTACAAACCAATCTAATGCATGGCAGAGTAAATGAGGAAAAAAGTTACATAATTATCTGCTTAAAAATGATTAATTATTACTCTCCAATATAAGGTGGCATTTGTATCAAAAGAATTTCATGATTTTACCATTAAGGCCAACAAATAATTGCCAACTTTATATATAAAAGCAAATTCTACTGGAAAGTACAGAGAGAAAAATGTAAACAAAGAAGGAATGCATTCAGCAGCTGCCTACTTTGTTCGTGGTACTGAATTAGCTTGCGAGTCGTGTGGTCCCAGTCCATACGCTGTAGGTAAGGTTTTATATAGTTGCATAAAACTAAGAGCACAGGAGCTTCAGTGTGCAGCTGAATTTATCTCGTACATTTTTGCACCATCTGCGGTTTAGCAATGTAATAAACCTGAATAATAAGATGCTACATGCTCCTTATTTTTCTCGCGTCCACGCTCATGTTCTAGTAGAGTCGGGCTCCACTTTAGAGCATGAGAACCAGTCAGCGAGAAAAAATTGGACTTCCATGCACATGCATGTGGATGTGCACTGTGGCTGAAAGATGCATGGTGAAGATACTTATGTTACGAGATAATAACACAGTGACGGTGTGTATTATAACAGATGGATTTGGAGTGATTTCTAGCAACAGTTTGACATTTTGGGGAAATGTTGAGATTTTTATTATTGCTTCCTTAATGAGAGGCAGATTGTTTCAGTAAATATAAAACTAGAGCCAGCGGCCAGTTCCCATAAGTTAGTATTCAGACTGGAAATGAGACGGACAAACAGTTTGTCTCTCTTTGTGCAAAGTTACCAAAATCCTCCTGCTGGTACCTTTGAGACTCACTAAATCCTTTTACCACATTTGTTTAACCTGTAGAAAAACCAAAGTGTAAAAACGATGAAGTGTTCTGTTTTGATGGTTAATGGCAGGAAACGTTTTGGCCAAAATCAGTTAGCTGTTTCTCTGTCTCCAGCTTTTATGCTAAGCTATGCTAACAGCCTGTTGGCTGCGACTTTATATTTAATGTACAGGCAGAAATATTTGCATTTAACTCTCAAGAAGAAAGCCTGTAAGCAGGTTCCCCAAAATGCTGAACTACTCTTTTAACAATAACATAGTTTTATTATTAATTACACCAGCGTCCTCTGCAGTGATTGCACCACTTCAACAGATGCATATACGTCAGTGATGCTATTCTCTCTGTACGTGAACATACAGTATATATGTGGTATGTATATGCTGAGGAATGCAAGCTTCTGTGAATAGGTATGGGCAGGGAAAGACAGGAGGTGGGAGACGGAGAGAAAGGGGGAGAGAGAGAGAGAGAGAGTGTTGGGTTATCACAGTGGAGTTGACTGAGCAACAGGCTGCTCAGAGATCAGTGGTGGCCTTGGCGGTGAGAGCCTGGATGCGGCTGGTGTTACAGTTTTTGCAGAGGACGTGTCCATCCAGAGGGTAGCAGCCCTGGTTATCTCCCTCCGACAGCGGAGAGCCACAGTCCTGCACAGCACAGATTCTCTATTAGTGAGTCATTAACCACGCTGCCCCGATCACACGCACGTTCACTGTCCTCGTGTCCTACTGTGCTCTCTGTAGAAAAGCCGGCCAGTCTAGTTCTTACTATTACTAGTGCAGATGCACAAGATGTTTTTTCTTTTTGTTCATTTCTCTGTGGTAAATGTTATTACAAAAGTTGGTCTAGCACAAGGAAAATATTGTTACAATTTTTTTCGGGAGTGAAAAGCATTAATCTATTGTCCCAGGTCCAGGACCTGGGTCCAGACAGACCCAGGTAATAACGCATTGCTGTGAAATTCTGTCCAGTCATTCACTAACCTGTCAGCAGTAGACTGACCCTTGATAATGAGTGTGTTTGCATCTAACTGGACAACAAACAGTAACCTGTTTGTTCTTCTACAAGTAAATGCATCTGCTGGATTGTAATGTTGCTCTGATTAAGAACCGAGAGGGAATCTTTTATTTTGTTGGATCTTCAGTTTTTTTTACACATGTAAAAATGTTTGGGCTGTGTTCCCTACAATAACCACACACCCCCCAACACACACACACACACACACACACACACACACACACACTCTACTTGTTTCCCCTGGGTGACAAAATTCTTCACTTGTTGATCCCCTTCAGCTGAACTAATCCGTTTGCTTTCCTTTGACCTTCATGTCTGCCAGGCGCTCTGTGTACTCACACCGGCACGGCTCTTTGACAATGTGAGACGTTACTTCTCTTTTAGTAATGTCTGAGCGCAGATTATCTTGTGGAGAGCGGTGGCTGACAGATTGGTTACTATGTAAGTCTGTGAACTTTGCAGTGGAGAAATGGAAAGCTATTTGCAGGCAGGTGAGAGAGAGATGCTTCACTCGTCTTGCTGAAAAGGTGACTGGGGGATGGGCGTGCACATTATGCGGGATACCTCCTTATCATAACTGTCACCCAGAGCTGTACAACATAATTCATAACTAGTGCTAATTATAGGAAGAACACATACCAGGAGAGGTAAACACCCACCTCACAGCGGTAACACTGCACATGGAAGTCACGGTCCAGGGCCACAATACGGACCGTCTCCTCCTGGCCCGGTGCCGGCATTATAGGCTCAGAGCAGACACAGCAGCGTGGAGCAAACTTCCTGTGACAGAACAGGACAGAAAAATGGCACAATGTAAAACCCACAGTGTTTTGTCTATCAAGTCATTTCATACGAACTTGTTCCTTCATATATTAAGTGCTTAATCGTTTGGTTTACAGACTGCTTGACCTGTCAAAACAATAACAACCTGCAAAATCCGATAATGTGTGATTCAAGCAATGAAAGATGCAGCACATCCACATCCAGAGTTTTTTTTTCTTTTAATTATTCAGTAACTCAGGTGGCACTGTGAGCTGCATTTGTCCTTCACAGAAATATACTTTCACATAAACAGAACACTTAATGCACAGCTAAACTTAGTTAATGACTTAGAAATATCAGATCGTGACTCTAACAGCAACATCGTAGGGCAAGCGCTCCAAACAGTAACTCTGGAAATGCCGTCAACAGGAAGAGGTCTCTCTAACAATAGAATCGATGAGGATATGAAAAGCACACTGAGATTTCAGGTCCCGTCGAGTGACTGAACGCTTCTTCTATTCCATACGTCTGAGAATTAGGAAGTGAAGGGGGTGTGTGGCTCTGGGGAACCACAGGCCATTCAGTGTTAGGCAGAAAAAAAGCTCATACTCAGGCATGACTGTTCCTCGACACAAAGGGCTACGCTGTTGAGGTCACACTTGTCATGTGGAATTAAACAACGGCTCAGTGCAGCTACTCCGCAAAGCACAAGCTGGGCACTCGCACCAGGAGCCAGCTGTTTACTTCTGTTTCCTTTCTGGTCACTGAATAAAGGAACATTTCTGGTAAGGTGGTGGTTATGCAACGGGAGTGTGACACAATGACAGGGATTTACTATTCAATTAATTGTGTAGTTGTGTCTCATAAATTCACTGGTCTTGTGAAATGGTTTTCAGTATTTCCCGAAGAGGAACCACAAAGATCCTGTACTGGATAGGATCGAGCTGAGACTGAAAAGTTGGCAGTTATTAGTAAGCTGCTTCTGCTCACGTACAACATCCCTTTTCATTCATGTTTAGAGCAAACCAAACCCTGGTGTTTACTACACTGGATGAAAAGGTGAGCAACATACCATAACTAAATAAATACAAGAATGTAAAACCCTGAAAGTGGAAAAAGAAACATAT
>JAUMTR010000019.1:3518945-3553011 GCA_032270685.1 Microctenopoma stevenorrisi | reverse complement strand
TATATAACACTCTAGTTTGTTCTCCACCAACATTTGAGGAGAATATCTTCAGTCTGTGGGTGAGTTCTGGTGAGGTGTTAATCCAGTAGAAGCAATCAGCAGTCTCTGGCTACACAAATGTTTATATGCTTAAATGTAAGGAAACGGTACAGCTTTAAATACGAGGACAACAAACACAAACATACTTGTGAAAGTCCTCGATGCAGTGGATTTGGTTGGAAGCGTCCACGGTGAACGGGATGCCGTCCAGGCTGCGGTGGCACACCACGCAGGTGAAGCAGTGAGGGTGGTAGGCTTTCCCTGTCGCCCGCAGGATGCGCTCCATGATGGGCTTACTGCAGATGGTGCAGGTCTCAAGGGTGTTCTGTAAACACAAACATAGAAACCCACAGACACCCACATGATTACACAACAAACCTGATGATGACTGTAGAGATCCTGATGATTCATTTCCAGCGGGCCAACAAGTGTTTGTTTACAATTAGCACTCAACTACTAACACATTTTAACCAGTGTCAGAAATGTGGGCACGTGTTCTCATATTTTTCCTGCAGCTTGGGCTTTGAAACTTTCCTTGGATGTCAGGTGACCCAGCTTCCACTCATGCTTGTGCAACACATAAATCTGCGCTCGGGACCTTTAGCTCGGCCGTCCTCGAATGCCTCTGAAGCTGAAGGAATCTGATTAGCACTCCCCTCGAAACACAAACACAGTCATTTTTCAGCCGCCCTCACCCACTCTCCGTCCTACCATACGCAAGAGTGTGAGCAGTAAATATTTCCACTTTGTGATGACTGCAGGTTTTCTGCGGCCAGGCGACTGGGCGAGCAGCCCGCGGGGGGACGCGACGGCCGACTGCTTCTGACTTATCTGAGGCATCTCTCTTCTTAATATCTGCCAGGAGACGCCATTTGTTATTTCAATATTTCATAAATAACGACTGCCTTTCTGAACAGCAATGCAATTATGCTGGGATGGATATATCATGCGAGGTGATCAATGTGCGCCCTGATGTGGCCGCGTGCGAGCCGACGGGCCCCTGCTTGTCGCTGCATCCCGCACAGGCATTTCCTGGATCTCTGTGTGTCTCTGTTCTCCCCCTTTTTCCTGCGCTTGGCTGGGCTAAAGAGTGCACGGTTCAGCTGTTCCCATTGGCTCCCACTGTAGTAGCAAGCTGCCTCAGTGTTTCCAAACACAGCTCAGGGTGTGTAGCAACACTGCGCTGCGTCATCGGCTGCCTCCCAGACACACCGCCGGGGCCTGCTGTTTAAAATGACACTTCTGTGACCGCTCAGCCGAGGTAAACTCTCCACCGCTCCTTGTGCGGCTGTGCAGCACGTGCAGTGACATTTGTGGGCTGTATGCAAATGAAAGAAGCTGCTTTACAGGACGAGGTTCATCGACACCCCGGCGTTAAAGCGCTCCTGACATGATCTGGTGCGGTTCTGGAGGGTGAGAGGGTACGAGATCAGAACCCAAGTGTTCTGAAAAATGCCCGTAATGCTCCTGGAGAGGCATTATTTCATGAAAAGCAATGTGCGCAGACGAGCTCTGCATTCCTATTTTCCTTTTCAAGACAGTAATAGAAATAAACATTATTCCCAGGGCAACATTTGTGTATAAACAATGTCCATATTGCAATCCTGCTCGATCCTGGAAGTGGAATAAAGCCTTTAATGAGCTCGCTGCTCTGAGCCCCTGAGGTTTGCCTCACGCGTGCACACAGACAGAGAGAGGTAGAGGCATAGAGAGCGAGAGAGACGGAGAGATTAGATATTTGCAACCTGAGAATCTGAGTAAGATGCCGGGGCCAAACAGCACTAAACCATCAACTCTCACTCATCTCTCGGTATTTCCACTTACTTATTCTCAAATCTGCCCTTCATGTGGGAATACCTTGCCCTTGTTTAGCTTAACTAGAGCATATGATTTCACGGCACACGGTTCCTCAGGGCCATTGTAATGAGTACAGTACTCAAAAGACAAAATTTCCCTCTTTCTCTCTGACGGTAAGATTCTATGACCTCAATTCATTCATTGTGCTCAGACTCCTGTTTCTTTACGCGCTCGTGACTGCTGTTACTTGGCATTAGGTAATGTTTATTAGTCCCATTACACAAACCAGGGCCTGGTGTCAAAACTGAAAATGTGCACGAGTTTTGGTCTGTGGTCGAGTCCAACCTCCACGGACGGCTTAGGAAATTCTGCGTGAATCACTTCCTGCTCCCTCTGTTAGACATGGTCCTTTACAGTTTGCCACTAGAGGGCTGTATATGTCTGCAGATGTCCGAGTTTTGCTCTCTCCTCACTAAATGTGATGTATTCAACCATATGTATTTTTTTTCCACTGTCTCCCTCATACATTTCTCTAAGTGTTTGCCCAGAAGGCTAAACAAATGTCTAGGCAGATGAGGTAAAGTGAATTTAGGTCAGACAGCGTCTTGCTGAACTGAGGGGTGAGTGGAGTGCGTTAAAGGCAATTGTGGCCTCTTTTTTTTTTCTCCTCTCCTTGTAATCTGCTGCAGATTCTCACGTACTCCGGTGCAGCTTCTCACTATTTAGCAACGGGCTCCCAAACAGCAGCTGTCCTTCGGAGTAAGGAGTGTGATGGCAAACAAAGCATGTAGCAGGGAGTTAGGAGGTCCCCTGTGTTCTGTTCCAAACATGAGACAGGCACCTGACAGACTGAGACACAAACACTGATAGTCACGGAAGACAAAAACAACAAAACACACATCATGAAGTTGAACTTGTGCCACTCAGAGCAGTCCTGTTTAAAGAACGCTGACATCTAATGACACATAACATCACTCTCAGTCATTTGGAACCACTATAGCACTCTTACGGCCATGTAAGGAATGTTTACCTGTCATGAAGATATTTGGAATTTTTACTTGACAACTGATTTTAAAAATTCACTTACAATCAAACTTGGGTAACGGGTTGACGCAGCTGGAACAAAGATGTATTTTCCATGTTTGCAGATGAAGGAGTAAACATTAGAAACTGTGCATTTCCTCCGACACATTTTTCACCTGTTCTATATCTGCTCTTTATTTCACGCGGCCAAGTCGGGCTGACAGGAGGCAGGCTCGGGTTCAGTGAGACAGCACGCGATTTATGACCTGGCACGCTGAACTCGGAATGGGCCAAATTTACAGATGATCTGATTCCGTGTGTTTGTGTGTGTGCCTCCAGACCCTTACACAATGTGCTGGCCAGTGCCAGACCATGCTGTGTGAATTAACTACACCCTACTGAAAGTAGCTCAGCGATATTTAACAAGAGCTTGTTCGAAAGACAGACCCGAGTGCGGCGGCTGCTGCTGCTGCTGCTGCTGCTGCTGCTGCTGCTGCTGTGTTTGGTTTTCTCCGCAGTGAATGAGACAGACTGCCTTGGTCATGAACTATGAGTCAAATCACTGACCCTCCTGCTTACTGAGGGAAGGTGTCTGTTGACTAAATGAACCTTGACAAGCGGCCTCTCTCCCTTTTATTGCTTAATATGGGTCAATGATGCAGGACAAAGAGGAATAATTGTAATCATATACTGAGATTACATTGTACCAGGAAGAGCTACAAAATAAGATGTGAAATGCCGGATGAAGATAAAGTGCACAACAAACGTAACTTATTTCTAATTTGACCTGAAGATTGAAGAGTGACAGCGTTCACCATGGATATATGCAGGAGAACTGGATCCTGCTCTCTCACAGACAGCGACTTCTGCTCTAAATTGTTGAAGATTCTCATTTAAGTCACATTATCTGGAGGCTGTATCATGGAAATGGGACTAGTAACAAAAGTACAGTGTGTTTTATTGTAAAAAAGCTATTCTCTAAAATATATATTATAATATACATGCTTCTGTAAAACTACAGTAAAATATGGACTGTTGTGTTGGATGAGAGTACACAGGTTACTTCCCGTTAGCTGTCTGCACACATGAAGGGGTTACATTAATTCAAACGACCGGCAAATTAATCAAATTCTTTATTATGCTAAAGGAGTTCATTTAGAGACATTTACAGTTGCTCCTTTTCCATTGATTGCATTCAGGCCAGATTGTGTTTCGACGACAACTTAAACTGAAAAAGTCTAAACAGGCAAAGTTTGTATTTCTTACAAAAGTATATCTTAGTATGCGCCTTCTGTTGGGGAAAGCACGTTGATGAGGACGAAGCAGAGTTACACCACTCACAGCTGACTTGGCACCAGCTTCTGTTCATGCATATTTAAAAAGCAGATTTGGCAAAACGGTCCTGTGTCAGTGTTTTGCTGCATGAATCCTAATTCTGGATTACCAGGAAAGCGTTATTGGCATAGTGATAGTTACTGTCAAAATGCAGGGAATGTATTGGATGTAGGTTAATTAGGATGCTTGGAAGCTTCGGTATCGTGAGTCATTTGTAAAAGTCTTTGATAAAGCAACAGATTATTATGATCGGGGGTTAAACAGAGGGAATAAACTTGTTTTCCACATTCTTAAGCCAAATGTCCAGGCCGTGGAAAATGCCAGAAATCTGCTTTGGTTGAGGGAGGATGGGAGCTCATTTAAATCTCCACACATTTGCAGAGGGATTGTGGGAGCACCACCTTCGCCTGATCTGTGGTCTGCTTAGGCCACAAAGGTGGAGAGGTCTGTGTGTCGCGGTGGTGTGTGTGTGTGTGTGCGTGGAGAACAGACTTTCCTCTGAGCTGGTTGAGTTCAGTGATTGCGATCGTCTCCCCCACCTCTTTCTGCACAGGTTAACAAGTGAACAACACCCCTGCTGCTTCTCGTCCCTGCGGTCCAACTCACATCCCAGACATCCGACGCGATCTCCACCCCCGCCCTTCAATTTGATTTTATTTTTCAGCTCCCTGTCGTCCTAACTCCATCCATCTGTCTGTGCAGCTTCTAAACCCGCAGCGCGACCATATGATGATATATTAACATGACTTGACTCCATCACACAACGCTGTCATTTACAGTATAAGCGCGCTATGTAAATCACATCCTGCTGCCTGCATGCGGATGACTGAGGTGTGTGTGTTTTGTTGTTTACGTGTTGGTGTGGGTGAGCATGTCACACAGTGGAAAGTGATTCTCTTAATGGTTTGCTAACTCCAAGGATCAGTGACCTTGAAACTCTCAGCTGTATAATTCACAGACGAAGCGTTTGTGACACTCATCTGTGTGCACGCCAGTCAGTCAGCGCGAGAGCGCCGAGGTTTCGGTATCTCTGACCTAGAATAGCCCTGATTCCTCTGAGTGCAGGTCTACCCTGCTCAGCTCTGCTCAGTCTGCCTGTCTGTGTAACAAATTCACACCAGGTTATGGGCGACCAGCAGGTGCAGGAATGGGATGGCATCCTGCCAGAGCCTCCTATCCTTTGCTTTTCACATGTATTTTACATGTGCATCTGTGAGGAGCATCAGCTCTAAGACCCATCTCACTTGCAGCTGATCTGCATGCACAGATTTCTCTGCAGAAAGAAACTTTCGACAAACTAATAAATGTCATATGAAATTCAAATAGCCATGTGTTCCATTACGCTCAGCTGTGTTGCTTTACAGACTTCTAATTTTAGCTGCATGATAGCGTCATGCTAAAGCCTACACGAAGGGACAGGGTCGACACTCAGATCATGCTTTGCTCAGGCTTTTCTTCAGAGAATAAAAGGTGGCAGTGGGGGCCCTGATCTCTCTCTCTGGCTCAGGCAAAGAAGCCGGCCTGCCTGTCTGCCTCTCTGCCTTAAATTCAGCTCTGCAGCAGAATGTGACCCCTCTGGACTTTGGGCAATGTCTCCTGCTCTGGTTACAGAGAGAAACTGACAAAGACCCCAGCAGTAGTTCTCTTATGCCATGAGTTAGAGTGACATTGTGGTGGGTCAGCACTGGGTCACAGATATTTTTCTCCTGCTCGCTCCTGGGGGGGGGGGGGGGGGGGTAAATGGATGGGGGAATATGCTTAGACAAAAAACATGAGGAAGGTTTAGGGGCCTGGTGTTCGGGATCACTCTCTTGTCTCTTGTCCAAACAGCGTATTCTAATAACAACACTTGTGCTTTTCATTTTCTTGCTTGTAATGGATGGGACAGCTGCATTTCCTGTAGTGCAGAACAGAAATATAAAATAATGACCTGCTTGAGTTTGGAACAGCAGTACCGCACAATTATACACACACATAATTGTCTTGGCAAGTCAGGAGACGCACTAAGATGTGAAATCCTATTCATGCAAGTGCTATCTAATTGGCTCACTCCTTTGAGGAATTAGACCGAGTTAATCACGTCTGAATATACAGAACTCAATTAGAACTCTGCAAGCTAATGCAGACAGCCATGAATATTTGATGACGAAGTCAGCAGAAAGGGAGCCTCTGTGTGTTTGTGAGCGAGCTGCAGACGACAAGTAAAATAGGGCGGGTGTACACCTGCCGTCGCCGCGCGGCGTGTGTGTGGCGCCTCTCCCAGCGTGAGCAGCAGACACGCGGAGCTGCCAACAGAGAGCTGCAGCGCCACAACAACGAGCATATGGGGGCCCTAAACTCACCACGCGAGCTGCGAGCCTCCGAATATGACTACCTGGATATCCATCACGGAGGAGTGACAGGTGTGTGGGTGGTGTGCAGTCATTTCCAATTAGGGCCGTATTACTGTCAGGGAAGCTACATTTTACTGTCTCCATCACTGCAGCTGCATGTGAGAGATCGTCATGTGTGATTGGTTGTATTATATTCTATATGTTCTCTCTCAATGACAACAAGGGCTTTAGGGGAGCTCTTGGGGAAACCCCAGCGTTAGGTGGGAGACTCTTGTATGATGTGCTGTAGAGGGCATCTATCACCACAAGCCCCAAAACAGCTGCCACAATGGCTGCTGCCTCTAGGTGCTGTGCTACCCTCTGATGCCGTCCTTTGCTCTCCAGATTATATGATCACGGTAGAAAAACAATCAAACACTAAATTCAAGTTCGCCGTCATGAACGCTCACATTAACTGCAACTATAGGCTCCTGTACATTTAGATACATGTGTGAAATATAGTTGCATTTATAAAGCATACACCAACACCTTTATAGCTCTCATAGCGACAGTTTGTGAGCCTAAAAACACAAGTCTAAATTACTAGACCAAATTATAACTAAATAAGTACTGCTGCAGTATGTAGGTAACCATGCCAATGTATTTATCATATCACAAGATTGAGTCACCAAGGAACGTGTTCATTTAAAATGAGATATGTATTAAACTGTATTAAAGCTACAGCATGCAGCTCGAGCACTAGCATGAGACTCAAAATCAATGCACTTTCCTTCTGCTGATACAGTTTCTCTGCACTGCTCGCAGCACTGTTCAATACCCCCTGTTGAAGCCTCACAGCACCTCTCCAACTCAGGAGCATATTTCTAGTAAAAAGACATGTTTAAAAGTTACATACTTTAACATGTGCAGTTTTCTATTTGTTCTACAGCATTTTACCATGAACGTCTTTCTCTTACGTGCAGGAGTAGTATCATAACTGCTTACATTTATAAATAAATTGTTTGTGGTCATAAGAATAAAAGCTACATTTTACTCAGTTTAACTATCTGGCATGTTTTAGGCTGATGAATTTGAGCTGAAAAGGTTGGTTTGCATTTGAGAAAAGTCACCCCACAAAAAAAGAAAAAGCCAACAGTGAAGCTATGAAAAAGGCTACATGAACAGGTGACCAATGCAGCTGACACCTCTACTTTCCAAGACAGACTAACAGGCATAGAGGGTAAAAGCTCATCAGTCAATCGTGAGCGTTTCCTGGTGACTGGCAGGTCACGGCTGCCGTGTGCAGTTCTTCTCCTACAATAGCAGAATGTAAAATCTTTTGGTGAGCGTAGCCAATGAGACCAAAGCCAATTTATTTTAAATAACAGAGGCATAGTACAACACCAGATAATGAATGTAATTACATTCAAGCAAGTTGGCGTCCGTGACCTTGGTGGTCTCAGAAATTCTGTCAAAAGACGCAGAAATAGATTAAGCTTTTTGTGTGGGCAAATCCCTATCTCTTTATTACTGCTCTTTCAATATGAAGCTCTGCTCCTGGTGTGACCTTGTGTTACTTACATCAATCTCATTACAGTACACTTAAACCGACTGCACTTTGGATGATCTATATTCACGGGACGTGCTACTACAAACAGCAGAGCTGGGAATGTGATTCCGACTCAAACAGGCGCCTGAGCATTGTCTGCAGCCCCCTTACCATTCAGTGTCAGTTAAGCAGACTGAATGGTTGTGTTTACCAGCAGAGAACCTGAAGCTAAGGGCAGCTGGAGAGCTTTTAAAAATCAAATAACTCAGCGAAACCGCTGCAGAAACTTGCAAGAAACCAAAGTGGTAGTAACAAGGCAGATATGGATGACAAATAGTGGACTTAGGAATAGTAGGCACGGTACCCTGTGTAAGCAATTAACCTCGGTGACACCGAATCCCACAGCTGAACTTCTTCAAAGAGCAGCTGAGCTATCAGACAGATGAAGAGTCCTGTTGCTCGCGGCTCTGTTCACTAATATGCTCTCGTGGTTAGAGGCAGACTGCCTGAAGTGAAAGTGAATGTAAATGACTCCTCATTTCTAAGAGTACAGATGTGAACAGATGTGACTTTTACCAGTTATAACACTCTATGTTAAACAGATTTCTCATGTGAAGTGGTCAATTACGGTTTTTACCGTATTACTGCTCGGTCTGATCACAGCTGTAAAAGTACAGGTGGGTAGACGACGACTTATTTTTATCTCGGACAGTTCCAGACAGTTTACTCATTTTCTAGCGTTTTGTGCTAAGCCAACCATCTCCTGAAATGAACGTACAGACACGACAGTGATTTGAATCTTCTCATATAACTGCAAGTAAACAAACGAGCTTCTCATTCTAAATCATTAACAGACCATCGATATGGAAACACTATGTCAGAACTTTGGTGCTAATGTTGTCTGGTCAGGTTTCTCTCCCGTGCACCTTGTGAATTACCAGATGCAGTGATTAATGTGCTGCAGTGTGCAGAATGCATGCAGTCAGCACTACTTGGAATTTGCTTGAAAACGTTTCACACGAGGGCTTTCTTGGAAAACACTCAGTGCCACTAACTCCAAGCTGCTGTCTCTCCATAACAACGATGGACAGCTCGATGTGTGGCGTCAGCACAAAGACTTTCAGTCTTATCATGTATGCAAACATGCAATGGGGGAAGCTGTGGGATACCTCAGGCGGAGGCACATCAGACAAGAAACAACGCGTCCTGATGTTGTCACATTAACACGATTACATATCACTCCATGCAAATCGAGGCATTAATTGAGCGGATGCAGAGCGCATCAGCTTCAGTGTGTATTCAAATAGGCAGCGATAAGCCGTCTGCGGAGGCAGGCCAGGGAAGTGACCAGGACAAAGGCTGATTGCTGTCCTGCAGTTTGTGGTCCAGTGGTATATGTTTGAGGTTGGTATGACTGGGCGATAGCAGGTTGTAAAATCAGGAACTAGACCGGTGACAATAACAGACGTGGGTGAGTTGCTGTGCTTAACTAAAAGAAAGAAAAAAAACATCTAGTCAAAGAGTTTGAATGAGGCAAATCATGTAACAGAAGAGTTAGATCTAGCCAGTTCAAATGCCAGTATTGTTCCACAGAATATGTAAAGTATCAGGCTGGGCTGGGGTGTGTGCGTGTGTGTGTGTGTAGGGGGGGGGGGGTACTGATCGCCTACCTGTGGTGTGTCCCTGTGGTTGCTTTTCTATAGTAAAAAAACTGATGGACACATTAAGTTTCCTCAGTTTTCTCTTGCTATACTGGTAATAATATAAAGTGCCAGAGGGTGTTCGAAAAAACGTACAGTACATAACATATGGAATATACATATACAATATAAAATGAATTGTTTCCCGGTTGTGAAAACTTCTGTCAGACATATTTATTGTTAATTAGGCAATCTGACTTAAATGGGCAGGAGAGAAAGAGATCAAGCAGTAACATACAGTAAAGACCTCTGTTGATGTCAAATTACACTGATTATGTGGTAGTGATGCCATCAGGGAGATTTCCAGAGGCTTGGGGGACAAACACTTTCGACAGAAGCCCTAACAGTCAAACTGTGGGCTTTGAGTTAGGATCAGGATAATAAAAGTCCCACTGTGGGACATGTGGGACCCAGCGTTTTTGACCCATATGTCAGACATGAGTGGATAAGTCTTTATTCTTCCAATTTATCCCACGTATCAAATTATTCCTATTGGATAAGAAAAAAAGTTACACTAACTAAATAATTTGTTAAATTTTTTTAAGATCCGTCCTCCAACCTAATGAAAGGGCAACATTAAATCACCCTTTAGTGACCTTTCAAACTGGAGAAGATGCTGAAACAGAAAATGCAGATTTAATACTGTGTGCTGGTAACACAACACGGCAGGTTGGAGAGGAACACAGCCAGATTCACAATATATTATTAATGTTCATTTGCTCCTAGAGATTCCTAGACTGACTGACTTGGAGGCTAACTTAAAATTTTCCTCTTCCTCTCTGGGATATGACATTTCTCTTTAGAGACTCAACACTCACGTTCATTCTCTAATCGTACAGAGGCTTATGACCCTGAGGATGGGAATAAAAGAAGAAGAAATTACTTTCATTAAGAAATTCAGATTTCCCCCATCCTTTTGATCTTGTGCCAGAAGAACATTTATGCTGATGAAATGCATAAATAAAGTTCTTAAATTATCCCGCTCCTCTTTAGCGCATGTATCAGAGTTGGAGAACTTCCAGACGAGACAACTACAATCACAGTGAGTGCTTCTGAAAAGAGGTGATTTAGGAGATGGCCTGCCACAGGTTTAAACGACATGTATCTCAGCTTCGAGACTTTATTTGTAAAGTGCATATGAAGCTATTTCCGGCCAATGATGTAGAGGAAAAGTATGCATGTGTTAATAAGCACTGTGTAAGAGGAAACAGCAATGTTGGTGCATAATGAATCAAAGATTGGCTAATGTCTTGCTATATTTATTCTGAGATGTCCTCTACAAATAAAAACACCTAGACATCAACAGCAATATCTTTATAAACAGTGGGCTTCATAAGAAAACAACATTTGTTTTGCAATAACTTCTATTGGTCCCAGGAAGTCCTGCCGTTTAACTGAGCAAAGATATTTTTCACATTCTGGGTTTAACATTTCCTTAACTTCATATTGGACATTAAACCTTTATAAAGTCAATCCAATAATACGCGCTTATTGTGAACTGAAAATAAGAGTGAAATTGAAAAGATATTACCCAACATTTCCATTGTAATTGCTCACCTCATTGCACAACCACTTTCCCAGTCAGCTTCCAGGAATGACCTGCAAACTTACCATGATATTGTTGACAGTAACAAATTTCAGAATCATTTCCAGCAGTGATGACCAAAATAAACCTCGTTCTAATGAAAGGGAACTAGGGAAACACGTCTCCAAAGTCTTACGAGCATGTGGTCTTTCCTGACAATACTGAGCAAGGAAACACTTTTCTGTCTGTTGTGCAACATGGTGAAGAAAAAAAAAACACACACAGCTTCTCGTAGGCCTTACGGTCAATGGGTTCTCCTACTCGGTCAAGTTTTGGTCGAAAGAGTGAGGTAAAAAGGAGGAACTAGACAAGAATGAGACCCGCAGTTATCTTTTCCACAAAGACAATTAATACCATGTTATATTTAAACCTGATCTTTAACACTTATTTAATAATGTAAGTGCATTTAAACCATATCTGAGTGCGTATCAGCTGTAGCTCCAGATAGTTATGCATCAGCTCACTGAACTCTAAGTGGAAACAGTGTTCTTATAATCATCACCTAATTCACCAAGGAAGAGATATCTTAACACCCTCTGTTCTAAAAACTAAATGAATGTGGCTCTGATATGTTTATTAAGGCAGAACAAATGACAAACCCATCAGGTACGTTTGAGCTAAAAATGGTTTTCCATGGGTTTGTCCACTGAGGTTGCACCTTTGGGTTACAAAGGGGCAACTCACATAAGTTGTGCTTTAGGCTTAAATTCTCTGTGGGTTAATCGCTACGAGCACTTGATCACACACTACACTACCTCTCTCGTTGTTCATGTTCAAATATGAACAAAGAAATGGTTAGCTAGTAGCTAGCTGGCTTACATGTACAGTTAATGAGTTAATAAAATGTGGTTGGATGGTAATACACTCAGAGGAAGGAGAGTTAAATTTAAGACAATACCAACAGTTAATGCCACAATACCGGGGTATTCCTGTTATTTAAATTAGACTATTTTCAGGAAACTAAATCACAAAAGACAGTTTGAATGAGACAAACAAGACAAAAAAGGAAATTTGGACTGTTGTGGTGGTTGGCAAGTTGCAAAGCCTAGAAGAAATGACATTTTGTCTCCTGAAGTGAAAATATATAACCGTCCCAGGTAGATGGCTACCAACGCGCCCACCCCCAGCTTAATAACGTGCACTTTTGAAACACAGACACATAAATAACCAGAGTGAGCCTAAATCAGGCGCCGAGGCAGGTGAATTTGTAGAGGCAGAAGTTACTCACAATGTAGCAAGGCTCGCAGTACGCCTTCTTCTCCACAGCGTAGAAGGGCTTGCCACGCAGCTTGGTGCTGCAGGTCATGCAGACGAAGCAGTCAACATGGAAGACCTGGTCCATGGCAGTGCAGCCGGTGCCCTCACCCACTACGTTCTCTCCACAGCTGGCACAGCGCCCTGGGGAGAAGAAGAGGAGGGGAAGCTGAGCACAGATTCACAATAAATCCAAAGATATTTAAGGTCAGATTGCATTTATCAGCACACCAGCAGTCATATTCCACTCACTGAAGCTCCACACAATTCGTCTAATCATTTACATACAGTCGTTGTGAGGGAAAGCTGTAAAGTGTGACTGTATTTCGATACACTCACAGAGGCTCTGATGATAGTAAACAGTCCGACATGATGAAAAGCAGCCCACAGTGCAGCAAATCTTGCATTACACTTTCAAGACCACAGTGATACACACCACAGACAGGCTAAAGAAATGAGCACGATATCCAAGAAAAGAACCGAACAGGGATGTAGTGATTTGATCAGTCGTAGAGCTGGAGACTGAGCTGAATTATTCCTGTTGCCTTTGGATCAGTATGGTGAATTATTAGTACAAAAGATGAACGACAGTGTCGGAAAATAAGAACAAAAACACACATACATTGACGTTAACTAAAAGACAGAGTGCAGAATTAATACGTATGTTTGGAAATGACAACATTCTTCTCCACAAGAACAGCAAAACGTGTGAATAAATCAGAGTTGAAATAAACCTGAGGAGTTAATTAATTAATAATTATCCAGGAGGATCTGTCTTTTTGTGAAGCAGGACATCTTTATATTTGAGAAGCTGTCACCTGCCAATTCATCCACGTTAAATCAATTATTAGAATAGTTGCTAATTCATTGATTGATTCATTATGTAGGAAACAGAAACATCAGAGATAATAGGATAGAAATCTAAATTCTTTCTGGGTTGTTATGGTGGTGTTTTGCCACATGGCTCCATTTACCGCTGAAAATCTGCCGACTCGCTGGGATTTGTTCAGTCACATTCGTAGAGCTACCGGCCCATGCAGCTACCATGTTCTAACAGACCTGAGCTACGTCTTTAAATGCTTCATTTCCTGATGTCAGGATCGTCAAATCTTCATTTCTATTTCAAATGGCAGATAAGGAAGGATTAAATACTATAATTAGGCCACATTAAAGAAACTATATACATCACCAAAGTGTGACATCCATTTGAAAAAGTCGAGCTTTAAATGATAAAAAGAAAACTTTAGAAGTACAACTAAGTCTTTGTAAAAGGGGCACAAGTGTACTGATATTATTGCGCCAAAAAGAGCCTGATTGCATATTGCGGGACATGGCATTTGGATATCTTTAATTGAGTTGGAGATATCTTTAATTGAGTTTAAGATGTCCTCGACTCAATGCAAGTTATCTTCAACCCAATTAATAACACTGTCAATTTAATTACTGGTATCTTACAATAATAGGGTTCAAAAAGATATGAGAATGTTTTATTTTTTACACATCTGAGGACAGATGCAATCTCTCAGAGGAAGCATGATACAGTATATTTAATTAATTCAAGTTCAGTTCTATGGATCATTTTTGTTCCTTTTTCATTTTTTGCTTCATCTAAAGGCTGATTTGGTCGATGATTGACACCCTGTATGTTCTGAACAGAGCAGTTCAAGCGTGTTACAGACACAGGCGAGACACTAACCGGGGGAGATAGAGTATCTGATGCTTGCATTTTCACAGTTCCACTTGCTGTTTTCATATCAAA
Source organism: Microctenopoma stevenorrisi (assembly GCA_032270685.1). Taxonomy (NCBI): domain Eukaryota; kingdom Metazoa; phylum Chordata; class Actinopteri; order Anabantiformes; family Anabantidae; genus Microctenopoma; species Microctenopoma stevenorrisi. Next base: position 3,538,658 of record JAUMTR010000019.1, on the reverse strand, counting down.
AAATTCAAAGTGTAAAGCGGAATCTGTCTCAGGTATCAGCACAACTTTTAGAAGTCATATGTTGTTGAGATCAAATAACCGCTTGACTGCGAGGCTCACTAATGGTATTCTAATCTCAGATAACTCATTATCTTATCGGCTGCCTCACTGCAAGCTGAGAAAAAAGTTGCTTAAAGAACGACTGGATTCACAACTTTTCCAGAAACATTTTGAAATCCTCAGTGGAAGTCTTTTCAATCACAGGACATGTTTTATTGACCAGGAAAACATGGCGAAACAAAGAACTGACAGACGTGTAATGTTTAAAACTCTTATCACAGCAGCGTTTTGTACTTTAATTTACTGACTGCCGTCATCTACGACGACTTTTAGGGCAGACAAATTTTCACAAAACCCACTCGGTTTCATCTCTTCCCACAGCTCTATCCACACCTCAATTACGGCTGTGTTACCTACTGTACAGGGAGGCAGATTAAACAAACTAGTGAAGGCACGTCTCAGGGGGACATGTGGGTGTCAGTGGAATCACAAGCAGGGTAATCACTTCAGAGAGCCAGGGGGAAAGAGAAAAGGAGAGAGAGTGAGCGAGAGACGGAGAGAGAGCATGCCGAGCCTGTTAGTGGCTTCAGATCACAGGCCATCTCCAGTGAGTGGATGAGAATGCCAAACATGTCCCACAGGGCTCCCACTTTAAATAGCGAGGAGGAAACCTCTCGGAAATCCTTTTCCTTTTGGCAGTCTGTGATCGCAAGGGCCCTCAGGAGCTATTTGTTAGCGCCTGTGTGTACAGTGTACAGTTTTACACCAACACGTGTGTGTGCGCGCACACACGCACACACACACACACAAACAGACACAATGACAAAAATCTCTTTTTGCCAGAGACGCCACACATGTAGATGAGAATATACAAACACAGACATATGTAGCTCATGCTGTATTCCTTTTCACAGTCATCTCATCATGTCACGGTGCGCAACACATCAGCAGCCCACACATGAATCCACAATAACAGAGCAGCGGATCAGACACTGTTTACCTGTTAATCTGAAAATGCTGGACGCCTGATTCGTTGTTCTTAAAAGTACTAAAAATGTAGAGGTCTATTTAACAATAATTAGAAAACTCTAAGACCACACTGTTAAGTGATAAGTCAATAAGCTGTCATGAGCAGCTCCAATAAAGTTTATTTAAGCATCATCATCGCATCAAGATGTGGATCCAGCTGATCGGCCCGGAGCATGGTCGTTGGTCGTCAGATTATTAGAAGGTGCTGGGACCAAAGAGCCAGGATCAGTGCTGAGCCATAAAACAACGCGGTGAAGTCGAATCCGGGCTAAAATTTACTCCAGTTCATAAAGCATCTGACATACGTTCACTTCACTTCAACTCACGGCAGCGCTCAATCATGCATTTTGAAACTATTGTTTACATTAGTTAAATACTAAACAATTCCTAAGCATGTTCTTTATCTTGACGAGTTAGGCTTTATCGGGGCTCTTTGTTCGTAGTAACTCAAGCACATCAGTAAATACTGCTTTTGATCGATTGATTAATAGATTGGTTTGTGTCTTTAGTTATAGGTTACAATAAAAGACAGAGATTTACTTAGTTATCTCTGGATGACCAGCTATATGCTGAGGTTTCTGACTAAACCCACTCATCACGTAACGGGCTAATGATCTTGCAGTTTCAATTCTAATCTCCTTTGTTTGACAAGAAATAATTTCCAGCACGCAACGTGCCACATTTTCTTCTGAGACGTGATCCATGGGAATTTAGAGGAAATACAGTAGCTCACAGCACATATTATATCAGTAACTGAGTAAGCAAAGCCTAATCTTTAATATAAGTCAATACATATTATGCTCATAATGGTTTTCTTGTTGTTGTCTGGAGTTTTGTTCAATACTGAGGTCACAGCTGAAAGTGAGGTTTCCACTAAAGGCATTATGTGAAAGATGTTTAGAATTTATCATCCTTCATATTTACATCACAAATAAATCTGAAAAAATGCATCAGTGAGACCTCATCTGAACACTAGTGGCAAATCCTCCCAACACTTTACTTCAGCTTCATGAATAAAACGAGCCAATCAATAAAAACAGTGCTGTGCATTATTAGCTTCGGCAGACGGACACACTTCCAGTACAATGTGTTTGATTGTGTCCCAGTAAAACGGTTGCGCAAAATGTAAACACGAGTGGAAGTTCTCTTACCTAACAGTCCAACTGTATGATAACAGAGAGAAGTGCAGAGCGTTTTACATCGCTTCGCATCAATAATTCCACACATCTGCATTGGAAGTAAGCATTTTCAATTTTGAGATACTACATCAATTGACTTCTTGAATAATACAGGACAGCAATTGAAGCAACATCGTATTTACCCCTGTGGAGATGATCCCAAATACTTTCGAACTATTTCAGCTGGGCATAAAGGAATCATGAAAGGCCTCACCGCTCCCCAGTGTCCCTTTGCGCGGGGAAAGGAACCAGAGCCTTAATATCAAAACTTCAAATAGTTCCTGTAGAACCAATGCAATGGTGACGGGGTGGGAGGGGGAGTTCATTTACACTTTACTCACTTTCTTTCCTTTCATTCTTCAACCCTCAGAAGTGTCTCTTCTCTGTTACATCGAAAGTCAAAAGAAGGACTGAAGAGAAAATCTTTTCTTCTTTTCTTTTTTTTTTTTTTAAAGAAGCACATTCCCTGTGAGCTATAGAGGCTTAGAATGGTTAGACAATTTAATTGGATAAAAGGAAAAGATTAAAGAGGCCCTGACTCTGTTCCATAAATAATTGATTTCTAATGTATTTGTAGTGGCAGTGAGACGCTGTTGTTTGGGAATGGGGGATGTTGAGTGGCAGAACGCTTCAGATTTCCCTCAGTCTTTGCCTTCTTTGTTTTTTCACGGCGTGATATTGAAGCAGCATGAAAGGCAGAGAGGGAGCACACTTGCAGCTCAATTTGATCTTACATCGTCAGAAATCAAAGATCGTGCATGTAAAGAAGGATTGCAAGGAACTTTTTTTGTGGGAGACCAAACTTTTCACACTATGTTACTAAAGAATACAATTCTGCTGGTGCAACCCTTGCAAACCCCAAAGGCAAAGCCAGCAACTATAGCTCATATCCAAAACTAATAAAAGAGCCACAAAATCCATTTTGGGACTTCAACTAAAGTTTTGTAGTCGGAATAAAATATCCAATATGTATGGTAGTAAAAGTACAAAACACACTTAAATCCTGCATATCTTACAGCTAAAATGACGGAATTAAAACATACATAATTGAAATGCATCGCCTTAGAATTCCTGCTGTCACTTTCCTTTCGGATACCTGCACACTAACATATAACAGCATTGGACTATTGTGACCCCCTTAACAAGGTGAGCCAAATAAGGGCTACAAAAGTTGTGATAACTTCTTCACACTTCATTAAAGACGTAAACAATAGGTCAGTGAGTGGTTAACAGCAGAAAATAAGTCTGTCAAACACATTAGGAGTGTAACTGCCAGCTACTGAAGTGCCAGGGGCCACAATTTGTGAACCGTTTCATCTCTTTCCCCTCTAGGTTAATCTACTTTGTTGCTTCAGATTGCCCTCTGCGCTGCCTGACAATGCTGTGGCCTTCAGTTCCCTTGGGATGACAAGAGAAATAGCTGTCATCACTGCATTTCAATCTCTGAATGCCTCTTTCCTAACCCCTGCCTTTAATCTCATTCCCAATGTCAGCAAATAGCAATCTGCAGAACTGCTGCGGCCATGGTGAAGGATGGAGGATAGGCAAGCCTGTGCCACTAAGCATTACAGCTCGGCGTGTCAGGGCCCGCGGCGGCGGAGCGAGGGGGCCTGAGTGTAGGTTACATGTTGTAGAAGCAGGTTGGCAGGAGCGACATGGAGGGGTGCCAGGAAGCGAGTGGGGCTTGCGAATGGGGTGAGAGGGTTGGGGGAGGGGGGGACAGGTGAGCGCGTGTGTGAAGCGGAACGTGTGGACAAGCTGCGTGTGCAAAGACGTCGCTGTGTGTTTATGTGCTGTTTATCCATGCGCACCCGTGTGCTTGTAAGTATGTCTGCGTTTGGGTGCATGAGCGTGCGGATGTCTACTCATTCCTGAGGTCAAACGCTCACTCACAAATTAAATCTAGCAACGTGAGTGCCCGGAAGCCTCAGCTGGGCTCACACGGCAGCTGATCTTGCAAGCCTCAGTGGAGCTGTCTCAACGAGGCAGGATAGCAAGCTCCGAGCCTGGCGGGGGAGGAAGGGGAGAGTGGGGCGGAGCGGGGTGTGGGGAGAGGGGGTGGTCACCTCACGTGAACTGCTGCCAAAAAGTGGGCTTCTGTCATCGGGGAGAGAAGCCCCACGCTGGCACACTGCATCAGCTGAGAAACTAGAAAGCAGCATTGCAAGGTCAGTGGCAGGACTGAGACAAGCTAATGAGACATGGAAAAAAGAAAACGAGGACCCAGAAACTACGCTGAATACTTCACTGTCCTGACTGCTCAAAATAGAAGCAAATATGTACTGAAATAAGTACTGAATACATTATGTGACCAATTACAAGCAAGATAATAACATAGCAACAAGACCACTAAGAGCTCATTCATAAAAGGACTAAATTATAGACAGTTTGCCAGGAAGCTGGAGAAACAGAAACACTACAGGTTTTTCTAAGATTTCTTCAATTGGGCAGGTTTGTAGATTAACAATATAAGCATTTCATATTGCTTACATGAGGTGGAGGGGTCTTGGATGTCAGATTTGCAGCAGAAATACAATTTTTCTTACAAAGGGCAGCTATGATGGATCATCTGTGGCTATTGTGTTGTATAATCCCGTCTCTTGTAGTCATGCATTATAATCCACAGTAGGTGGTATAGCGATGCGCTGGCTGTGAACGAGTTGCCATGTCACCAGACTGCCTCGTGTGCAGTCCCCCTGCCGCTGGGTGGTCGCTGACCTTCTTCCAAGCAGCATTACATACTTCTATTTCCTAGTGACTGTTAAACATGCATGTGCACAAGGAGTACAACAAAGAGAGGGCCAATTGTGATTGGATGACATAACAGGAAATGAGCTCGTCAACGTAAAATGTATGAAAAATGTATGAAACTAGAGTCAACACAATATCCACAAACCCACTTAAAAACTATCATTATCTCTTCTAAGAAAACAAATACACTTTTTAGCTATAAATGAGGGGGGGATCCTTATTAAATATAGATAAATACAGAAATAAATAATAAAGAAAACCAATACAAAAACCTGCTCTAAAGCAGGGGGACAGTTTCCACCTTCCTCCCCCTGTAGATCAGCCCCTGCTTATGCTTTACATTACCCTGGACTGCTTTACAATGAAAGCCACTGTGCAATTTAGCTGTCGAACATTTGAATGTGAAGCTGCAGCAGGATGTGTTGCATTACCATTAGCATATATGTGACTAAAGAGAAAAATTGACATCAGCGAGATACAATTAAGACAGCAACACAGGATTACATTGTTTTCTAAGAAGGCCGACTCTACTGTTAACTCTGATGACTAATACATTGAGAAAGCTACTGAGCGTAAAATGCATTAAATAGGTTTTGCTGAAAAAATGGCAGACTCATAAAACATGGTTGAATTCACTAAAAATGTTTAATGGTCACAATTTCATGTAAAGCGACTTGTGCAGCATTTAGAGCATAAAATGTTTATAAATTGAAAAATGTTCATCATAGCTGCATGTTTACAGAAGCTTTAGTTTTTTCTCTGTAGAAATGCCAAATGAAACATTAAAAATAACGTGACTTTAAAGGGACACCATCAAACACTAAAAAGAAAGTAAATCATCTGTATTGGGGGATATGATTGGCCAAAGGCATTTAAAGACTGTGGAGGTGGAGTGTGGTGGGGAAGTTGAGTTTGGGAGATGGGAGGGGGGCGTCCCTTTAAAGCAGCAGAAAGGTTTTACTCTGACATACATCCCACTTGTTATGACATGTAGCAGCACATCTAAAAGCAAACTCCTAAGAGGTTGCTGAGGGCGACCTCAGTATAATATGCAAATGAATTCCACCAGAGCATCTTAGACAATGCACAAAGCTGTCTAAACTGGAAGCCTATTAATACGTTAAGTTAGGATGCTCAGTTATGTTGTAAAGGAACAGGCGGCTCCACAAGAGCGCACAGTGTGAACCTAAACTTTTTCTGACCCAATTACCTTGGCTGATCTGTTCCGACTCCTCTGGCCTGTACTGTTGCCGGAGCTACACTGCCATTTGTTTCTCTTCCAAGTTCCCTCATGAACATTTCATGTGAGATGTCTTATAAATTATGAGGGCTCCTCCAACTGACATTATGAGGAAAAATGGCAAAGCCTGCCTTTTCTTCTCCGGCTCTTATCATAAAACAAAGGCTAACTCAAACCAGGAGGAAAGGCTTTCCCGACAGCTCGGAGTCCTGTGAGTACAGTATGCCCCTATGAATCTCTCAGCTAATTTCCAGTGACTATCTCTCAACCATTTGATAATAGCATTACAAAAACATTCATTTTCAGCATTCATTTCACTGTTCACAAAGCTCTCTGGAAAGTCACTGTGTATAAATATTGATTGGATATTAAAATTTCACATCCTTCCTAATTCTATACAGTGGAATCTGAAAGGCTGGGATCACATGAAGGAATTCTCAACCTGTCATTTTGGTAGGTTCTGTGCAGCAGAATGAACTACACTGCCTAAGTATCATCATCACTAATTGTAAATAATGAAAAGCATCTCATCCTTTCAATTATTCAGCTTTATGTCCTGGTTTTGGTTGACAGGAATGTAGTGATGACAAAATATTGTAAGTTCCTCTGATGCACAAATGCCAAGGCATCTGTACTGCGAGCTGAGTAGCTGTGTCTTATTAGATTTCCACAAACACAGTACACCTACGCACAACCTAAGTGGATTAAATATGACGGATGATGACATTTGGAGAAAAGGCTCTTTCAGATTACTCGAATCTAATCTGGAACTCTAAATCAGGACTAATCAGTTGCTTTTCAAAGAAGCTTCAATCACAGGGCGAATTTCTGGCTTGCAAACTGGGTTTCTCGCAAGAAAAGCTGTTCTTTCATAACGCATCATTTTCAGGTTTTTTTTTAACATCCTAAGGAGCGTTTGCATTTGAGTACAGCTGCTTTTCATGTGCCTGTTTTGCCATAGAAAGCCATCAAAGACGTGTCAGGTGTATTTGCTGGACTGCAGATGTTATAAAAGGACATTATAAATTTGTGTAATTTATAAGCAATAGATCACCACAGAGCCAGTGTAACATTAATTCAACTCAATTAACCCCCTGCGGACCAATAAAAAAGCACTATAGCTGTTTCAGATAAGAGGCTCATCAAAGACATTAGTGACACCAATAAAACTTTGCTATAGGAAGACAATGATCCAGTCCAGTAGTGTGCTAGAGATCGCAGCCCCACTTTGATTAATCTTGTTAATTACTAGCCTTAGGGTTTCAACAACTGCTAGCCGTCTTTCCCCAGAACCCTGCCAAAAAGAGAAAAGGCTTGTGTGCCATCAGCTTCTGTGTAATTACAAGAGTCCCATGCTGAGGGACTGACTCTCTCACAACCCTGGATGTACAGTAAGAAACATGCTGGACTAAAGTCAATTCTCACATTACTGTGGTGACTATATGTACATTATTCAGCAGGGGAGGAAGGGGGCTCTGTGGATTTGTAGAGCAGCATGTGCCTGCGCTTGAACTTGTACTAATGAGTCCCTGCAGTCACCTCAGTCGCACCCTCATCCTGGTTTTATCTCCAGTTAATTCAACTGTCGCCTTGTTTAACCACAAGATGACCGCTCTCCCCTATGCGCCAGTAACAGCCAGTCGCTGCCGGCTGGGGACGCACAACTTGTTCTGGCTACCTTAACTCACATATGACCCGTTTCTCATCAGCTTTCAGTCAGTCCGCCTTATAGCTGGCAAACAGGGGCAAATGCATGCCTGGTGTAACACTACACTGAGCTCATTCCAGGTCCGCATTGCAAACACATTCACCCAAAAATGAGGCCACGAGGCTTTGAGGGCCATTCCTCTGTAAAACGACTACACTTTGCTTAAGCCAGTAGATCCATTTGACCTATGTCTAATGTGAACCAATTAAGGTCTTTCCATCAGTGTGCTCTAACGTGAAGCCGAATATCTTTTAATACCAGTTAAATACATGTCCCTGTAGCGATAATACACCTACACATGCTATCATGGTGTGCTCTGTGATTATATGGTGATATAAAGCCTGCTCCAGAGTCCCACTGAATGTATTGACTGAGGTATCTAATGGGCATGGGAACTAATTCCAGGGCAAAGGGGATTAAAGGCTAGAGGAGAGAGAGCAGCAGAGGGGTGGCACTCGCTGGCAGCAGAGGGTACAGAGGGCGGAAAAATAGAAATTAAATATAAATGCACAGAATCCTTGTCTTTCAAATCCTATTTTGCAAAACAGTATTAAAGGTGGTATTTTGTTCAATCCTGGCAGTTTTATTTTTTCAGCAGAGAATAAAATTAAACATGTTCCTCAGACAAAAAAATGAAAGAAGAACTGTATAAATAATATTTCTACACAGTAAAACAAGCATTTGTTCAAAATCAGGATTTGATATTTTCAAAAGCTTTACTGTATCTTTTATTCTCAACTTTCAATGAGCAAGACACTATTCTTTGATCACACTCATATAGTAATGATTTTGAGATCCATGCTCCTGTGTTTACGCTGTACAATGAATAAATACTAGGTGCCTGCAGAGTCCTATGGCCCCGAGCCAATTTCCTAAAACCTAGTTCTGATGCAGAACTGATCCCAAAACTACCTTTGTAGGCCACTGGGTGGGCTAATCTAGGAAACCTTATGCCAGTTGTAGTAACTGTGTCATTTAGCTCTTATGACCACACAAAAAGCATTTACTTGGTTTTGTACTACTGTCCTGAGCTAGTGGTTGTACCAGGCAGTAGATCAGGGCAGCTTTCACCTGACTGAGTAGCCTGTTTCTCCATTTTTAGTTTCACATAATATCACAATGAAAGTGAGGAATGAATTATGACAGTTGCTAACACCTAAAGAGGCAGCAGAGCATTAAGACTGACTTATGAGAGAGAGCTTGCCTCGTTGTCCTCATTCGATAGCTTCGCCAAAAGCACTCGATTCTCTTGGTATATTTAGAATTCTTTAACGATTTAGTATCTAGATTTTCAGATAATATATAATATGGAGAAAAGTTTCATGTAACAAAGTGAAAATGATATGTAATGACATTTTGTAGTTGTGTAGACTATGCTGACGTGTGGCGGGCGCAGTAACCAAAGAAATGCGACAGTGGACGAAAAAAGGACAAACAATCACGTTTCAGTCATGAGCGGGCATACAGAGAATAAAGCCCAAATAGATAACCGCACTTCAGAAAACGAGCTCAGAAACCCGCAACTGACAATATTTGAAAGCACTTTTTTTTTTTTAGGTCTTGTAGCTCCACCCCCTCCAGCAAGTAGTGCCCATCCAATGGTCCAAGGTTGACTTTACCCCAGACATTGGATGGGGACATCTGTAGTTACGAGTGACAATAAATGATGATATTGTGACGCTGTAACCAAAGCAGCTATACGCACACATATAGAGGACGAAACACAGTTTTATAGCTACCAGCGTTTCCCTTGAAGTGACATCGGTGAAAGTAACTGTTTCTACCCAGGTTTAAGTGACATCCTTCTCATCTTACCAAAATATTCCTCAGATGGAGGGTGGTCCATGTCAAACAGCATCTTTTTGGTCAGGCGCTCCAGCTCATCTTCAGGGTGGGCCATAGGAGCACTGCCCTGAGGATCAGAGAAGAAACATAGTGGTTATTCACAGAGCTGTCCAAGGTAATGAAGAATATTTTAGCACTTGAGCTGCATTCATTTCCAGCTCAGTGATGAAAACCACCTGTGGTCTGTGTGATACAAATGTTACTGAAAATGAAAAGAAAAAGTGCAAGAATGTGTTATTGAAAGCGTCACAAAAACTTGGCTTCAATAAATCAAGATGAAGCACTGTCTCAAGGTCAGGCACAACATATTCATGGTAATTAACATGCAGTGGACGGTCTTCAGTCGGCCTTTTTCCTCTGAGATCTCTGACCCTGGCTCAGGCCCCAGAGGTGTGCAGCCCAGAAGGTTGTGCATATCCTTCTGTGCAACACAAGCATTTGTAAAAAAAGAAAAAGAAAAAGTGACCCTGACTAATCCTTGTGTTTGGAAAATAAAGATAACAGAAAGAAACGAGGAGGCAGATATTTGAAGGAAGCTACGTTTTAAAGTCTTGTACAGTTGGGCAGATAGGTCAAGAGATATTTATTCAGTCATACTCTGAGCACAAAAGAGTTTGGGATGTTAGCGGTGTCAGGGTGTAATCTTCAAGATGTTTTAGAAGGATGACATAACTCTGAAGATCCCACTTCCTTCCTTTCCTTGTGAGCCTGTCCTCCCTCTTATCATGCTTTCTCTGACATCTGCCTGCTGCGTGTCTGTATGGGGCTGACGTGTTGTGCCTGACATTTTCTGCCAATCATTTGCAGAGCCGCAGAATATAGTCCCCCCCCTCTCTGTGGCTGCCTCATGGCGTAATCCCGTCACAGGTGTGTGTCCTTTGTAGACACCCTGGAGGCATAAAGTTGACTTTTTTCATGCTGTGCAGCCAAGCTTTTTCAGAAATCAGTGACACTCGGATGACCTTCCCTAGATCTGGGGCTGGTTGAATCTATACAGTAGATTTGATTTTCAATATTGTATTACAGACGGAGATTTTAGCTGACATTAGACGTGGTTCTAATTGTGACATCTGGGAGCTTGGTGAATGTTATTTGTCAATATCAGATTGAGTGAGGAATGTTTTTGTATTCAGGATGAAATGATCTTGTCGCACAACTTCTTCGATATTATTGACAAGATTTCTATGCACGAAGGCGTATTTTATATTTACATACCATTTTTCTAATTTGAACAACGCCGTACTGACGTCCTACGTTTATTTACAGAGACTGTGAGAAATGCTGAGCTCTGCTTATTGTCCACAACGTGTCAAAGAGCAACTAAAGTTTATGATGCATACATCTGCTGTGGCCACGCTCGGGACGCAGCAGGCCGATAATAGAACCCCAAACAGTAGGCCTCATTAACTCTAAGGGATTGACATGGATCGACGTGCAAATCTTGCTGCCCTGCTGGAGCGCTCTCTGGCGCTCGGTTTGGCCTGATCTCCTGGATTCCTTGGCACCTTGGGCCCCCATAGCCACTCAAGCATAACAAAGCTAGGATCACATCATGGAGGATTAGGAAGAGATGAAAAGAACACTCCTCGGTGGCTGGATATTGCTCTATTGACAACTCAAATGACATGACTTTAAGAAACGTATACACAAAGATCAGTGGAGATATGGTTTGCACATGTGCAGCGGACTAACATCTGTATGTTAACCAAACACTCATTGATGACATTCTGCTCATTATACCCGTGTTGTTAGTTTGAGACAGCGAAGAAGACATTTAAACAATGTTAATCTTAGCTACACATCAAAAGCAAATTGGAAAGAGAACAAAATGCTACTATTACCAGAAACAGACTTTTGAGTTTAAGCTTCATTTATACCTTATCCACTCTTTGACACCCTGCAGCAATGCACTGCCAGAGAGTTTAAAGCACCTTGTTAGGGAGTCTTTTGTGACACCACGGAATAATTTTTCACTTGAATAAGAGAAAGAAATTGCTTCCCTGCATGCTTTATGATTGCTTCGCAGTTCTTGTTCAGCTTTTCAGAGGCAACAATAGAAACCATACAGCAGCTATACGTGCTGCGGACATGATTTTTCAGTTACGTCTGCCTCAATTCAGTAAATTGTTTGCCTATGCCCTCAGGACACTCAGCCACAGTTTTATTGAAGTCAGAGCTTAAATTCAGGTGAGTGAGTTAACAGTTGCAGTGTGTCAAGGCTTATAGTCTCAGGTCGCCTACCAGAAATCCTATCAGTTGTGATATCCATGAATGGATATCCGGGTGGACCATCACATGTCATCTGATGACATGATTGATTTGCAGAGCACTTTGAAATGCCAGACCGCCTAATGTCATAAACAACAGTAACATCCTTAAGTGACCACCGTTGTATGCTAAGTGATACAGCATGACAGCGAGCGGACAAAGCCGAGTCTGAGAGGTGATCACTGCCCGACTGCCACATCTATGAATAAAGCTGTACCCACCACCCACTGTGGAATTGGCATTGTGTCAGAAATGATTAAGGGAGGACTGAAGGGTGGAGGTGGACAGAATACGCTCGGTGCAGGCTCTCACCTGATGCCCTAACAGCATTGTGTCCCGCTAAGAACCAAACCTCAGGCTCTGTCTTTCCTGCTTCCACTGCATTGACAGAGAGTGAACAGGAGAGACAACTGTTCTCAGGGCACCTGATCCACATGTTTGTTAGAGGAGGTGGAACAAAGGAGTGCAACTAAACAGGATGCAGGAAGTATTTGTCAAAACATGACATTAGTTAACTCTGATGCAGCAATAACGCGACAAAACTTAAACCTGAAGAGGACGCAAGAGCCGATTGATCCAATTTTGTCTTGGTGTCTACATCCAGATGTAAAGATATAAAGCTGCTAAGTCAAAGCTAAAAATTCTATTTTAAAGCAGCAGAAGTTACAAATGCTAAACAGAAGTTGCCTATTAAATATATATATATATAGCAGCAGCAGCAGCAATCCACATATGTTAACAGCATGGCTGCTAGCAATGCTGGCCCTCAAACATCAGGCAACAGCATCAAAGCACAATACCCCAAAAGTGTTTTATCCTCTTTTGCTGTGGTATGTTTATAGTAATATTTCCTTACAAAAAGGAAGTAGACTTTGAATTTAGTTCTACTTTTGAGGAATCATGAGCTGTATCTTCATATGTAGGTCAGTACTTTTCGTGCACAGTTCAAAAGTAGCATGCAACGACAATGAGTTTGGGAACCACTGCATAAACAGCACAAACCACTGAGCTGAAAGTGATAACCAGAAGGGGGAAAGTAAAAGCGCTGTACAGAGGGCCTGATGAAAGACAGCTGCTAAACACACAAATCTGTGTCTCTAAACCTGCAGCCTTCTGTCAGGTCCTGTTGTACTTCCTGTGAATGCAAGTTGCACCTTAAATCACAAGCAACCGTCTCTCTTTGTACAATAGCTTAACATTTCCTGCATGATCAGCACAAACCGAAGAAAGACATAATCGCTCAGACGTATTTATCCACAGATTAAATGATGATGGACTTTACAATACAAAATGCTATTTAGTGTCAATGGAGCTGCAGCTTTAACTCTGGCTTTTAGAAGAGAAGCTTTAGTCAGCTCACAATCTGACATCCTGGCTTTTTGTCTCCCTGAATCACAATGGTATTATCTGAAATGGACACAGAGGCTCTTGAAGAGAAATTGCTTATTAAAAATAATAGTAATAATAACCACGACAACAGCAAATGGACCATTGCATTAGATCAGGTTCATAAGGGATTGAATTTTTCTTCTATTGGATTGGAATATCTAAAAAAAGCATTTGTTACTGTGACACTAAACGAGTGATTATAGCAGCTTAGGCGACTCCATTTTAACAAAACAATAAAAGGATTGCTGGATCAGTCACACTCTCCTTTCAGGGACTTACTGCGTGTTTACATGTGTGTTAGCCGGCACTTTAGCAGGAGAGGGGGCTCCTGTGTGGTGTGGGTTAAACACTTTTTAAAATGTGAATACACATTTAAAAAAATGTATGGTGAACAAAAAAGACAACTTAAAGTGGACGGCTTTAATTAAGTTTAACAGTGCAGACACCCGTTTTCTCAACTGGCTTTTTAAGTGAGAGAAACCAGTTTGTGTCAAGCTGACACACTTTTTCATTCTGACTAGACATTTAATGTATAAGTTATTGTCACCATAATGCCAGGACAGATTGTTTGCAGACGTGATGTCTAAATGTCACTGAGTAGTGTAAAGAATCACACTTCAAATAAAAATGTTCTGGACAAAAAATAATATTTGTGGTAAAGTTGCTTTGTCATTTTTCTGGCAGATGCACGTTTAATTTAAGGTCGTGTTAAGTCTGTGAGAGAAATCACGTATTAGTGGCTTTATGTAATCCAGCTGATGAATTTGCTGCTCGCGATGTTAAACAGGTTATGAGTAATGAAAATCCATTACACTTTGAGAGGAACCATCACAACGCTGCAAATTGAGCTTAAGGCCACCTTCTGAGGAGGCACAGATAAAGTATACATTCTCTCCAAACAAAATAGGTCATGCTGTTTCAGCTCCAATTAAATGCTGAGAAAATAGGAAAAAAAACTGTAAACTGAAAAGCAGCTGTGAACGGAGCAGCCAACGATAATTAAAAATTAACCAATTCCATTATTGACATTTTTCACAGCCATTGGAATCTCTTGCTGTAAACTGAATTCCTTTATGGGAGTGAATTTCAGAGTGTTCACAGACATGTAATGTATGTAGAGGGGGTCTTACAACGTTTGGAAGATTGTGCGTGTGTAAAAACTAGGTCATCTGTTCGGAACTGACACATCCCCCTGCAAACAGATATTTGAAAATCTGAGAGTGTGGAGAGGGGCGCCACAAGCGATCTGAGAAAAAAATAAAAACAACAACAACAAAAACAAAAACAACAAAAACAAATGACTGCACAAATTGTTGGGACGGAGATAAAACTTATTTGGCGTCTCTTTGTATACCATAACAATCCTGTGATTGTAGCAAACACTATATTACACAGGATGCAGGTTTCCCTGGTTTGGGTGAGCGCTCCCCTCATGTGGTAGCACAGAACTATATTTAAACAGATGTGGTGGACATAATGAAGAATCAAGACAGGTTATGTCTTCAAATCGATGCGCTGGCAACCTGCACTTCCTTTTTGTAATACACAGTGTTGTTGTTCTGCTGTGTAATTTAGCCTCCTAAGCAAACCATGATATATCCTTCCTCCTATCCTCCTTTCCACCTAAACAGCTACATGGTTCATCCGAATGACACCCTGAAGGATATCTGCGGACCAAACACTACCACTAAATTACTGGACCTGACCTGATATACAGAGCCCGATCCACTCTGGGATGCTTCCTTCATAAGAAAAAATGTTTAGAAAGTGCACACGTTTCATGGATTCTGAGCCAGAGAGGAAGAGAGGAATCCGGTTTTAGCGACGCTCCAGAAACAGAGAAAACTTGTTTATGTACGCAGACGTGTTGACGCTGACAGGAGGCCATGTCCAGGAGGAGCCAGCAGGGGCCACTGTTTATGCAGGTGGTTCTGGGTTTCTGTTTCAGGACTAAGACTCCAGACATTTATAAGGACTGTACCAGACCAGTCACTGTAACAATGCAACATGCTTTTACATTAACCAAGTTATTACAGGCTGTTACTCAGTTTACACTCTCACGAAGCTGTCTTAAATAGGGATATAGGCAAAATGCAGTCACAGAATAGACAAATTTGATGCTGTCATTCAACTTGGAGTGAATGGAAAGAGGTCATCCAGCTGTCACCCACCACGCCACATCACCACCAACTTATCATTAATCAGACTTAAAGCTGTGCAGTAATCTCAATACGGCAGGACACATCTGCATCCCTTCACTACAGGTCAGTGAGAGGAGGTTGAAAACAAGTAAATAAACAAAGTGGCCAGACATCTTAGATAGCCGGGACTCACTGAACTGCAATGACATGTATCGATCCAGCCAGTTATTTACCAGCCACATTTTCTTCTCACAGGAGCACAGGGTGGCAGGGCCTATTATTTATGAGCGGTTATGTGACAAGCACTTCTGATCTACTGAGGGTTAGCGCTGACTGAATGAAACTGACCAATGAGCAGTAAAAGAATTTGGTTGAAAAGAAAAAGTGACACACAAAAAAAAAAAGAATTCACTTCATACTAAATCAATTCACTTCATGAGGTTCTGTAGATAATAAGGGGTTTAGCACTGCACACCAGTCTCTATTTGTATTATTTTTTCTCTCTTGGTTTTGTACTAGAAAAGGCCATAATTGTATCTTTGTGTGTGACATTTGCATAAAGGACTAAATGTCAGGGAAAAAGATCCATCATATTTCTCTGGAATTCTTATCAACACCATCTCCCAGGAAAATACCAGTGGGAACCTGCTATTAGTACTGTGTGTGTGTGTGTGTGTGTGTGTGCGTGTGTGCGTTTTCAGTCTAGCTGTTTGTTGGTTGATTAATCTGTTCGTACAGCACAGAACCTTTAACACTCATAACTCTCACTGCACACTCACTAGAGCTAAGCTACAGTCTTTTATTACCATTCGGATCAACTAAAAGCTGATAATGCTACAATAACTCATAGGCTCATGAACAGAAGATGTTTTCTGGAAGACGAATCATTATTTAACTGCCATATGAAGTAATTATATTGAAATAATAAACATAGCTTCATAATGTTTTGCTTGGATTTCTATGTTTATAATAAAATGCTGAGTTAGATTGTTTAGTAAAGTAACATTTTTAATAAAAAAACAGCAAAATCAGACTATATCCGTCAATTAATTGAGATGTCTATTACAAATTTACAACATAGTATAACACTAGATAAATTGCCACACTA
The DNA here is from genome assembly GCA_032270685.1 of Microctenopoma stevenorrisi. Lineage (NCBI taxonomy): Eukaryota > Metazoa > Chordata > Actinopteri > Anabantiformes > Anabantidae > Microctenopoma > Microctenopoma stevenorrisi. Next base: position 3,521,962 of record JAUMTR010000019.1, on the reverse strand, counting down.
TTGGACGTTTTCAACTGAGCCAAACATTTAGAGATCTATTTTCCAATAAGATTGAACGTATTGCCAGATGTTCACATGTTTTAAAACTGAAAATGTCCTCTGTGCAGAATGCCCAAAACAATTCAGCTAATGTGATTCAAGCTAAAGTTGGTAAAACAACTGGCACAAAAGTGTGTTGTGAGACACAAACAAAACAGATACTCATTCAAAAGATCATTCCTCCAAACGAAAGGTCAAAAACTCCACGGTGGATTTTCCAGGCACTGGTTTTAGGAAAAATGGTAAGTTCTGTAGTTCACTGTGTGTGTTTATCATTAATGCTAATGAATAATTAAAATCTCAATTAATATACAATTATTCGTTTTTTTATGAGTTTACATAACAGTTTCACACTAAATGCCATAACTCTCATACCCATGTGATACTTCGACATGACTACTACACACTGTATGTGACCATATCGCCATGACAGTAACATAATTTCGTATCTCCCAACATACATACTCTGATCATCAGTTACTTCAACATTAAAAATAAAGTCCTGATAGTAAGTCCCTGTACTAATGCTCCTTAATGTTTTTCTTAATGGGCCAAATTCCTTTTTGCTGTTGCTTGTGGCTATATTTGTATTTGAGATTTGTTACAGATCAAGCCTAGAAGTAACTACTGGAAGGAAGCTTTCTGATGTGCTGGCATGACAGTGAAACCTAAGGAGATCCACATTCAATCACTAACTAAAAGGATCGGGTCTAGTGGAGTGACCTTTACTCTATAAAGTATTCAGTAACAAGATGCTATGTGGACCACCACCAAACGCCATTTCATCCCACAACATGTTTGTAGACACAGCAGTAATTATATATGCTGGCCTGCATGTGTGCAACTCTAGAGAAATCCAACTGATCCCTGTCACACAGTGTGATCTGCTTTAACAGCATAATGACTTCTGATGCACATCAGACAAGATTGTGCGCTGCATCGTTACACGGTTTAAGTCACTCATTGGACATAAGCCAAGAGATTTAATATTCCACACTGACATGACCGGGGAGGGGGGAAATGGTTTAACTGTGTCATAAGGCTTTCTCTGTACTGTGTCACACTGTTCCTACATGGACTCATATATTCACAGTGCCAGTGAAAGTGCTCCTATGTCCAAATTCTCTTTTTGTAACAAGGTTGGGGTACACTGTTGTATCTGTGTAACAGAGAGGTTAAGATACAACCCCCCCCCCAAAAAAATAATCAAAAATAACAATCGTCCCTAGTAAAGGACGTATCTATCATCTTTATGTGCATCTTTAAAAGCACTTTTGTCCTGTTGTGTGCCAGTTTTCTACCATTTCATCTTAAAGATGAACACTTTAGTGCTTCTAGAAACACACTTTTAGTTTTTTGTTTGAAAAAAATGTTTTTACAACATTTCTAAGAAAATGTTTTCTGAGAATGGAAACAGATTCAACATATTTGTAATACAATAAATATTTATCTATGACAATAAATAGAAACATAAGCATTCAAAATTACAGGGAAAATAGCAATGTATAGACAAATAGGCTTTACTTAAGCTAATGGTAAAAATATATAAGAACAAATCATAATGAACAAACCTCAAAGCACCTGTTGTTTTTGCTTATGTCTATAATCTTATTTTCTTAAACAGCAGATGAAACAAAGAAATTGTTAAAAAGGTTGAGTTGCTTACAGGTGTAATTGTTGCAAGTATTCATACTTTCATGTGAGTGGGAGCACTTTTTCAAAATCATGACTCATTTTATTTTTAATTGAGCTGGAAAGACAATTTCACTGTCTGAGAAACATGCATAGAATATGTTCTAATTATATTTTCAGGCTCATTACGTACACCTGTCACCCAAACACACAAACACACACACGCAGTCTTATTTTAGTGGTGTCCTTTTTCTGAAAGAGCCAGTGTAAATTAATTGCTACACAGAAACTGAGCACAGAAATAGAAATTGTGATTTTGTCTTTTGAATATGGTGACATTTAAATAGCAAATAACAACAATGGTAAAAAAAATGGTGAGAATTACGACTGCTTTTTCTAGTGTGCTTTGGAAAAAATTGAAAGTAGCTTTAAGGAATTCTAAAGAACTGTTTCTTTGTTTGTGTAGCCAGAGGGAAAATCTGCAGATGTACAATACTACAATTTGCAAAGATAAGTCTACAAAATATGTGGATGAGCTATGTTTTAATATAGCTGTGAAACAGATTTAAAAAAAATAATGCGGATTATGAACTTGGAAAAGAGTAGTTACTAAACTCTTTCGGGCACATCCATGTATACTGAAAACATCACAAGGATGCAGGTAATAAGTCTTCATCTCACTTTATCTCACTTTGTTGTTACATATGGTAAGTTAGCACCAGGAGAAGCATCCGCTGTGGTTATTTCAAGCAGGGCTGATGACCCTTGCTTTTTTAAGAATTGTACATAGTTCTTGAGTCTGGGGGACCTAGGGTCAAAAACTTAAAAAGGAAGTGCACCGCAACCGTTAACCTGATTGCCTTACCAGGCATAAACATAAGCACTACTCGTGTACACAAAGAGAAAGCTCAGTAAATCACTACCTAGATGGTTGTGGGAAACAAAAACCACCAAAGGTTCATAAAAAGGTATAGTCTCAAAAACATTTGCAAAAACAAAATCAAATTATAAGATATTTCTTCCGTGACATGCAAAGCAATGTACAACAAATTCCTGGATAAATAAACACTTACCATACAAAGCTATGTAAACCCCTGCATCAGTTCCAGAAAACAAGTAACTTCCGGTCTCAACGTGAACTAAGTACGTGGTTGTCTTTCCTTTGTCGTCAGAGGTCGCCTCTGGCTGTTTTCTCCGAGTGGTTGACGTTAGCACCTTTTCGCGAATATGTATCATTCCACCGAAGTTATCGGTGCCTGTGGGTGTTACTAACTTGATATAATCGGGCTGTAAAGTGAAATTATATTTTGCACGCTCTCCTGGTTGTTTGGGGACACGATATGTCA
>JAUMTR010000019.1:3414729-3518426 GCA_032270685.1 Microctenopoma stevenorrisi | reverse complement strand
GGTATGTTCTGTCACAGAACACAAACTTGCACAGCAACGCAACTGCAAACCATATCAATAATGGAGATATAGCCAGAGGCCTGTATAGTGAATAGAAAACCATTTACACAGTGGACACACTAAATAAAGCAACCAGAACATCTGCTTGACATACTGCCTTGGATAACCCTTTAAAATCGTTGTATTACTGCGATTTTCGACTTTCTGCGAACTCAGACATTCAAACGGTTATTTGTGAAATGGCTGCCGTCAATCAAAGACATAAAAGGTGCCAAGTAATTAGCAGCATCCAAAAACAAATATTTCACACAAATATCATTTGCATGTCTGAGTTCGCAGAAATTAAAGTCGAAAATCGCAGTAACCAGTATTCCTTTCCCGAATTTTACTTATGAAACAATAGATTCAAGTTAAGAGTGGATAAAATAAAACAGTGAATATATAGATTCATCCACTTCAGCAACGACTTGAATCAATTGTTTCGCGATCAGTTAAAAAAGGTAGCCAGCCGTCTGGTGAGAAAAAATATCAACTTTGAAAATTGCAATTTTTTTCTTCAAAATGTAGAATTCATCTGGAAAAATAAAACTGATTAGGTTTTAAAAAAACAGATAATGTGCCATGCATGTTTTATGACCAAGAAGAACTAATGACAAGATATTCTGTTAACAGGACAAAGTTATAAATTTTTAAGTAGTCTTGTATCGTTACAAATATTAGAATGTTTGTAATAATTGGTGTTTATAAGTCATTTATGGTAATAGTTAGCTAAAATAAATTGCTTGTACTTAAACAGCAAAATATTTAGATGTGTTGGGTTGCTTAACCTTTGCTGGAGGTCAGCTGCATTCCTTGTATACCGGTTTTAGTTGTAGCTTTGCAGAGTTTTGAGAGATCAAGGGTTCATGCCAGGTCACAAATAGAAGAGTACTTTGGACACATCCTGATGGCATCATATGCAAATATTCTTGTGTAGGTCAAAAGGCAAAGTGGCCAAGACTGTAAGACAGAGCAATGTCAGATATTTAAACATTTGACGTTGAATGTTGACAGCTGAAAACATTATTGACCTTCGAGGGGCCTTTAACTGGCTGCAGGGATGGAGCAGTTCAAAATAATCCTCCTCTGTCAAATGTCACTCAAGCTCAGCAATAACACAAGTCATCATGCAGCTTAGCGTTCCCCCAATTTTGGGAAAGGCAAAGAGACTCGTGGAAATTGGTATGTTAACCGGCAGCCATGAAGTCTGTTGATTTTTTGCACTACAATAGAGATCAAACGCTGGTGGATTTGGGTAATTAAGCATCCTTGAATCCTGTTGATGTGAGAAGCTGTACTTACACCTTCACTTTACGTGTGAGTAAGGGCACTTTGGGGGATTGGGTTCTGGGTGGCAGGGGGTTCAGAGAGCAGAGCAGGCAAGCTAATTTGAACAAGTCTAGATCATAGAATATCATGCAAGGAGTTCAACTTGGACTTCTAATGACACTGACCTTCTATGAATAAACTCAATTATGTGAAATTATCTCTTTAATAAAGTCTTCAATCACAGTCACAGACCCCCAAATGAGAAAGTCCCGGATATTACATAAAAACACGATTAACTCTATATGACTGGAGATAATCTGTGATAATTATGACAAATATATAAATAATTTATTTAATTGACTATGTTTTGGTTTATTTACACAACAAATTAAAAGAGGCACGGCCTTCTTCATTTAAGTAGACTTAACACCATTTGTAAAAGGTTATGAACATGTCACAACATTTGGGTCGAGGGGAGTGATTACCATAAAGGCAGAGTTGTCAGATTTTCTTTCAATCTAATCTCTCTTTTATAATGTGGTTGGTCTGTTTTGGCATTTAAGTTCTGCTATACTGGTGACAAATAAAAAACAGATTATAAATAAGGTTAAGATGAAACTATTCTAAGGGAGAGTTGGTCAAACATCATGTAACACGAGTGAGTAATTTAAACACATTCTGACCATATGGCACAATATGTTTTAAAGTATTCAAATAAAGCACTGGGAGGGAGGCATAGATACCATTTTCACAGCACTGCAGTGCACTATATCCTTGGGAAAGAAAGGCAAATACATATTTATAGTCTACAAGGGGTATCTGTAACATTAGTGGTTTGCTTTTATCTAAAATCAAAGAGATGCTTACAAATGTATTAAATGCCACCTTTTGTTTTTTAACAATACATCATACTGGGACCAAAGCAAGCTTTTCAAGCATAATGTAGACCTTTGTTTTGAACAAATATAATTAGACTTATTTTTAAGATATGTGCTGAAATGTTGAAGCTAATTTGTATTTAGTAAAGTGCAGTCCTTGATGAACTATTCCCAGAGGCGGGAAGGCCCAGTTTGTATTGTGGACTAGCATAAAATCCTTGAATTAAAGAAAACTCAAGGGCCTTGTACTTTCCAGAGATTGTCGATTTAAGTCTTTTCAGTCGTATACAGTGCTATAAAAAGTACCAGTGCTGGATCCCGTGTCTTACAATGAGGACAAACATAAGGCTATACAGCATTAAATGTGGCAGTTATTATATAGTGATTTTTTTGCAATAGGATATAATTATAGACATGCATTTTATTCCATCATTGTGAGAATGTTCTGAACATATCAGCTTCATTTCTGAAATACCACTCTGGACACTTTTACTGTACATAAAATGCACACAATAGCATATTGTAATCACCAATATAACAAAATAACCCACACATAGTTAAAAAAAAATAAAAATAAACATGATTATTTTGGAAAATGCCCCAAAACAGAAGAATCGACTTAAGATAAAAAAGATAAGGCTACTGACTGCTAATGTAAATCATGATAGCATGCAGACTGAGTTGTCGCACCATTGGGAAATTAATGTGAAATTCATTAACTGTTTTTAAAATTATCTGTAACCCTGCACATGTTCCCCATGGGAATGAAAAAAGTATCTATCTATCTGTAGATAAATTATTTTAGCTCAGTTGGTAGAGCAGTTGTATACAAACTACAGGGTTAGTGGTTCAATTCCTGGTTCCTGTACATCTCTCTACTGAGATGTACACATTTACATGTCAGGTTTTCTACATTATTCTAAATATATAGAATAATGTATCTGTGAAGGTTTCACAGTCATCCAGGTCATGATTATCTCAAAAAAGGTTTTATCCAATAGAAACTGGACTTCTAGGTTTCTTGACGACGTTTCGCCCTTCCAGAAAGCCCTCTGGATAGAAGGGCGAAACCTCGTCAAGAAACCTAGAAGTCCAGTTGCTATTGGATAAAACCTTTTTTGAGATAGAATAATGTATTTATATAATGTCTAAGGTCTTAAACTTTTACTGTAAGTGCCTTGAGATGACTTATGCTACGAATAGGCACTATATACAGTAAATAAAGCTGAATTGAATGAAGTCTTTGAAACCTATAATTTAACAGACTTCCTTAAATAATTTTGTTGTTTTAGCACTAAAAGTATCATAAAATCTGCTGTGAGTATGTGTCCCCTTTTCAGGTGTGTTACTTCTTTCAACATCTGATAGTTCTTTGGTGACTGTATGGTGTAAGTGTCATAACCGGGTTGTAGTAACAGACAGCAACAAAAAACGGAATCAAACACACACACTCATACACCAATGGCAGAGCTGCTATGCAGCTGACCTGACACACCGGGGGCAACTTGGGGTTCAGTGTGTTGCCCAAGGACACTTCGACATATGACTGAAGGAGGGGGGGAATTGAACCAACAATCTTCCGATTGGCAGGTGACTGCTCTACCTCCTGATTTGAAATGGTGATTTGAAAACGCTAAAGTGACCTGTCAGCTACAGGATCCGTTAAGTTGAATTTATTTCAGGTTTGCAAATCTTTATATTGAAAAAAGCATATATAGAAAGGAAGCTACGATTTACTACCCATCTATGTTCCAACTCACAACTATGGTCACAGACTTACAGACAGAGAGAAATTATACAAATTTCTTCCCATGATACCTGCTCTGAGCCTCTGAGATATGCAGAGAAGTTCAATTACTGTAGGTTCTATAGAGTTTGTAAGTGAGACACTTTTGACAAAAACTAGTTGAGGTGGTTTGAGCACCCAATCAGGGTGTCTCATTGAATCCTCCCTGTGGAGGTATTCCAGGGAAATCTGAGTAAGAAGAAGCCCTTGGGCAAACCTAGAATACACTTGAGGGATTAAATATCCCACTTGGACTGGAAGTGCTTGGGGATCCTCAGGAAGGGGCTAGGGGGACGTGGCTAGGGAATTGTACACGTCTGGGCTACTCTTACTGGCCTAGTACCACAAACACAGACATTGTGAAGTACCAAGAAGTTACAGAAAGTATAAATGAATGAAAAAGTGGGCGAATAATCGAATTGATTCACTGCAGTCTCATCTACAATTGTATATATTGCATGTGATGCGACAGTAATTTGCCAGTTTTTCGGGTTCATGGTATACTGAGGTTTGAAAAAGTAACCGTTTTAAAACCACAAAAACTTTTAATCATATTATATATGCAGCACATTCTGATTTTTATGACTTTTGTGACCCCAATCCCTCTGGTTGGAGCAAGTAGTCAAGCAGCTGTTTATGATGGTGAACCCCAAACTTTTCCCCGCCTCAAAAAAGACAAAGTCTGCTCTACAGGAATTTTTCCAAGACCTAAAATAGGTATTGGAAGAGGGACATCATCTCATGTACAGGCAATACTTTTCCACATCATGAACACCATCCACCACTGTGCCTGTGTTTCAACAATGACTAAGTAAGGACTAATTAATTGTTTCAAAAATGTATAAATGTTTTTACCTTTGGTGGAACAGTTGACCCAGAAGTGTAGGAGGCCAAACTTGGTGGTACATCTGTGATGTAGGTCTTCTTTGAGCCAGGAGGCTGGTAGTTTTGGGTAGGCACAGGGTCAGGTCTCCTTGAGCCTAGGCTACCTGCTTGAGGTGTCCCCGGATAGTGCTGTTGTTGATATTCTCCCTGAGCCATTGGGGAGAAACCAGGCTGCGGAGGCCCATAGGCAAAGTCAGGACCTTTGGGCTGGGCAGGCATGTACTGCACCTGTGCAGGGGTGCGAATGGACTGCTGGCCAAACTGGTGACCCACTGGGGCTTGATGCTGTGGTCCCGGTTGGGCCGACCTTACCTGGACGTTAAAGGTAGGCTGGCTTGGTGTTGAGGCTGTTGCATAGGAGGCAGGGACAGGCTGAGGAGCCATTTGGCTTTGAGGCTTGGCCACTGGGCTGACAGAGGGAGGGGGACCTGAAGAGACTCCGCCAGGAGCCTGAGGTTTGGGTGTAGACTTTTTGGTGGCAGTTAAAGGTGGCTGATTTGGAATGACCATTCGCTTGTAACCAGTAACTGGAGCATTGGGAGTGGAGGCTGCTGAAGACCCAGAGTTCTGAAAAACAGCAAAAAATATGTTCCAATTTCAACAAACCATATGAGCGGACCATGTAATACACAGTATCTCACCAAAGTGAGTACACCCTTTATGTGTTCATAGGACAATACATGACAAAGATATGACAGTAAAGTAGTCAGTGTACAACTTATAAAACAGTGTAAATTTGCTGTCCCCTTTAAACCGCTGGCAACAGAGTGCGCAGCACCATACAGCTGTCTAACACGACTGGTTCCCTCCAGAACTGTCATGGTCATGCCATGGTCGACCCAAAGACTTTGAGCGCACATGCTCAGCGTCAAAACCAGAGGTTGTCTCTTGAAAACAGACGTATGAGCATTACTGCTAAGTTTGCAGGAATGGGAGGTCAGCCCGTCTGTGCCCAGACCATACGTCGCACACTGCATCAAATTGGTCTGCATGGTCTTCCCAGAAAGAAGCCTCTTCTTAAGATGATGCACAAGAAAGCCAAGACAAGTAGGACATGGATTACTGGAACCGTGTCCTATGGTCTGATGAGACCAAGATGAACTCATTTGGTTAAGATGGTGTGTGTGGTGGCAACCAGGTAAGCAGTTCAAAGACATGGTTACATGCCCGTTTTGTTTTTTTCCCTCATCGATCATCATGAAATGTACACTGATTCACACTCAATTCACAATTTTCAGAGCGAGCAATCAATGAGATGGGGAAACCAGAGTACCCGGAGGAAACCCACGCAGACAACAGTTGAGACATTTGATTCTAAATCTTTGTGATTTAGAATCAAACTCAGTCAGTCAAACCATAATTGCACCAAATACTGTCCATCACAGGATAACTTTTTTATGAGGTACAGGCAGAAATGTTATTAGGGTTAATCCTCTGGAGAGTGCAATGTTGGCTCAAAAGGATTTGACTAACAGACTTGTGAGAGAGGGGGAACTTAAAACTTGGATAGATTTTTGCTCAATGGTGAAAACAACTGTTGTATTCAACAGCTATATACTGACAGTGTGGGTTACACTTAAATAAGTATCCACCCTGCCTCTCCAGAGTCAATTACAAGTCTACCTCGACAGCAGAGGCTCTACACTGTCTGCGACCACCCATAATCTATGGCTAATAAAGCAAGAGGGGAAGGAATAAATTGTTCTAGAAGACGAAGTGACAGCAGATTGGCAATGGCACGTGACACTTGTGCTGACTCCAGCTGCTTGGATGGGAAAGATGCTAAATCACTGAGATTTGTGACTGGGAAGAGTTGGCTGTAAAGCAGCAACACAAGCCACTGCTGAGATTCTCACTGTCTGAACAACTGTGGCATTCTGTTCTGAGGTCCAATGGCTCCATTTGATAACTTGGCCAAACTATAATACAATGCAGCTGTAAACAACACACATAATAACAGCCTTCCACTTCAGATGTCAGAGACTTCTGCCCTAAGTGTCTCTCGTGTAAGTAATAATTGTTTTTCACTGCTACTACTTATCGGTGTCAGACATTCAGCCAGTCTAAAAAGGGTCTATCATTAACCTTGGACGGCCTTATTAGGTTATTGCCTGAAGCCAAAAATCGGAGTCAATTACTAAATTTGCAGCACTAAGGGAACAATAATGAACAATCTCAGCCTTCAGAACCTCTGGAACCCAGTTTGATGAGATGTCTTCAAAATTGGGGCAGAGCAACATTTCCAATCGATTTCCCTTGAAGTTGATCAAAGCCTGCTGCATAGAAAAATCACAAACAGGTGTTTCCAGTTGTGCTACACTGCCTTTTAATTCCTTGCCTAAATTCAATTAAAAACACATATGTTGTAATTCTATGAAAAAACTATGTGTTCTGAGATAATAAGAATTCAAAATTTTGGTAAGAGAAGTTCACGCATCAACTTTGTCTAAATCCCATCTAATCTAAGTCAGAGGGACGCCCCTAAGGAACCATTAGAAGCTCCAGAAAAAATGTTCTGCTCTCACTCCGATTTCTGTTTCAGTGATTAGTAATGATGTTTTTTTAAGTGTGTCTGTCTTCATGCGTATGGAAAATTCTCCACTATGCCCTTTAGGAAGTTAAATTACTTAATTTAAATGTTTCATGGCTTTTAAATACTCTAGATTATTAATATATCTTTAAGGCCTTAGAACCTACAGTAACATTTAGTTAGCAGAGGACTGGAAATGCAAATTGGCCCCCTCAAAATAATTACACTGTCATGGTACATTTTCCACAAATGACATTAAGAGAATGGATTCACTCCTTTCTGAGGGCAATGAAACTAATCAAACGCATACGATCGGAAGCTAAACGCTTGTGTAGGGGAAAGGATTTTCACCATAACTAAACGTCTTTTTAGTCAATGTACATCTTTGACCTGTCAATGTTAATGAGGGTGGTCTGGGATAACACCACAAACACTAAGTAAAGACTTTATTAGGTAGAGTTTGAATTGCGAATGTTAGTTTAGGTATAGGTTGGTTATGATGTTAGAGATTAAGCTTCCGAGTCTCTTGCTGTGCGTCCTGCAGCGACTGCTGTCAAGAACGATTAAAAACTAGTAGGTTGTTTGAGTAAACCTACCCAGGTTAGTTGCTTTATCTTGCAATATGGTAAATAAATAGTATGCCCAAATATATGCATAAACATGTGTATATGCATAAAATCGTCAAATCTAAAATTTATATGTATATGTTATATGAATCTTGTCATAATTGTAATTGTAATTTTTCTTTAAACATAATTAGGATGTGCTGATGATGAATGGCAAATGCTTCGTTACATTTTACCCAGAAAACATAATTTCCACCAAAATATCAAAACTTTTCAAAAATTACAAATTATTGTACCTGGTTAGCAAAAGATCACGCTGGCTCTGAAGAGAAACATCATCACTTCATGCACATGTTTATTAAATTTTAAACCAACCTTTCCCAAAGTGCCTGAATTAAACCACACATGGGAGTGTGGAGTCAGACTCAGGTCTGTGGTTTATCAGATATGTGCATTGTCAGTGTGACTATTGTTGAGATGAGTGTAAGTGTAGGGGCGACCCCAGCATCACCTCCAACCACCTCTTTGCAACTGACGTTATGTTAATAAATGCAGCACTTATAAAACATGTTGCATTAGAAGATAGACATACTCTGATTATGATTGTTGCTGGGAAAACATTTTCATGTTTGCCAGTCAGGTTTGATACAATAACCTGTTCCTACTAGATGAGATATTTGTTGGGTACAAAAAAAACGTACATAGTTTATGATTTGAGGCTGACCTCATCAATAGGAATGTGTTAGTGATAAGTAAAATATAACTAATTAATTACCTGTTAAATCATTTTAACAACTACAACCATTGAAACACATTTCACGTAGCAGTACAGTTTGTTATTTAGGGGGTGCAATTGTTTGTGTAGACACACCTTTTAATGAGTTTATTTGCCCTTTCGCTTTAGGATTATTTCTATAGCCACCCTATAAAGCACAGTTTGAAATCTAGAAATCCGACCATGCATACAGCATCAGGCTCAACTCGTACTGTGTTGGTGTCTCTAACGCCCCCTCGATACACAAACACATACAGTTTTTAGAAAAGTTTCATAACCCCTTCAGAAAAGTTAACCCTCACTCTACACTGTAATTCAGACTGACTTTGCAAACAACTTAAGTGTGAAATTTCACAGAGACTCTCAAGAAAGCCTTTTGACACATTAAAAAAGATTAAGAGAGACTATACAAGCCTTGGGGGTCTGAGTAAAACTGTTAACTTTGCATTTCAAACCACGGGTGTGGGGGATTTTTTTTAAAGCAAGCTTGGGGAAAACCCCTAAAGAGGGAGAAGTTCTGCATCTTTACAGACTCATCTAAGACCTTGGATATTTTTCTCTCAACTTTTTCCTGCTCCTTCATTCAAACAAAGCTGACACTCTCGACTGTTGGCTCGACTGTCCATTTGCATCTGTCTACTTCAGCACTTCCACTATGACCATGGAAGAATCCCCAGTCTACACGCTAATCACTCCTCCACTTTCAGTCATCTCAATACAATAGTCACGTTTAACAATCCACAGCTTCAGTGCAGTCATGCAATAGAGGGTATCTTCCTAAAATAGTTTGAGATAAGGCACATTAAACATGATTAAACATTGTCTCTGTGGAACGTGGCGAGACCTCTAGCTGTTTTCAACAATCTTTCCGTTAGCAGATAAAATGTGTTATACACATGTTGGGAACCTTTCTCTCTGCAATGCTTATATCAGCGTATCTAATTTGTGCCTTGTGCGCGTTCAACTTCTAGCTACATGAAAACCCTCGCCTTTAAACAAGTGGATGTTTTCATTCAAATTTCACTAAATGTTTAAGGGGTCCCCATATCACATTTCTCCTGAAACTGTATGGTGACTGGTCATGTTCCATCTTTTAAAGTAGTTTTAGTTCTGATCAGTGCAGGTGCTATATAGTAAGGAAGCACCACAGGCTACTGACCACTGTTTTTTGTTGTATATTTTTTAACTCCGATAGAGAAATTGAAACCCAACCCTTAACCTATGGCGAGGTTTGGGGTTCAGTCTGTGCTTAACCTGTGGCCAGGAAGAACTGAGGGTTCATGGACAACAGTTAATTAGGTGACAAGTTACAAATGCTAAAGGTAACTAGTAACTTGGTCCATGCACCAAGATCAGTGTCATACATATTATCAGGTTAATACCATTTGAGATTTTACAAGCGCTCTCTGAATTGTGTCAGCCCATTTTATTCTCTACTTTTGCAGTGGTTTAATGGTAGTAGTTTTAACATGGTGCTGCGTGGCTAGAGTGCAACTGCATATTTTTATTTTCTTAATTTTCTTGGTAGAATCTTAGCTACAGCTGCATAACTTTATTGGCATGTCTAATTTTCTGTGTCAGGGGACGTGGCTTCATCTGATTATGTTCTTAGTGTTTCTTGATCAAAAATTGGACAGTTACATTAAAATCATGAAAACATTAAACATAATAAATAAAAGATAATAGAGGATGAAAGTGACGTTGTAAATGAGCGGAAAATCAAACGCGAACATTATGTGAGGCAGCTGAAAGAGTTTTGATTCAGGATCACTGGCACTACTGTAGAATGTTAAAATAAAAAGTGAAGATGCCTACAAATCTGGTATCCGTTGTCCAAGCGTTTCTCTGCATATCAAGGTTACATTTATTTTTCTGTCATTCAATGATTTATATACATAGACAAAGATAAGAAAAATGTAATATTATGTAATATTCAATATTTTCCAGTAAGTACATATTTCAAATGGCAGCAAGTTTTATGTTTAGAAAGAGAATGTAATTTGATTAATAATGTTGCAACTATCATAACTAAATAGAACGCGCCTACTGTCCTACTGCGTCATGCACAACCTAAATGCACTTTGCACTAAAACAACAGCACAAATTTCACAAAGATAAAATATTCACATCAGTGCTCTTCAGGTTAAAAATAAATGTAAATATTTTACTCTTCTGTGCTCTCTTAATGAATAAGTCATCCTATTCAGTCTCTAACAATACAGCGAATCTAAACACACACACACAAAAAAGATGTGAAAACAGCGCCTCTACAAACGTCACAACTATTGATCCTTCTGGCCACAGTTGTACAGTAGCTAAACATTTTGTGTTATGTTTTTTAAGTCTATGTACCCTATGTTTAAAGATTTTGTTATGTAATCTCCCAAAAAGCATGTCAAAAAAAGTACGTAATATTTCTTCTATGATGTAAGAACATGATATAAAATATGACATATTACTCACTGACACAATAAAATAATTAATTTCTGGGCTACTGTGTAAAAAAAAGTCCCTGAGAGTCACCGATCGTGGCACTTCTGCAGGCTATCCTCACAAAAAAGGGAAATGTGTATTTTGTCGCTCTTACGCAGCAGAAACTAATTGTTTCATTTACGTCCTGCAGAACAACAGGACAGTCTCTCTCTACACATCCTTGACTCATCCTTGTAATGAGCTGCTCAACCACTTGTAAACCCTTCTGCTTCAGGAGGTGAAATATTACACAGCCGAAAACGTCCATGTCTGTCCAACAGCGTGTCGACGTCTTTAATTCCAGAAACACAAACTGTAACTGTGCTCCTGTAAGCTCCATGTGTCTGTGTGTGTTGTAACTCGCACATGTTATTGGGAAGAAGGATAATATGCAATGACAGCAGTTGATGGTAAGCCTTTTAGCATTGTTGCTAGGACTTCATGATGTAAAGAGGCAGGTTACACCGACTGTCACAGCTTCCTGGCTCAAACTAAATTTGTCATTGGTTCACTCTGTTAATAAAAGACAAAGGAGTGATACTAAGCAGTTTATCTGACTAACTAACATTGACAGAACGCACTGAGCGCCCGAAGGCATGCTCCTCTCTCCACAGTTGGCTGCCCCTGTCAAAACTCAGAACCTGCTGCCAGATTGACCTTAAGGTCAATGGGTGCCACCGGCACTGTGACAACATCTCTGCTCCATGCAGCAACAAAGCAATCAAAGAGAAAAGTAGCATATAAAACAAACAGAGAGGGAAAAGTTAAACACCACCGAGCCCTATAATTACAGTGCGGGAGTGTCAACTCGATGCAGTCTGGTCAGCCCTTGGAGATAAGTTGCAGAAACACACAATCACACACTGGTGGTGTCAGAGCCCTGAAGAGTAAAATATCCACAGTAGAAAATAGCTGCCTAAGGCCTTGACCTTTAGCAAGGAATAAAACAGGCTTGCTAACATACCAGTATCATGCCTACAACAGCAGCAGGAGCTGGAAACAGAAGCCAAGTTTCCTTAGCTAGAGAACAACATGGAATGGTACCTCACAACCTGGAATTTAAGGTGCATGTGCTAAAATGACGTAACATGCCGTTTTGCAATAATTTGCACCTACAGTATAGTATAGCAGAAGCCCATTTGGGACTTAGTTGGACGGTAGGTCAACAGAACACATTTGACACATTTCAAACTGAAATGAGTCAAATTAGATTCTTTCTTTTAATCGCTGCGCTACTGTGTTTATTAACACAACCGAGGTTCATAGAGGGTTGGTGCACGTTTAGGTTGGACATCCTGGTGCATTTTCAAACAATAATAATGTGTCACTTTTGTTTACATATCCTAAAAAAATGGTTATATCATTTTCAGTAGCTACAATACATAACAGGGATTATGTGCATATAATATCTTAGCGTAAGCACTGGAAATGAGGAAAATGCTAGCCTGGCTCTGTCCAAAAGTATACAGCTTATCTGTACAGAAAAACCCCAAAAGAAGAAGTGTTCTGTAAAAGACTTATTTTCTCCACAAATGAAGCTGAGGTTTAATTTTTTCATTACTTCCTTTTTTACTTTGGTTATTTTAAAAGCTTTATAGTCAAACCTTTCATTCATCATTTCATCTTTTATTTGGTATTCAAGGTGAAACATACCTAACATATGTTTCAGCCGCCTCCAGTGCTGTCGAGTAAACATTAGTCACAAAAAGATTTTGAGGGTTTTTCTTGAGGTTCCTCCTGAATTTGAGCCTCATAAGGGGATCAGAAGAAAGGCCCTAACTCCAAAATGCTCTCAGCGAGCTGAGACTCCACCGGGGTGTTCTAGAAAAAGGATTCTCTGCAATCATTCAGCAGACGCCATGATCAGAGGGAGGCTTGGGAGCGAGGAGCGAGGGCCTATCATTCTGCCGTGTTGTGACAGCGTGTGCCATCCGCAATGCTCTGCCTGTTGAGAGATGGGAGTGTCACGGTATGGCTTGACTGGCACAGTGTGAAGTGAGGCTTGCTCCGGGCACTCGCGCGGAAGGATCCATCTCAGCAGCATTTCAAGCACTCGGCTTCAGCTAAACTGTCAGAAGACTTCAATAATGCCCGTCTGTTTTGTACGGACATGACAACTTATTACGCAGACATTCGTCTATTTGACACTGAGGAAAAATACAAACAGACCAATGTGTGTAATGCTGCAGCTTGTCTGCTGAGAAAGTGACAGTGGGCTGATGGGTCCTGAAACAGAGACATGAGATACTGTACGTGCAACTGTAAATGCACATTCTTATTGTGTGGGACATTAAAAAAAAAAAACTGAACACAAGTGAAACAAAAAAATACTGAAAGGGGACTTGAGAACAGTTTGACCAAGCCAACCTAAATAAACCAAACGCAGACAACACCAATGTTAGCAGCATGTGTGGGAAATAAACATATTTAGGGTGTTTCCACTGCAGCAACTTCCCCGGATTACCAAGAACATTTTGAGGAACTCATCAACTAAACATTGGTTTTGACTGGGGAAACCAGGCACCAAATTTAGTTTCTGCAGGATAGTTCCAGGTAAAAGAAAAGTCCCTGGTCCAGGATCTATGAGGACAGCAATGCTGTCTTTTAGTGACTGGTCAAACAATAACTGTGACACATGCACTTAAGTAAACAGGTTACTCAGAGAGAGGACGGATGAAAGACGCATCAGATAAACAGTAAAACAGGAAATTTCCACTGGCTTGAATATTTTTAAACAGCAGAGGAAAGAAGAACTCAGAGAACCCATCTTTCTCTGGTAACTGGTAAAAAGTGACTTATTTAGACATCATATCAGTTTTTAGATGCATTTCGGGCAGACTTGATTTAAAAGGGAAGCTTTTAGCCGCTCTTCTTTGCTGTCTGCAGTATTTGTCCTGCTCGTGCACTCTTTACAAATACTTCAAAGACTAGTTACTCTAATACATATCAGAGAAATCGGTGTCCTAGGTCTTGTAATTAGATGTGTTCTACATACTATGATCTGAACAGAATCAAAACAACACTTCAAACAACAGTACATGCAGAAATCTATCAGAATCATCTAATTTCTCTTGTCTTTCTGTAAATAAATACGTTTCTGATGGTGTATTACATTTGTTATTGAACAGAAACTTGTGGATTCAGTCACTGCTCCTTTAAATATATGATATCAAAAGTTTAATAGGGAGCAGCCATTTGTGTCATTTATGTAATGTCACTACATTTAAAAAGTGTTTTTAACAGCTGTAGCGTCAAGTTCTTAAAACTGAGATAATCTAACAATAAAGAAAATCTTTCTGTAATGATTTTCCCTGTGACTGAACTGTTGTCCATTTTAATCTCACTTCAGTTAACAATTAGTTTTACTTTTTCTAAACTTTATATTTAAATTCTCCAAACTTATTTTTACTCAAAGTCAGCTAAAGCACATTTTTAAGGCAGCGGAGGAGCAGACACTTTTAAACTGAACAAACCTAAAATAATTTTCAGCTTAAGTGAAACAAGGCGGGCCAGAGAATAAAACAAGGTCTGACCCAGACTAGCAAAGAAGAACATTGCCTTCCGGTCTCATCTGGCATTATATGGAACACATGTATGAATCCAGAGTTTAAAAATGTTTACATGAACTGAAAGTCACGGGGTCACAACCTCTTTCCTTCATGCACCACTGTGCCCAACAGCCCTGTTCATGCCATCTTTCTAGACAACACTAACAATTGCACACTTTAGTTTCCAACGTGGACACAAACAAAGAGCCGTCTCCGGTGCACTTCACTGACTGACTGTTAATTGAAGTGGAATCACGTCTGTAAGTGAGTCACACATCTTTGGTCCCAGAAGCTCTGGCACTGCCAGGAGGCAGCCTAGTGTCAGTTGAGTAGCTCTCCTTCCTTTAAATCCATCTGGAAAGACGCTACCGTAGTAAAGCAACACGCAAACACAGGCACGACTGGGGAAGGTTACCGCGGTGGTGGGGGGCAGGTCGTTCAGGGACGTGAGGCTTTCCATGTTTTATTTATCACGCGGCACATTACCATGATGCAGTATGTGGATGAAACAGACAGGAAGAGCTTTTTAATTTCAACTTACATCTTATCACAACAGAGTGAATTGGATCAGAATAAGGTTTAATGGACAAAGTACATTAGAGTTTAATATGGACAAAAATGCTGCAGGTTAGATTAGTTAATCAGCGGCGCACCAGTAAAGTACGCGCTTCTCCTCAACAAACTCTGCGTACAAAGCGTTGAAAATCGAGCACAGCGTGTGATGACTCTCTAACACCAGTTGCATTTCATTACGTGTAAAAAGGGCACAACAACAACAATATCGCGCTCTGTCTGGGAAAGCAGACAATGTTTACCTGTTTCTGTACAAGCACATTTGGAGAGCATGATTGCTAATTTCCAGCCACCTGCTTTAGGCTGCTGGCCAGAAATATCAGTCTCTTTCAGTGATGAATACAAATAGATAGATGCTGGACAATCTGTGTTATTCCAAAAGAAAAAAAAGATCACTGAACCAGCTGACGTGGATTGAAAGTTCAATTGTATTTCTATACTAGGCTCCTTGTAGGTTTCATGTGTTTAACAACCTACTAAAAAACAAACTGAATATGTAAACATGCTAATGTCTTCTCTGTAGAATCTCAGTAGGGAGGATATGATTCATTTTATTACTAGAAATGCACCAGAGGTCA
Source organism: Microctenopoma stevenorrisi (assembly GCA_032270685.1). NCBI lineage: Eukaryota > Metazoa > Chordata > Actinopteri > Anabantiformes > Anabantidae > Microctenopoma > Microctenopoma stevenorrisi. The sequence continues at coordinate 3,502,527 of JAUMTR010000019.1, read as the reverse complement.
GCGTGAATTAGAGGTCGTAGCAGTCGAAGCTTCCGCAGCCTCCACCACAGCAGCGGCCCTGCTTGATGAGGGCACTATTTTGACACTCATCTGGGCCTCCTTGTTAACTCCCCCACAACAGATCTGATGTGCTTAGACAGGCCTGCGCTGCATATTATGGGGCTGGCTGGGCTCAGATTGGAGGGTTGCACACTTGAAGGATTTAGGAAGAAAACGCTCTCTTGTGTTTGATAGTAATTAGTTTTGTGAGGATCCTCAGAGACATAACACAAAGACAAAATTACCGCATGCCTACACACAACCCTCATCTACCACCAGCCCCATCCGAATCTAACCGGCATCCAAAAATTAACCCCAACCCTGAAGCAACGGGACACCGTAACACTGCACAGGGCAAAGTAACTGACATAAATATGTGTGTGTATCGCTGCAGCACCTTTTCATCACAGTGCATACATGTGCTCAAAAGTTACAATGAGACACAAATGCCACAACACATATGGAAAAAATAATCAGCTGCCCACAAACCTAGAGGTAGGTGGTTCAACTCGTAGTTCCTTTAGACAGCGAACCCTTGGTGCCTAAAATGCAGCTGCCTTTCCAGAATCACAAGAATCACAAGACATACGAGAGAGGCAAACGTTAGATCAGGTTTAGCTTAATTTACTCTCTCACAGGATAAAGCAAACAAACTGTAACACAAACTTAGCTAACTGTGTCAAATAACAAATGGCATCTACAACAGAAGTGGAGAGAGAACAAATGGGAATTATATAATGATCACATTTCATTACCCACTGTTATGCCACAGAGAATACCAACTAAAGCAAACGAAATTGTTGTGATGTCTGTGAAGCATGAGTGCCAGCTGAATGTTTGCAGGAATGCTGCTTAGATTTTTATGAATGAGCAGCAACGTCCATTTCAATTTGATCTGAGAGGCAGGCGCACATAAGGTCCCTTCTCTGATTCCAAATTTAACATCGGAAGTAAGATTCCTCTCCCAGGAGCTTGAAAAAGCCGAGTGTTGGGTGGCCTATTGATTTCGAAGAGCTGGCCCTGTAATTGGTTGCATGCAAAAAGCTGTAAATCAAGAGTCCTCGTTACTCTTTGCTTATACAAGCAGAAGATTACTGTGCAGCAGTTGTGCAAATGCTGGAATATGAAACCTGGCCCATTACACACACACACACACACACACACACACACACACACATACACACACACACCAGTGTTATGCTGTAGAATAATGCATTGAAAGAACCTGGGCACGGGCTGCCAGGAGCAGCTGGGTAGGGGAATAGGTCAACCTGAGTTAATCAGCTAGAATCAGCATCAGCTGAGGAAAGCTAACAGTGCACGTGTGTGGGTGTGTACATGTGCTCTTAATAGAAATATAAACAAATCAAAATAGAAAGCAGAATATTTCACATAGAAACTGCACCAGTGCATTATGATAGCGCAGAGATGGCATCTTTAAACAGCCAACAAAATGTCTGATCCATAACTTGTGGACTGAGACACGGGTGGTGCGGCTCCTCACCCGTAACTCCAAAAGCTCGGAGCAGGTTATGATAAAAATAAACTTTGACCCTGACAGGTAAAACCACCACGACAGTCATGCATTAGTTAGTATGACTGTTCACCCGCAAGCTGGGCGCTCACACAGCTGTGCAGGCCCATTTTTCAAGACAGGTAGGCAAAAGCTTTCAGAATCTACACCATATATGCCAAGGTATGCTCTTATACTATAATTTATTTAGGAAAATATGCGCCTAAGCAGCTGCTGGGTTTGAAGCTATATGTTGGCATCAGCAGCTGTTCATCTCATAGTCTTTGGTAATAGACGCACATTTTCCTCTGAAGTTAAATGGGAATGTTTCAGTATATTTAAATTCAACACAGTATTTGTTGAATGTGACAACACATAAGGAAAGACTCACATTGTGAGTCAGCAGAATCAAAACCAGTCTATGATCTATGCAGACTGTAGATCAACCTCGTATTACGATGTCTGCATTGAACCAGAGATTGTTATACATCTATTTCACCGGTCAAAGAGACACTCTGTGTGTATTTTATGAGCACATAATGTCATGTTATTACAGTAACATCAGCACCGAGGAACGGCGACTTACCACAACACCGAGCACGCTAGAAATCACGAAGACATATTTCAGTTATTGCATTCAATGGGTATCATTTCAGAACCACAGCGTTCACTTCCTGTCACCATGTATCCGCTATGTTTCCCCTGTGTGGTGCAATAATTTTCACTTTCTGAGCAGGACACCCATTTTTCTCCTTCTAACCAGAAAGCCAGCAGTTTGCTAAACCAAAGGACGTAAGCACTTGCAACCATCAGTCCTTTGTCTGTCTGCACACTTCCACCAAAACGCCTTGATTCTCACACTACTTGTGAACCCGACTATGTCTTCCAAATTTCGAAAAGTGCCATCTTCCACAAATGGAACCTGCAAGATATGAGTAATACTAGTCTGTGCACCAGTATAAGGACAGATGAACAGATGTAAATCAGTAGTATCTTCATTTTAAATTGTATATGCATCCTAAAAACAACACACAGACACGGTAACGACAGAACAGTCCTGCATGGTCACCCTGCCTTTAAGATTTGTTGTACGTCAGAGAGGGAGCCACAAATTCATCACATCTGCAGCGAAGACTCTTTAAGGTATTACATTATTGCTCGAATATCTCACTAGAGATATGATCTGCATTGTGTTAAAAGCCCCTCTGAGGCCTTCCTACTCCAAACACAATTGGTTAGGATTTTTTTTTCCCCAGTCTGTCCTACATTTATTGTGTGTCAAACAATTTAGTGAACTGCCCAAGGCTTTGACTTTTTGAAGTAGCTCTTAATATCATTTAATATCAACTAATGATATAGGTCAAGACTCATTTTCTTCTTTACTGCAAAACATTTCTGAAAGATGCAACACGAGTTCTGCAAGAACCTAAATTGTTACAATATTTTTTTCCCCCAGTTGTTTCATCCGTTCCCTACATTTTGTTGGAGCAAAAACACTGCACTTAAAAGACCTTTGTAAGTGTTAAATACAGAAATAATAAGTATTAACAGCACTTTTTACAAATGTTGTTTGCTGTATTACTAGTTATAATATAGTATAATTTATTTTATAAGCTTCTTTTTCAGCTTGTAGGAGATCAGCTGTCAAAATTAAAATAGCAGAGCCTGAGATCTTCCGACGTTTAGTGGTAAAAATGAGCCACAAGCCAGGTAGCCTACATTTCCCTCAGTGCGTCTTGATGTCATCTTATATTTGAGTCTCCCTGCTATACAAACTGTTAACAAATGTTAACAAATATGTTCCAGGTGCAAGCTGAGATAACCCTGACTGCATCATTATGGCATCTTTATGACAGAAACACGCGCAGATAAACTAGTGGCGATGAAGACCAACTGTCACCTCATGTGGCGTCTCCTGCTCCTACCAAGAAGTGGTACTGACTACAGCCAATGGCCAGTTAGCATTTCCTGTTGTTCTGCACCTAAACAACAGGAAAAAACACTCCACAGGAGCATGTGGTGGTAGTTTGTTTACATCATTCAACAAGGAAAAGTGGAAGGCGTAGGACGGTAGATATACAAACAATAAACAAAGCAGCCATTGCTTACCGTTTTCACAGCTCCCTCACTCACCACAGACTGTTTACACCCACTTCTGATGAAGCATGTGTCTGATAAGAACTAGCAAATGGCACCAGTCTTTTGGTTGTTGCTCTAATTAGAGTGGTCTCTCAGTGATGGAGGCCACAGACGGTTTAGCATGATAAATCAACTGAGAAGCCATTGACAGGTATCCAACTAAGGTCGCAGATGTTCACTGATGGCTCGACATTAGACGGAAGTCCTAAAGCTACAAAAGATATTATTAAGTTACACAACCGGGCCACACTTTCATGAAGAGCAAGATGAAATTCATGTGAAAAACTGGCAGTGTCCCTTTAATCTCAAAAGCAATCTGGTCGACAGTCAAATGTAGGGAGTAAAAAGTGGAGATTTCCTTCTCAGGAAATAGTAAAGTGACTTAAATTTAAATACTGTGGAAAGGCTGAGTTATTTCCCTTCATTAACATCAGTGTATATTTGCGCTCAGAGGTGGGAAGTTGTGTTGGCAACATACTGTGCTCCGCGGCTTGTAGGGCGAGCTGCTCTCCAGGTCTGCCAGGATGCTGGTGAGGGAGTCGATTTCAGCATCCAGACTGGAGCGTCTCTCCTCCAGCGTCTTCTCCGGTGCTTTCATCTGTGAGCAGACATCACACACATGCAGCAGGGGGAGGGAATGTAACCAAAACAGTCGGTAACAACATTACGCTAAGTTACTTTTACCAACTGCACTAAAAAGCTGAGGAGTAATTCTAGCTCCTGCCTGTTGGTTGCACCTCCTTTGCTCTCGATTACAGCTTCTAAGTTCATGTTTCACCTTGACCTCAAACAATCCTTTGGAAAACCCCACATCACTAGCAGTGAGTTCTCTGGGAGAAATGTGGCAAGAAATAAGCAGGGGTGTATTGTGTGAAAGGCAACTTTTAAAACGCAGTGCACTATTCACCTCCTGCCTTTTGCTGCACTTGGATTTACAGTATCTCATTCTTCATGCATTATTCATCGCGACTCATGCAGCAGTATTTCAAACAAAAAAAGTCAATTATTTAAAATAAAAGTCAGATATTTTTTTATGCAATATTTTAAACATGCGCTGCGTAACTGGTGATAAGACTTGCTATGATTTTTATTTAACTAGTTTATTATCAGAGGAAGCTTGAAAGCGTCAGTAACATAATTAGTCTGAGACCTCCCTGATTTATTTATCCACATTCCTTCACCTGGGAGAACTTCATCAAGTGAAAAGACACAAAATCTTTAAGGAAGAAAATAAAGAAATGAAAATCTGCAAAGTATTTAAAATGATCTGACCATTAGTGACACTTGGTTTTCTATAAAATTCCCGGGAATTTCTCTGCAGAGTGACAGATATATTTTTAGTCTTCTGAACTATGCTGCAACTGCAAGAAGACTTCTTGCAATTGCCTGCGGGGGCTTTTTGAGTTGGCTGGATCAGTGACTGCTTCTTATTCTAATGTTATGTGTTTGGATTACCTGTCACAATCTATTACAGGCAGGGTTTGCCTGCATTTGGAGCCGAGCTGCTGCTTAAAAAACATCTAAGGCAATCATGAGTGCGGGGTAAACAAAGCACAACACTAATGGCTCGTGTCAAATGAACAAAAGAAAAATCAGGCAAACTTGTTTAACAGTCATAACGAGGGGGATAAAAGGAAATGCTGCATTCTTTGTGCGGTGCTGGAATTTAACGTGCAGGACTTTATAACGCGGACAACAGCCACGATGAGCAGCCATGGCTGCTGTTGTCTTTCTCTGTTTTGCTAAAGTGTTAACATGTCATAAACCAGACATCGCCCTTAGTGATAAAGACAAGAAAATATTTCTGTCTTCTTCTGAGGAAATATCATCCGATCACTGCTTTACTCATTCAGGGTGTCCGATTTCTCTACCAGGCACCCAGAGCAAGATATTAAGTCATTTGGATGGATATCTGTCCCTCCTCGTCAACAGCAGCCAGAGTTTTGCTCTGCTACAGGACACATAATTAAGATACCAACGATGTATTAAGGAATTAAGTTGCATTGGCAGTAAATTCTGCAGCCACTACAACAGGAAGAGAAAAACTGTAATTACAGACTGAATTTCTTATGCAACCCACGCCTTTAAATCTTATTCATTACGACTGTCTGTGCTGTTGGGAAGAAAAGACTGATGACAGACACAGCAATGTGTTAAAAGAAAGAAACTAACTCTCTATCATGTTCACTTAATATATAATACGTTGTTTTACAGAATCATTTTTATAATGTTTTTGCATTATTTAACTTAAAGGACATGCTCGCCATTTTTACTGTCAGTTTCAAGTTCAGCTTAAGCTAATGGAGCTCATACAACAAGAAGGTGACACAGTCTCACACCAAATTTACCTTTATTTCGTGTGAGACTGACACCTTAATTTGTCAAATACATGCATTCATTTTGTACTTAACACGTTTTGACATTTTATGATGTCCAGTATGTGCAGAAAGAGTGATCATAGGAAACAAAACCTACTTTTATGTTCACACAGGCACCTGGAGGGACACACCCTGTCAGGGTTTTGAACCTGCAACCTTCTGCATCCCAGTCTGACGCTTAACCCACTGAGCTACCAAGACTAACTGCAAATAAATTAAACTTCTATAGAGAGAATAATAATAATTTCTCAACCTATAGACAAATGTTAAAGGATACATCTAAAGTAGCAAATTGAGTTATGCAGTTGGTGCAGGACAGAGATAATATGATAACTTGTGCACTGTTTGGACACATGCATGACAAGAAATGTCACAATTCAACAGTGCAAAAAACATGTTGAGTTCCTATTTGTTTTCTGAATATCTGATAACTTTCTGCAGACAGGTTGAAATACTTATAATTAATAAATAATGTGCTTTGGTGACAACTCAAGTTTCCAGAAAAAAAGAGATCAGTTTTGTTTGTTTCACTTCTCATCTGCCTCGATGTTAAAAGAAAGCAGCTCAACATTTTGTTTAAACAAACCATGAAATTTAGAACTACATATGTCACAACTAGGTGTGAGCTGTGTTACACCAAGGGTATAAAACCACCTGACCTGACAGATCTCTGTGTACACTGTCATAATGTATATTACGTATACATTATGTTGGACGGTGAGTTAACACACTTTGCATACCTTACATTATGAAGGAAGAATACATTCAGGAGAATGAAGCAGTCAGATCAAATGGAGGACTAGAGGAGAGAAAGAGCTTTTTTCCTCCTGCTTACACTGAACAAAGGAATGTGAATTTTGCTGCAGAGGTCAAGTGCTGAGAGTGTCAGTCAGATCGCAGAGGCCAGATATCCCAGGAGGGCCAAATGCCTGTAAGTATTATGACCGGCAAGGCAAAGAAAAGTGACCAGGCTTCACCAATAGGTGTCAGCCTTCTATCCTTCCTGCATTAGAGCTCTCAGAAATGAAGAAGAAATGTTTGTGTGTGGGTCCTTGAGTAAGGAGAGCTAGAGCAGGACGCCTCTGCAGTTGGCTGCAACTCAAGTGGACAGACAGTTCTGTTGGACTTGGTATGTGAACTCAGCGTAGAGCTCGGGGCTGTCTTCGCTTTCTGTGCTGACTCTTGGAGAGTTAGTGGCACCCAAGAAAAATTTTATGCAACACAACACTCTCTCACCTGAAAGTCGTATGAGTTCATCGGCGGTGGTGAAGGGAAGGAACCAGGGGAGGATGGAAAAGTGGTTGTCTCTTCTGCAGGTGGTGGAGGGGGAGGGTAGTCCGCTGGGATGGAGACACACACACACCATGAGAAACAAAAAAACGGCTTATTGAATACTTCCCCTTTTTTTTACATTTAACTGTCACAATTCAGAAAGAACAAACACAACATCACTGTATTAACACACAAAAGTCAGCGAATATAACATCTATTTTCTGTTTTAGCATTCAAGTGACCTTTTCAAGTAGTGCCATAGAAACAGAAAAGAAATTTAAAAAACAGATAAACCCTTTCCAAGTTTAAAGCGTATCAAACACATGCATATCGACAGCCACCAGTTACACATTCACACCTTTTGAGAGTGGACTGTACAGTAAAGTTACTGAGCTACTGTATATAAATGAATCTCATTGGCCAGGTGTTGTGCTCCTGGTAGCTCAGTGGTTGAGGCAGAGGGCTGGGATGCAGAGAGAGCACGATCGATTCCCAGCTGCTGTACCCAACCCATCCCCCATACCAGGTTTGTCCTGGAGCGAGACACACTGTGGCTGCTCAGTGCTCCACCCCAACGGGGGGGATGGGACAGATGCAGAAGACAAATTCTGTTGAAACATGTAAATGTAATGATTCTTCTTCTTCTCCAATTACGTGTGAAGGTATGGTTAATAGAAAGCCGGATGATTTTACACCTCCGTGATTGATTAAGCTCGTTACATCACGTGAACCACAGTATTACGCAATAATATGCTGGTGTCATCTACCAAACAGTTCGCATGACACCAACACTCTTTTATCAGTGGTTTGAAAGTGTTGTGACCAGTTCTGCTTAGGATCTTAGCACCATTAGGATAAGGATATTTTTCACTCATAAAATCAAACCTGCTCTAATAAGCATATTTAAATCAATTTTCAAAATCTATACTATTTACCCTCTGCTGTTTGAATTATATGGATATTATCAGTGAGTTTATTGTCTTTTGTTACTGAAACAAATAATTGTGCAACAGAAAAGCCATTCTCAAACTCAGTGCATAACATTTTGCAGCTCTTCAGGATCTGAGCGGTTATTACCTAACCTAACATAGGACGGCATTTAAGTTGAAATGTTATTTTTAAAATATATAAATTTTTTTTATTAATTCTATATTAGTAATTATTTAAAAAATGTTATGTGTTTAAAGAACTTAAAATGTTACAGTACAATATACCCAGTATCTGCGGAATTATTAGGAACTACTGCATAATGAGGAATTTCTAATAAAACAGTTCAACAAGTGTGAAATGTAAAATCAAAACTGATATTGGAAAGAAGTTAGACAGTTATTACGAAAGAGAAAAGCAGAGTGAAAGAATTGAAGAACTGGAGCCTCACCATTCCACGTCAATTGACAACGATTGACACACATAATTGCAGCAATTTGGTTAACTAAGAAGTACTAATCTGTAGTAAGCATGTGTTTTTTTCCTCATGAGATTGCAAATGTAAATGCTGTGTTACAAATGGGTTATTCTAGGTGTTTGTTCTGCCAGGGGAGGAGAGACAAGCCAAGTTTGCAGTTTTAAAGTCCATGCTAATCCAAGGATTGCATCCAGCCACATGTTTCAGGGAGGATAAGGAGTTATGTGCCAAATTAAAACTGATTTGGCTTCTCTCAGCGCAGGACTTAAGACTGAATCATTTGACCATGTACTTCTAAGTACCAAACCAGACATGATCTTTGCAAATTAAAGGCTTTTATGAGACGTAATGGGAATTTGTTCCAATGCTAAGACTTTGATGAGTCCTGTTCAGAAATTCCATTTGCTTTCCATGGCTTTTATCCGTTTTCATTAGAATCTAATTGATGTCATCAATGTAGTTTATCCGATGCAGCTGACCAAATTAATTAAGCGCAGTTTTCAGTTGCCTTGACAAAACAGGCAAAAGCAAAAAAAAAAAACTGTAAGACAGAGAGCTAATGCAGCACGGTTAAAAATTGGACACATGTCTGCATCTTGAGCATTACAGCATTGCAGAAATTGCGAGCATTGCATTAAACATTCCCTCTGGGTGCTTGAGGGCCTCCATGTGAATTGTTTATATAATAACCTTGTGACCTCCGTGGAAACTCCAGAGTGTAACAGCTCCTCTAAACCTCTGGGAGAGAAAATAAAATATGCTGCTCGACAACAAGGCTCTGCCCCTCCTGCTCCAGCACCGATCCCTTTTGCCAGAATATAAGTCACTTGTAACTTGTGGCTTATGGAGAATTAAAACATTAAGTTTCATGTACGTTTCTCTCGAACATCAACAATGTTTCGGATTTGTCATTTCAGGAAACACATAAATTATAAATGAGAGACGCATGTTTAATTTAAAAGGTCTTAGAGTTCTGTATGTGGACCAGTGGAAAGCAAGACTTGGAGATGGAACAGAGGTCATTAGGCATCTTTGGTGAAAGGATCTTCCTGGTTATTCCACGCTTTCGTCCTTATGTCCCACGTACCTGTCATCATGTCAGTGATTTAGAATCGAAATGTGTTAATGTGCTAATGCAAAACACAATCACTAGTAGTGTTTGTATTCTCTGTAGTCCTTCTGAGCAGAAAAACATTTTCTCTCATGAATGATTACAGTCAGCCCTGGAGTTGTTCATGGCTCATTCAGGGTCAGCAAACAATAGAAGTCAGTGTTACAGCTTAGAGTATTTCCGTAAATTAACGTCCTTCTATAGACGTAAGTATATTTCACCTTGAACAGACACCACGGCTGATCAGAGGATCCTTTAAATACGGTATACATTCAAATGCTCACTATAAATTGGTTTTATCGAGTAACAGGCTAAAATGCAGAACATGTCTCTACAGTTCTGTGGGAAGAAAATACATGAAAGTCAAAAGGTAGTTACAACACACCCTTTCAACACAGTAACTCACACTAGAGATATGTACAAATTTTAATATCTGTGACTAAGCAATTACCACACAGAAAAAAAGGGAGTTAAAGTTGCAGCTTTGAGATTTAAAGGTGCCTTGTGGAGTTCTCTTGTAAACAAACAAAAATAATGTTTGCATTTGGTGTATCTCCAAAATGCATTATGTGCATCCTCCAAGTCTAACAAACGTGTCAAATGCATTTTCTACCTCATAAAACATTTACAAAGCTGATATTGTGAATATTTAAACCTGAAATTTGTTTACATCCATTTGCTCACTTCAAGTCTTTTTTGCAGCCTGCAGATGAGGTTGGATAGAATTTTATCACGTCTCAATCCACTTCTGAGGAGTTTTTAAAACTTTGATGGTTAGAAAAGCTAAAATTGTATTTAAAGCAACAACAAATGATAAACCTGACCGGTTGTTTAACAATCTAGAAGCTTCTAAACCAAAAAAGTAAGAAACTGTTATTTTAATTGAGACCAAGACCCAGAAATACAAATAAACAATGATGCTTCCTTATGGAGGCTGTGCTGCAGCTACAGAACCTGCAGAAACCTTTAACCAAAAACAACACAATTAAAATAATGCTGCTCTCTGTGTTACCTGAAGGCAAACTTGATGTTGTGCAGCAGAATCTACAGGTCACAGAATACAGTCAAACACCAGCAGTAGGCCGAGTGCAGTCACTTCTCAAGTTATAGAAAACAACAGAAGTTCTTACTTAAACATATTTCATAAAAAATATTAAAAAGTACTTGTTCTCCTTTCAGTGTAACTGCCCTCCCACAAATATAGAATTCTGCAGCTGTTTCATTAACTACAGGCTATTAACATGACTTATTATCTGCTTATCATGTATAGTTTTTGCATCGAGAGGAAAAAGAAACTAAAGAGAAATGTTGATAAAAGTCTCAATAAGGGCTTTGTTGCGATACTTTGAAGGCCAATCTAAAATGGAAATGGCCTTCATCGCCCATCCCTAGGCCCAGTAGGAAAATTGTAAATTGACAATCCTCCAAGTTTTCCACATTTTTATTCTCGTATTTCTTATATAGTTCTAAACATTGTTTTACATTTTATTTTTTCTTTTGCTAAATATTAGTTTATCGTGCTATTATTTGTTTAGTTAGATAGATCCTTATACCTCACTTGTGAGAATATTGTTATACATTACAATATGACTCTTCTGTAATATATACATTTTGGGAGAGTATTCAGTATTTTATATGATTACTGTGCATTTCACAGTCATTTAATTACAGAAACTTTTCAAGAAATCCGGAACTAACTTTATCTACATTGCCATCATCACTGGAAAGCTGGTTCTACTTTTGGTTTCTGGGATCAGTTTTTGCCCCAACAAAATCTTTCTGATGGCCCTATAATTTAGGGCGTGGAGTTTTGAGTGGGATATTTTGCTGAATGGCCAAACACAAACCTTGAGGCCGATACAAAAAGTTGTGTGCTGCATTAATTTAGATATTAAACAAATGGTGGTGTACAGTAGTATTATCAATATTAAGGCAGTAATGTATTTTATTGTTATTAATACAGTATTTTAATGGAAGTTTCCATATGTAGTTGACTTGGAGTGTGGTTTTGGAAAAAGGAAATTATATAAACTCACTGGCTTCAGAGGGATAAAGTCATGTTCATTGAAAAATAAAAGTAAGTCACAGTCATTGCCACCAGGCATCAAATCTGAAGCCTCAACGGTGCATCAAAACCTGTACGTCACCCATTTGCCCAATATTTCTGCCATGTCTAATAACTCAAAATCAACACAGGTTTGAGCTGCGGTGCACTCCTCTTATCTGTGCACTGCTTACGCTGTCATGCTTTAAAACAGTTTGAACTAGGCAAAGTGAGAACAGCTTTCGTGCTGTGAATGAAGCTGTTTCCATTTGCGACAATAGGGAGTTGAAAGCTCCAAGTGAGCACTAATGAGAGAAGCAGCAGGAACACCTACTTAATACGACAACTTCCCCTCTCTTTATTGGGCAATTAATTTTAAGTAGCTGCTTTGTGAAGAAGGAATCCTAATCAGTGATTAAAGTTATTTGAGAGGCCATAAGAGGTATAATTGGTTATCGAGAAGTGGAGTATTGTTGAGGAGATGATAAAAGGGTGGAGACAGATCCAACTGTGACACTGTGACTAATAATAAACTTTGTTTTTCAAGTAAGTAATTCATTTATACACTTCGAGTACTGTATATGACTAATGATTGCCAACTGTAATAGTCAAACACTCAAATCAACATGTGTAAACTCAAACTATTGATCCACAGTGAGAGAAATACCAGCAGACAAGTGATTCTACGAAGAAGAAGATAGGAAAATGGTGCAGATGACTCTTTTAGTATTAAGTAGTTCTGCTAGGGAGGATTAGTACAGTCTTTGGGTGGGGGGTATGCTAAAGGTTTAGCATATGTTCATAAAATTACATGTGTATAATGTTATCAGAGTTACATGTCTTAAAGCAGCAGCCATCTGGCCTTTAAGGACTTAAGACCAGGTCTGAAACAGAACATGACCAACATTCACATAATGCAGCTAACATTTCACATTTTCACAAGCACATAGAGATATGTCCTATCTTCATTTAAAATTTTTCATTGTGTGTGTGTGTGTGTGTGTGTGTGTGTGTGTGTGTGTGTGTGTGTGTGTGTGTGTGTGTGCGCATCTGGGTGCAAACAACATTCTTTATGTCCCGGGATCTGGAATCTGCACAAAGTGCTATGAACTAAAAGAACAAGAGCGATGGAGTACTACACTGTGTGTTCACGTGTGTTGTGTTGTGTAACTTTAATGCAGAGTAGTAACGGACTGTTGGAGGATTTAGTAGCAAACTGAAAACCGAAAACGTTAATGCTTCTATACATGTACAAACCTGAAGTAATCTCTATAAAGATGAACAAAAAAATCAAAAGGTGTGATGTATTTTATTTAGTAGAAAAAAATACAATCCTTACAAAGTGCTTTAAGTCCTGGGTGTTAGTCCACATGTTTTATCTCTACATACCCATTCCAAATGTGCTGTGGCAGGGGTTGGGAGCACATTGTTTTGACATAATTATGGATCCTTTTTCCCCTCATCTTCCGGTGGATAAGAACAGCTGAGCCCTGCTCTTAATTAGCATGATATGTATAGAAGACTGATTTATGACTTCATTTGGTTTAGAGATGCAAGGGAGGGATTTGAGGTCTTTGGAGATGTACTTGTTTTAAGTGTCAAGACAAAAATTGGCTTCTGCTTCTCTTAAGGAGAATTCCCATGTGAGGAGAAACCAGGGATCAGGAGCAATAGAAGGATTATGTTTTTGTATGAAAGGAAAGAAACAAATACAGTGAAATACCTAAAAAAGAAACGGGGTGAACAATTAAAGCCTTTAACTGAGATGTGTGCGTGGTTTTCTGATGAGTGAAAATGTGATTCATCAAAGGTGGAGAGGGGAGCTTCGCTGTCATTTCTTATAAATAAACAGAGAGAGAGAGTAAATGAAGCCAGTCAAATGTCATAGCAGACAGTCACTGCTGTGTAAACTCAGCCAGTTTCATAACACAAAACCTTTCCAAGCTGCCTCTGCCACGCTAAGAATCTCCTGCAACCTCAGAGTCTGTCATTCTACACTGCGAGTGTCAAAGGCTACGAGAGGTAAAGACATTCACTGTTAACCTGAAGCCCATGACTTTATGATCTATTAATATGCAGTGAACCAAATTCACAGCAGGACTGCAACAGTGTCGGTCCACTTTTGTCATGTGACATTCATAGCTGGGAGGGATTCCCAGCGCCGCGGCGTAAATACTACGGTGGCATTTAAACATGATTACCATTTAATGGATACTTAACGTAATTTATTAGGCGTCTTAATGCCTTTAACGGTCAACACTTTACATTGGCTTTCTTTACTTATTCGTAACAAGCAAGACGGTATCAAAAAGTGAAATGTTAGGCATATAATGTAATTCACTAAAGATTTATGGCACATAATAACAATAATGAGGCAGAAATATCAGCCAATAAACGTTTATGGTAAGTGTATTTTCAGCTTTAAAACCTCAATTTATTTGCACCATCTATACAAATCTAGAGGACTCTATAGTCATACTGCACAATTATACAGCATCTACTGTGCAACGTCTGTGGTGCACAACGTCACACTGTGCACACTATGAATGTCCCCTAACCCAACACTATGCTAACGAGCTTTAATAAGCGAGCTAGGCTAACTGGGCTCACAGGCAGTTAGCCTAACTCGCTAATGTTATTACGTTGTATCATTAAACACTAAATGTACATGTAACAGCAAAAAAATATTTAGCATTTTCCCACAGAGCTATTGCTTCAACTTGGCCTTCAAAAATTAGGTAAAGCATATTATTCTAAGCATATGCAGTCTATGATAAAATACAATAAAAGATAGATAAAAGGCGTCTTTTTGGCAAAACAGTCTACGCTGTCTGAATCGCTACCCTAAAGAATCTGATTTTTTGTTTGTATAACTTAAATTTTTCAAATCTTACTCAGCATTTGGTCTTCCTTTAACTATGGAGACATCACATTCAAAAAGCAGTCAGGATGTGAAGAAATGTATTTTCATAATACTGTGAACCTCTTGTTGGCTAGATTTAGAGAAGTGAAATGTCTCTTACAGGCAACATTAAATATCTGATTCAAAAGGAGCAGCTGGCATACAACGTATGCAAAACAAATGACTGTAAAAAAAAAAAAAAACGCCAATAAATGTCAAAATAATGATTTACAAAATCACAAGCTTCATATAGGCTACTCTACGTAGACACACACTACAGACAAAATGCAAGTAGTTGAGGTTTGTGTTCCACTTAGATAAAAGTGTCCTTTGTATACGCTCAGAGCACAAGCCTGTGGTTTCTATGGGGACACTGCCAAACTCATTGGTGGGTTTCCTGTAAATTCTCCTGGTGACACCCATGAGGGACTCTGACATAACAACCGGTAGACAGTTTGCCTCTGGCCAGTCAAGCAGGGAGGAATAAAAACAGCTTATGCACACGTTCAACACTTCTGAACTGCTCTGAGCGAACAATTAGCGCGTTTCTGGTAACTTAGTGTGAAAAGTTTTTTATCAAAAACAGCACTTCTCTGATGTTACTAACTTTCACTATGATTATCCCTCTACAAAAAACTTCTTGAGCTTGATCATCAGCAGACAGACTGTGAGACAGTCTTCACTATTAATTCACGTGGTTTTGAGGGTAGACTGGAATACATTATGATTTTTATCACTTAATATTAGAATAATTTAAATGAAACCACTAATGCTGACTCATTACATTATTTTTCATTTTCTTGCGGTGGCTCGCACTCCTCAGCCGCACTGTATGAATGTAAATACTGTACATTAACATACAGGAAGAAAAAAATAAAATCCCCATTTAAATGCTTGAGTACGATCATTTTAGGGAGACTTTTGAAGCGGCTGTTCGACATACTATACATCACAAATACAAAGATCAAACCTCGATGCAACTTAGAGAGAGAGAGAGATTATGCAGATCCTAATGTCATGTACGTGTACTGAATAAAAAGTAGTGCAACAGTGGCGTGAAATCCAAACAGAGTCAACCGAAACTAAACATCCAGTCTCGGGGAAAGTAAACTCTGTCCTCGACATCGCGCTTGACTCTCTGTTCTCAAGTGTAGTTTACATCGAAACACGGAAGTCCCAGCGAGCGCCGAGACAACTCAAAATAGTCATCAACGTACCAGCAGGTGATGACCTACGCAGGCAGTTGAACAGCAGATCCAAAACATGTGAAGCAGGATGGATCTCATTGACGACAGTAAATCATTATCGCAGAGAAGAGACGTGAGGTCGCTTTCTTAGACCTTAGGATATAATAACTAGTGTGCACTGGTGAGGCCAATAATATACTGGTCTTTCAGATAATGTTTTTCAGAACTTGGCAGCGGATTGTGCACTGTTGTCGATACTGTTTTAACAAACCTGAACCCATCATGCTTCAGAAAGGCAGTTTTATTGCAGGCAGATTGCAGTGGATTGCATTACCCTGTATGCTTATTCATAATATTTTGTCCACCAATGCAACAGTACGTTGCAGAGCTGCTCATAATGTTGATCACACCCATGTTGCTCTTATTCCCTAAATACTGCAAATATCTAGACCAAATCTACATAGTTAAGTTTGCAGATTTTGCAGCAAATCAGCTGCCTTAAAGAATTAAAGCAGTGGCTTTTCTACAGGGTTAAATTATATTTCATAAAGCAAACACGACTGACCTTCCTACAGCACATGTACCATATGAGATCAACTTAAACCCTAAAATCTGATCTGCTATAAAGGATTTTGAGTGAAAGGTCTCTGTCTGAGACTTATATGTCTTTCACTTCCTCCTCATGGGGGTTTTAATCAGGACAACTTCACAAACACACAAAAAAACAATAATCTGGGGGCAGACTTGGCTAACTGTGCACCCCCCACCCCTGTAGCAGCTTCTTTGTCCGCACAACACATGTCCTCAGACTGTTCATTCGAGCCCCGACAACGGCCTCTGCTAGACAAAAGGGACAGCGAAGCCATGTGCTAAATTGACTTGTCCCTAATTTTTATGCTAATCCTCCATTTTACATCCGACAGCCCCCACATTTGATGTAAAAGATATTAAATAAATAAATGATGGGAGACCCAGATAATCTGGTCATAAAGACGACTTATCCTTTGACAAGTGGAAATGTCTGGTGATGGCTTTACATGTATACAAGTTAAAATACTGACACCAATATTAATATTAGTGTTTTAAATAATGCTAAAAAACGAATAAGTCACAATATTTTATCATTTGAATTTGACCAGATGTTGCAACATTATGAGCAGAAACTGCAAGGAAAGAGATTAGTTTGTGTTTGCACCATAAATCTCATTTCATAAAGGGTAAAGGTGACCTCAAATGAATCTTTATAATTAAGTAGTTTTACACATTACACAGTTTGTATGATTACTCTGACAGCGAATAGGTACAATAGAGAATGTGGGATAAGCTGTTTTTTCTCAGGTCACCGGGGCCACGACATACGAACAATGTAGCTCTGATATATTGCTGAATTCATAAAAGTTAAATATTTTAAGTATAATCTGACAAGAATTATATTAGCTGCAAATGTACAGTATCCCCACCCCTTTCATATTGTTTCATTAATCCTCTTAATACCCCCACAGTGATTAATTGTGAAAAATGAGACAGTAGCATTAAGTTGGGATTAAATGTTATGTAGCAGAATGACATTTTGGAATTACAAAGCTTTAATGACACCACAAAAACCTGGGTTCACATAATTATTTTTATTTCTAAAGTTAATGTGCCAGTGGTCAAACATAAAACTCAGTACTATGGTGAATCTTTATGTGATGTTGATACACTGTGATTTTACTAAATGCTGAAGTAAACAGAAAACACACTGGTCCCGCAACTTTACCCAATATGTATTTTTATTCTAGGTCAGTCTAAAATATTTCCAGACTTACTTCCCATGTATGGTCGGCTTTTTTAACAATAACCTTTCACAGTATTTGCATTCTGTACTATGTTCCTACAGTATATGGGAAATTGTTTTAGGCAGAATTTACCACTACTGCCCTGAAATCAGCTGTCTACCTTTAATTAGGTACTCCTTAAAGTTTGTTTAACTCCAGTGCTGGTGTACAGCACAGCAATAGTGTGTGGTATTAAAACACACTTTTAATACCAGAAGAATTCCAACTCAAAATCCTTCAAATGTGTTTTAATAAATTGAGTAATATGGGTAGTATCTTTATGTGATATATTAACTTCACCAAAAATGTTCAGTAATGTGGTTAAAAACATAAATGTCAAAACAGTGATGTCAGCCTGTGCACACACAAGATTATAATAAGAAACAAACCGTATTTAAGTTTACATTTAAAACACATTCAGAGCAACTTAAACTTCAACAATGTTGTTGTTTTGTCTGTTTTTCTCAGTGGTAGGCAGAGAACAAAAAGCAGTCGTCTAAGAACAAGCTTTACAAAACTAACATCTGGAGGACCAGACAGGTCCACAACTCAAACCACAAACCCCCACAGACAGCAGTGTTTTCATCCTGATAGTGTGTTCACTGCTTTCTGAATTTCATAACCGTTTCCCCTGTTTTTGGAAATCTAGGGCTCTCAGGGCGGTTTGAGGGCAGAGGTTTAGATAATGTTCACATTACAACACATATACCAGATGGGAAGGTGGGTTGATATTTGCGTGTACAATATTTTCTGTGTGTCATGTACTACCCTCCTAACATCTTGCTCACTGTAGAGTGCAAGTGGAGTCTGAATAATAATTACCATATTTTGGAGCTTCTGCAACATTGTAGGCACAGTGATGAAAACATCTTTACACCACGTCGTGTACGGTTGTCTTATGGTATGGTACAATCACTTTGAACATATGCAAATGATATCATCAATGTCTTTAAAATGCCTGTAAGTAGCACTGAGTAGGTGTCCTAACTTTAGCGTTTTCAGTATTATTCCAGTGACTCCAAACTCACCTCCTGTTTGCTTTACATCCCATTTTTTTCATTTTCTACCTCAGATAGTTCTGGACTGTCGTGTATTAAGTGTTTTGTTTATTTATTTTAATTGTTTGGTACTGTACTGTTCCTGCACCTTACTGTTAACAATTTCACTTTTTGTGCTGTATTGTGCCGCCTGTCTACACCTTTGTCCTGTTGAACGTGACGCCTAAAGGTTACTACATGTTGCACTGTTGCACCGGAGCCATGGGCAAACGTTGTCTCATACAATGTCTCATCTCATTGTGCACGTATCACGCTGCTGATGATGATAAAGTAACCTTGAAGTCATTAATATGGCAATATAGATTTATTAACATACATGTATGGAAATTCTTAACTTTAGAGGCAATGGTTTTAACTCAGAGTCTTTATGATTAGATGATTAGAAAAGCAGTTGTTGCACTGTGGACTCATATCTGTCTCATGTACAGTTATGCCAGTTATGCTCTGTAGAGCACAACCTCTGTTTGTGTTTTTATTTTATTAGATGATCTGCAGCTAAAACATATACATCTTTCTACCACCAGACACAAAAGACAAGATTAATAAGTTACCCTTAACATACAGTCCTGAACCTCAATTAGTAAATGTGTTTGCAGCATTTTGACGGGTAACACTGGCACCCTTTCTAAAAAATAAACCATCAGCTCCCATGAGGTCTAAAACAGCAGACAGCACAAGACTTCCTGAACGCACGCAACTGCAAACCACAGTACTCACACTATGCGTTCATTAGAAATTAAGCAGCAGGGCCTTCGTCACAATTAACAATTAAACATTCACAGTACATGGTCGACATCTGTGTTAATTACAGATGACCAGGATGTAACAGATGCTACATGTCACTCTTACAGTATTTCCATTTTAACCAGTGAAACAAACTAAAGTACACTAAGTTTATCACTATGGAAACTATGAATAGTTATAATATCTAGCAAACAATGACAGAACAAGCAGCTGGAGTACTTGTAATAACTGTGTTTTGTAACTGAATTAACAAATGAAAGAATTTGGTTCAGCAGCATTTTCAAAGTGAATCACAGTAAGAGATCATTTAGAGTTGAGGTTCTGTGCTGATTTGAAGTGACTCTGATGTTGGACTACCCACTCAGGTTCACTTGTTCTTAAGTGAAAGCTGTTGAAAGTTCATTGGTGAGACAAAAAATAATTTAAGCAGAAGTGGAACATGAATGTGGACTAAAAATGGAGAATGCAACATGAAATATGTAAAAACTGTGGCAATACTGACTTTGAGATGCAAATTACATGTTAATAATATATTTAACAAAACAAAGGAAAATAGATACACTTCTGGCAGAATATTTATCCTGCTAGACACAATTAGGAGGAGGCAGGTGAAATTCGCTTTCACATAATGTCTAAACTGACAACATTGAGGCTTAATTGTAATTTGTTTTGTGTGTTGTTACCTGCAGGGTCAGGGGAGGTGGGATCTCCAGGCTGCTTGTAAGGGTTAAACTTGGGCTTGGGGGCAACCACAGGGGCAAATTTCTTGGGTGATTGCTGCTGGGAGATGGAGATACTTGCACTACCCAAAGATGGAGTAGTCTCCATCCTTGCAGTCACTTGTCCCCCCTGATCGTTACTGTTTACTGGGTTCCACATGGTTCTAAAGAGGAAAGACAAAAATTATTTAAACCTTATTAAAACTCATGACCTGACCAGTAGATCTGTCCCTTTGTGGTAAAAAGCACCAATGGTTACTCGCTTTCTAAACTAATCTTGGATAAACAGTGCCGGTTTCAAACCACTCTGACAAACTGGCTTTTCATTTCATTTTAGACACATTTAAAACCCCTATAATACAACAATAGGGAAATCACACATGGGCGCTGAATCTCTTGTGGGAAGTTTTGCACTGCAAACATCTGCTTCTAAGTAACTGTATCTGACTTTTAAAATCTTAAAATGTGTGATTTTGGGGACGTGCCTGGCCCACACTGAGGGAACACATATTAATACATGATAGCATAAAGGCAGAGGAGCAAACAGACTGTACAACCTTTACAGAAGTTTTCACCATCACGCTACAACAGTTTTCCTGTGTGCTGCTGTCAACTACGCCACAGCGCTCACTACAGCATCCGAGGGAAATAGCACAGACGTGAACGGGGCACATAAACAAGATCTTAGCAGAAGGTTTGGCGTGTGTTTGCACAGGACGCATTCAGGCGCAATATTCAGTGTGGGACATCTGCATTAGGGTTTTGATCAACACGTGGTGTATATAATTCTGTGTAAAATTAGAAAGAAATAGAGTTGGAGATAAATGGTGTATGTGGTGTATAACACAAGTCAAACTGGGACCTGTGTAGACAGAACAGAAGCGTATCTGTTCCCTGTGAGACAGATGGCTGAAAAATGTGGCTTAAATTCCACAGCAGGCTTATTGCCCCTCATTCCACACAGTTCTGCCTTTAGAGGCGCAGCTGGTTGTGTTATTTTGCAAAAACAAAAAAATGGAGGTAACACACATTGTGTTCTAACATGTATGAATGTGTCAAATTTAATAAAGTGGTAAAGTAGTAAAGTGGGAAGGAAAGCACTTTGAACTCGGAGCCTTCTCCCTTACGCACATCTTTTTTGCACAGCCCACACGAGAACAACAAATCAAAAAAGATGATGTGTGAAACAAAGAGCGGCGAAAAGAAAGCATTTTAAAAACAAGACGACTTTACAACAGAAAAGTATTGAGAAATGCTGTAATAGTGATGTAACCGTCAATGATTTGTTAGTTCTGATGTAGCTGTCAAAAATAAGATCAAATCAGTGTTCAGGGATGACACTGATCCACAAGTAAAGATGTACCGCACCATTTTCTAATTACAATTATATTTTTTGCAAATTACAATGATGAAAAAAATGACATTGTTTTTGGTGAGTAAAGGAAAAGGGCTGATATATAACACTACACTGTACTAGATGCAGCTCTGACTGATGGATGATTAACAGTGAGTGGCTTTAACTTATCTGACATGTTGACTTGTGTGTTCTTAATACAGTTACAGTGGGGAAAAAACACAACAACAACAGAGTAGAAGAGCTTGCTGTGGCTGAGGACACAAACATCCAGTATTTCACCACTGCATTCTGAAATCACTTGAAATATTTGAACTATTTATACACTGCGTTTTTTCCCATCCGTCTTTGTGTTTGTTGTGCTGTGTTCTGATGTTTTTGCTGTTTATTATCCTCACTCTGACTGATACGGGGTTTACATTCTTTCTCCGGAGCACAGCAGAGAAGCCCACGCACAATCATCTTTTAATATCTGCTCAAATCCCTGCTCCTCCTGCCGTCTGAATGGTTCTCACTTTTGATATTTTTCTCTGCTCTTAATGCTACAATTCAGACGCCGCGCTGGTGTCTCACACCCACCTGTCCTTTCAATGCAAATGCTTTCATTTCTCGACGCTCAAATGGCTAACAAAAATAAAAGATGAATCAAGAGGAAGGCGGGGGGAAGAAGCAATGATCTTAGTGTGTGTGAGTAAGACTCAATATACGACATGTTGAATGAAACATTTCTGTTTCAGTCTGTGGTGACAATCTTTGATGATTGCAAATAATTCACAGTGGGATGTTACTTTATGTATGCGGGAGCCCTAAAGTGCACATCTGTTCAAGTAACATCTTTAATACCAGCGGTTCATGTGCAATTTTGGGGACACAAACCTGAACCCAACACACTAAAAGCATCAGTTTATAATTACTTCGGTGATTCATAGATTACTTGTTAGAAGGAATACTTAACGACATAACAATGGTTCAGAATTGCCCCAAATTAAAAGTTGTATCTATTAACATGCACCTACTTTAGAGCATCACAACAGTGAGGTGAAGGCGGTGATCTCAGTTAAGGCAACTAAAACCAAGACTCTCTGCATTACTGCAGACCACATGGGCTAAGAAGAAATATGTTAATGTATACATTAAGCACAGGGCTGCTGTTTATTTAATATTTTCCCATGAAGGACTGCTACCAGTAATGTGTACTTCATAAAACTGACCATTTTTTGCACATGCTAAGAACCAACTTCAGTGGCAGAGGAATACACATCTGACCACTCAATAAAAATTTCTGGCAGCAGGACAGTGGGTTTGAGTGCAAATAAACTGTGACCGTATAATGAAGGACTATGTCAGCCAGTCCCCTGACATGATTGATATGAATTCAATTTTTGAAAAATGTATTTGTTATTGTACTATTATGGAAAGAAACAAGATAAATCAGTAGAATCGGTTTTGGCCTTTTCATGGAATTTGTTGACACCGAGAGAAATATGCAGCAAAATATCACCAGACGTAAATACGGCAGTCCAGAAACAAAGAGGTGAGGGCAAAAAGAAACACACGAGAGCAGTATGTGGACATAGCTGCGTCTCTACGCACATCTCTATACTGTCGACTATGTCTAAGATAACACGTACAATACATAACTGAAAGCAAAAGTAATGTATATTCCAACCAATTGGCCAAAATCACAATATGGCATCATCTTTTGACACTGTGGTACATGTGCCAAAATAAAGTGTCCAGTGTGGCCTGACTTTCAGGCTGAGGGGAAACTTGGAAGGGAGTTTTGTTGTGACACCCCATTTCCACACAGAAACCAAAGAAGCAGCAGAGCCCGACAGGTCTCACTGGCATCTTCTTGTGTTAGTCACTTAATTAGTTGACTGATCAATATGGCTCAGTGACTCATGTTGCAGTTATGCCCAAAGAAACCAGTGATTTTTTAGGTTCAATAAGGCTCAATATGTGTGTGCCTCAGCTCAAACATGTCATTTCAACCCTGCATCTTTCACAGTTCAAATGAGTCTTTCTACCTACACAAGAACAAATGCACAGTTAAAGGAGAAAAAAAACGATGAGATTACCTTGTAAATGTAATAAAAATACATTGTTGTCCAGTAGTTTTAGGCAAATACAGTGTGAGTATAGCGTTTATATATTTTCTCCATAAACCTTGCAACTTAAAAACAGTCACATTCAGCCTGCACTAAAGAGCTGTATGCATATTTTAATAACAATAATGTTCATTGTGCCATTTGCAAAGAGAAGGGTCAGCTACCAGTGACTATAAGAACACTGTTGTCTCCCATAGCTCCCATAGTGCAGTGTGAATCATATTAGTGATTACGTGCTCAAAGAGTACACATTTCCTGTTTGATACTGGTGTACAGTCTTTGGTTTTGAATATCATCATGTTTTATCTGGTGCTGTTCTTCTCATCCAATAAACTCATAATTAGATTCTCTGGTGTAGCCTTGTCTGTACTCTGTTGTACAATATGCTGCATTTCCCCTTCTCTTTAGATTCAACTGCTTCGCTGTACATTAACTACGTACGATGCTGTGATGTAAGCACATTTGATCTATCACTCAACTTTAGAGTCTCCATTTTACCCAGCGTGCCTTTGGACTGCAGAAGGAAACCAGCACACCCACATAGCCACACAATCACAATGTATACAGTATAAAACATATGTATGATTCGAACTCTGCAGCTGGTGCAGGGCAACACATAGTGAGTGTAATGCAGTGTGGAGAAAGGTCTGATGATTAAACACGACATGCTTCTTGGTTTATTTAATTTTGACTTCTGCGAGCTACTGCTACTTAATGCATTTAATTATGTATCAGGTTAGTGCTTTTCTGGATCAGCTTTGACGTGTCTTGTGATAAACAGTAAAATTCCCTTCTTCATGCTCATGAGATGAGTGAACATACCACAAGAAAGCGCATACGAATACACACACAACGCATTGATTTAAGTGAGGTGTATGACATAGGTCGAAAGTGCACGTGCAGTCACAAAACTGGCTGCATCTGTATTAAAAGCTCGTGAAAAAAAAGTCAAGGCTAGTTGCCGGGGCAGTTACAAGATGACTCACAAAGCTGTGACACCATGTTTAACAGTTTGCATTATAGGGCCATAGCAGTCGGGCTGTCTACTCGCAGCTGTTCCACAGCACTTTTACAGCTGTCATTGAGGAACTGCTGCAGGTGTTTCTGCTGCATTAATCTTTCATATCCACCAAGGAAACTATCAAACAAAACCATCCAAAGAGGACCACAGAGAGTACTGAATTCTAACATAAAATGGCAGGGTTCAGAGACTTGCTGTTGTTGCTTTTTTTGTTTTGTTTTTTTTCATGGGGCGGAAAAGGAAGACATGCTTTCTAACAAATCTTTGTGGCTGCAAGACTGAATCACATGTTAAAAATGTGCACAAAACTGAAGAACCTGAACCAGAGGAAGATTTAGAAATACTCCTCTCACTTCCATACGTTTTTCAAGTTGTGCACCACAAAATCTCAACAAAGCGTCAACTGCTAATTGTCTGTGTTTATTTTAATGAGTAACACCACTGATGCTACAACTAATTATCTGATTTACTGTCTTCTTAATAAGCTTCATACGTGCATACGGAACTTACTAAGACGTAAGCCTGGTCTCCATCTCTCTCTCTCTTTTTGGACACTTTGATGTAGGCTGAAGAAACAGTGGTCACAGTAGTAACCATTATTTTAACAGAGATGAATACATAAGGAACAGTATCATTTGTACATTATAAATACAACGCGATGTAGATTTTCCATTTTACACAAGGCTATATATAATATTCCAGAGGACTAAGGCAGTGATGGTCAAAATGTAAGACCAATATTCTCAAGAAAAGAAACACTTTTACACATCTTTACACAGTGCTGGACTGTATGCTCCTACATATCTTTGCATGAACCAAAGACAAAATAAACTAAAGTTTAAAGGTCAGTTATGCTGCTTATCTTCCACCTTGTGTTTCGTCCCAAGTGTAGTGTTCAGTTAAAACTACACAGCGTTTGGTTCACTAGGCACCGATCAAAACATCACTTTAAAAAGACACCAAAGAGACGAAGATGGAGCTACACTTTGGCTGGCAGATTTTTCATACCAAATAGAAGGGCGGTAGGCGACTGGGACTAGCACTCACGGTTTGTGACGCAACGAGCAGGGGATCAGCCATGCGAATGAAACGGCTTTAAAAATTAAAGGTCCCCATCTTAGAGAAGTTTTTTCTCCGCATTGGACTTGTTCTGCTTTAGAGGGCTGGTAGAATGGCTGAATAAACTAACACAAAATAACACAAACAAGCACACGCTCCCCACATTCAACTGTTTGGAAACAGGCAGTAACAAAGGGTTCAAGTGGTCAGCACGAAATCAAAATGGTTTGTTCAGTAGGGTAAATATTTGAAAGGGTCGGGGGACACTGTTCCACATGCTGACATATTAATAAAAGCAAAGGGCTGTTTTGTGCCTCTTTCAAGTATTAAAAATTTAATAGTGGAAGAGCAGTGTCAGGGCATTGGAGGGCCGTGCAAGTCAAACATCGTGTTCTGAAACATAGCCACTGCAAACAGTACAGCTACATGACAGGATTACTTCAACTCAAAAGCAAAGTTTGGGATTTCACTATTGATGCTACTAATTTTGAGATACTGATATTTCATTTCTGTGGCCTATTTTTTATATATATATATATATATTTCAGCCGACTGATCTTTATCACACAATGACCCAGAAAGCATCCCGCTGACAGATTTAGGGTTTTAGTTCATGTATAGGTAAGAAAGTAAGTGCTTGTCTCTTTAATATAGGAATTTCCCATGCATAAATGTGAGACAAGTCATTTATTATTTTACTTATCACTATAAAACATGTAGGGTGTGGATTAGGCAAAGTAAAACATCACTGTTAAGTCCCAACACAGGGAGGGGTCCTGATAATTCCCCAGAGGGATGAAAGAAGAGCATAATACTTTAAGAAATGTAGTAATTATGCTAATTGAATTTTACATATGTGAAGAGGAAGAGGTATCATCCTATTATCTCTTTCATTAATTAATTCTTTCACATTACGTTAGGTAAAGCCAGCACCTCTCCGTGAAACACATTACTTCGGTTATGACTGCGCCGAAGGAGGCTCAGTTACACCTCCTTACAGTTTTGAGTCCGTTAGAAAATGTCATCGGGAAAGAACAGGAGCTGACATGAAGAAGTTGAACCAGTGACTTCACAGTTACAGAAAGACACGACATCATCGTGTAGAAAAACAAGGACTTCTGATACATTACAGAGAAGCAACTTCACCTCGGATACCATCAACAATCCACCCCATGTCAACACCTTTTCTCACAGTCACCTGCTGTAAGTCGATCCTGGCACCAGCACTGGCCACTTCACACAAACCAGCCATGACAACAAGGAGTGAAAAAGCTAGCAGGCAAAATCACCTTTTTGTTGTGTCAAAGCAACTGCGCTCAGAGCTCAGCGAAGAAGAGGGTCACAGTCACAACTCATTGCATCTGCTCTCAGACAGTGACCTAACAAAAGAGGGCTGATTCCAGACTGACAGAAGCAGAGAGCAGCAAGTCTCCCCCAAAGAGTTGAGAACAAACTTGTTGGGCCAGTTGCAGTAATGGATTTCTACGGTTACTTGTCTACTTCTATATCATATCTACCAACAAAACCTATCTACACAAGGGAAGTTGATTAATACATTCTCACATTTTTGAATTACTTCTAACATGAGTGTGTGTGATTTAACCTGACACCCGCCATGAGTTTTAAACGACAAATGATTCTATCATCACTGACTTATTCATGAGCACTCTGTTACAGGCCAGAGCATTTCTACCCTGCTTATATGGAGCCATCAGACAGCCACTGTAAGCCTCTTGTAATTAGGCTAATTACACAGATGGATAAGGTGAAGGTTAATTAGACAATAAACATGGTTAAATACTGATTTGTTTTCCCCATTAGCTATCATGAAGTTCCCAACCAGTTGATAACCATTACAAATGGGATTTGGAGCCATGACTACTACAAAGAGCAACAATCTTGTCCCCCCCACCAACACCCCCTCCCACCTTCAGAAAATACACTCAGACAGCACTGCAGAAAAAAGCCCAAGATATGAGTAAGTTAGTTATTTAGGCATCACGTGTAAAAAAAAAATAGTGAAAGTGAGGTTGAGGTTTCTCTCTTTGCATAAGACAGGACATAAAATTATCAAAGTCATTAAAGCAAAAAATATGAAAAATGAAAAATAACCACGAACACAAAAATTCCCCACAAAAAAAACAGTATTACCGAACAGTATTACCAGAGACACAAAATAACTACAGAGAAACTAAAATGTTTAAATGTCTACACAGAACTACCAGACATGAGAGATTACCACAAAGTGGTATCTAAAACTATTACTTTTAAGGTTCATGGCCTTCCTGAACTCTTGGTACCAGGAGTAGTTTGTGTACTGCAACACATTTCTACAGTCATTTCTAATAGTGATTCTCTCGTTGGGGAATTTACTATCACTATTACTATTTTCTACCCCTCTTGTACCTTTTTGTAGTTGTCATTTCATCATTTGAATGTTTATTTGCGCTTACATGTTTTTGTAAGATTCATAGAAAAAAAAGGAACAGAGACAGTTTGCAAGGTCTAAATACTGAGATACTGTTATGCTCTCTCTACTTAGTATTATTTACTATCAGTGTCAGAATTACAACACAACAAGGATTATATTTTTGGAACACTTCAACATAAAAATATAATTGAACCATTAGATAATAGCTACGTTTGTTAAAATAACACCTAAAAACTTCCTAACAAGATTTGCATGACTTTTTGAACAGCTCTTGAGTAGTTTACTTGAGTTGTTGGCCTTTGCTCCCTAATGACAGCAGCACAACTTTTCTGTAAATATGTGAATCTGACTTAAATGCTGACTGACAGCTTGTATTGGCTTGGGATATATCAAATAGAATTGGATGGCTTGCATGACTGGAGTATGTGCTCCTTGATACTGCAAATGGTAAGATGCGACGTCTCAGGAGTTTATCTTATCTGAGTCTCAGGAGGTTACTGACTGACAGCTGTAAATATATCACAACACAACCTTAACCATCGCCCGCATATGTCTGTTGTAGATAGCAGATTTTGAAAAAAATAATAGTAATAAAAATATATATATATATATACATACATACACACACACACACACACACACACACACACACGCATCAACAATAAACAAAGAAAGGATCTGGAGATTTCATATTTTCAGCAAATACACAGTAAATGACAAAAGATGATTTACCCTAAATGTTAGTGATAGAGTTTAGCTGCAAAAGCCTATTTGGACAGATAGCATGAGGTTAGAAGAGAAGAGGTTTCAACACACACAATAAGGTGGCCACATTATTAAAGATGATAACAAATTACAACTAAACAACGACAGATACAAAAAAGAAGTGCATATAAATGTGTAAGTAGGTAACAAATAACATAAAACATAACAGATGATAAAGGACGCATTCATATTAGAGACATTTACACTAATGCAATTTTTAGCTGAATGAGCTTCCAAACCTCCTTAGTTATAATACCAGAATGGTGACATCCTGAAATAGTTTCCTGCTACTGTAGCCTTATTAATCAGCAAACAGGTCACTGCTGCACGCACATTTACAGTTTCTACAATGAAACCGAGTAACATTTTCAGTGTTCGGGATATGTCCGACTTCATCAAACTATCACCTCCATTAGTAAAATACTGTACTTTTACTCCACCACATGTATTAAAAGAGAGACCTGGATGTACAGTAAAGGGCCCTATAGTTTTTGAGGCTTCAGGCAACGTTTTAATCTTTCTGGAAAGATGGCTGTTCACATAATAAAGGTTGCTGACCCCTTGTACAGAAATACAAAGAACAATTAGCTAAAACCTTCAGCTGGTATTCTTGTAGTCTCGCTTACTAAAAATAATGCATGGATTGGATTATATTTTATACCATTTTGCGTTGCTTATAGTCAGTGGAGAATAGCAAGTTTTCCTATCCATTACTGTTTATTGTAGTGAGATGTTAATGCAGATACAACCTGAAACACCAGGTGTGGACATATGCTGCTGTCCAATAGCCCCAATAGTAGGCTATTGGACACATCTAATTATAGAGATTTCGAAACAACAGAAATTCATCTACTGGGGATTATGGTTGTGTCAAACAAATTTTAGCAATCTAAAATGTTAAGATATGAGATGATGACCAAGATTTGTGGGTTTAAAACTCTGGGGACAAGAATGCATCACATATTCGGCTATATAGGCTAATGGGCTGAAGTAATGGATCAACCAAGCAACTGACTGACCAATAGAGGATCTTTGCTTAGGACATGCGGTTACTACACTACCAGTTATGTTCACATAATGGGGCATTTGTAAGTTTAATCATATGAATCATGATAACAGTCTTAAACATTCAAATTTTTATAATAAAAAAAATGAAAACCTATTTTTTTATCAACTGCTTACTACAAGAAATAAGGAGCAGTTTGGGCAGTTTGGTCATCACCTGACTTTAGTTTTGAAATACCTCAACATTTTAGATGGATTGCTCAAATGTATTTCAAAACACATATTCCCCGGTGGTTAATTTGCTGTACCTTTGAAGTTTCTTGGACTAAATGTGTCCATTAGCCTACTTTTATTTGTATTGAAATACCTGCAAAACTAGGGACATTCCTATCAGACTAAACCAACCTCAAACCTCAAAATGTCTTCATGCCAAAGTAACATGTCCTCAAACCAGGCACTTCAGCTCAAATCTGCATTAATCTCTAAAATGTCTAAAGATCTAAAAGAGTTTTTGTACCCATTGTTGCACTCATTTTAAGTAACAGTGTAAAATTGGAAACAGTTGGATATTCCTAATCCCTAATTTAATGTGACAATTGTATTAATTTGTGTATTTTTACAGTACATAAAAATATACCAACTTGTACGCTAAAAGTAATGCATATAATAATAATATAATAATAATGAATACTTTATTGATCCCCTTGGGGAAATACAGGGCAGCATACAAGTATTTAAATAACAGTTTTGGTAACTTTTGGTTGATTCTAAACTGTATTTAACTCTTCAGCAGGTTTCTCTTTTTAAATCACTGTAATTGATTGTGAATTACTGCCGAAGATTTTACAGTGGTTTTCTGTGAAAATTCATCCCATTCAGTAGATTTAACGAAAACATTTAAAAACAAGTCTTATTATCCTCTTTTCTATGTGCGTCTATGGTCAACAGACTGTTTACCTAATTTAACAAGACAGCACTGGCCTACATCTTTTTTCCAAACTCCCATATTAACATCATGTTCTTCCTGTTTTGGCATATTGCAATTATGTGTTCAAATAAATAACGAGTGGATTAACATCCAAACTGGTGATCTGAGCAGCCTTGGGTATCATTAGTCCTTGCCTCTAAAAATGCCTGTTCTAGTGCCTGTGATATCTCACAATTAAAACTAACTGTTCACAGACTGCAGAGGTGACACTGAAGGACCATTATTCAATGATGGCCCATAGCTGCACATGTCACTCTCGAATAGGTAGCTAATATGTGCCTTTAGCTTTGGAATATGATTAGGGCAAAGTCAACAAAGTAAAGCTTATCTGGAAGGGGACAACAGTGAGCTGCAAACTTGCCTTGAACAGATAAAACATCACATCAAGCCATCATTAACTGGCCTCATCTGACAGGCATTATCCCAGGGCTTCTTATCACAGCGAAGGAAATGCTTATCATTACAACAGAAGGACTTTTTGTACCTACCTGGATGGGCTGAAGAGGGAAAATGAGTATGGTACCAACCTCAGCCTTGATGTGTTAATTGCTGCCTTTCATTTTTAAAACGAGCACTTGATGTTTGGGGACTGCTGGCACGCTGATATTGAAGGAGTACAGAGCTGCCTTACCAATTTTTTAAAATATTTGTTTATTGTGGCGAAAGCCATTTTTCTAAAGTTGTATGATGGAGCAACATGGGGTGAATGAGAAGTACCGGGTTGTAGCACACACATAGCTGGGCGTTTCAAGGACAGTCTACAATATAAGTCTAGGTGATAATTAAGTTGACCGGGGGTGTCTCTAGAAAAAACACAAAGACACTATAAACTTTCTACAATGTAATTTATGAAGGCACACACAGACTAGAATCCTCGTCTTATGAGAAAAGAATGAATTGCAGGAGGACACATTTTACTGTTGGACAGAGTTAATTATGATCCTGAACTCACAAACAAGTCAAGTGTTTGGCCGTACGACTGTAACTGCTTGTGCTGGTGAAGACTGAAGGAGTAAAATATGAAAAAGGGAAGCAAATGTGTAATTTGGGGGATTAAACTGACAGCTGTGTGTGTCTTTGTAATTGTACATGTGTGGTGTAGGAGCTGTAAATCAGTCCTGAATACATGTTTATTTAAAACTTATGGTGATTGGAATGCATACGGTTACTTTGCTATATTTATAATCAGGTTTAAAATGCTTCGAGCACTTATGATATGATGTCCACGTACATTAAACCGTTTTTTCGCGAAACCTTTTGAACAATAAAAATATTTTATTCACAGCTATATATTTCCACTTCCACAGATATTTTATATTTTTAGCAAGTTGCACTATTACCATTTTATGCAACAGAGGACAGTTAAGAGAACTTGCCCTGTATGCTTGTTTTATTTAATGGGCCAGCCAGTCACGTTGCTCTGATTAATTCTGTCTTTATTGTATCGAGTTGATATTATTTGTAGAACACCAGTAAAATGTAAGAGTGGTTTCACACCTAACCTCATTGGTTCATCACCTCAAGAAGTGGTTGGTGGAGTTTGTCTCCGCAATGTTCTGCTTGGGTCCCAGGATTCATGTTCACATTACATTGACGTGCAGACCGAGTCAGTCCTTCAGCAACAGTATTCTCTGATGGCAGTGGCCTCTTTTAGCACAACAATGTGCCCTGCCACAGTGTAAAAATAGTTGAGGTATGGTTTGAGGAACAAGGCAAAAGGTTCAAGGTGCTGCCTTGACCTGCAAATTGTGGGTAATGTGCAATCTGTGCCTCAGTGGATCAGAGCCGTTTTGACAGCCTGTGGGGAACCAATATTAAACAAAACATTAGGTTTTAATCTGGCTAAATAGTGCTTTTCCCAGCTACCCTTTAAAACTGCAATGCCACGCTACTATAGTATCATGTTATATAATATACACCATTTATGGCAAGAGATTAATGGTTCCACATTATTATACTATGTGACAATATAGTGAAATGTGCAGGTTCACTTGGAAAAGTAAGTTATGCATTTCTTTTCACAACTTTAGCAATACATATCATAAGCTGCAATAATATGACAACAATTTATGGCAGCACTGTCAGTCAAATCATCCATAACCACACCCAGACAATCCTAACATAGTATATAGTTTCTGAGTCAAATTCTAATAAATAGGTTCAGTGCTGGGCAAAAGCGTCTTATTATAATGAGCAGTGTAAAGAATTCAAATTTTACTTTAAGTAAAATGATGCAATCACTTCTTCAAACAGTAATGTGTATTAAATAATGAACTATGGTTTTTAAGTAACCTGCCCCCATCACTAATGCCTAACAATATTTTCCACAGCTTTCATGTTTTTGATATATATAATGATATATTTAGATTGAAAACCATATTTTTAAGGGGCTTCAGGTATGTTCCAGGTGTAACAATGAGAAAAGAGATGTTACAATAATCTAATCTCCATGCAGGGTATCTATGGATATGTTCAGTGGATATATGCTGAAAAACAAATATAAAATATTATACAGTTCAGTGAAAGGAATATCCTACACTGGTTATTGCCAGATGTTCCTTTTCAAAACACCTGCTGACCAGATGCAACCTTTAAGCGCCAAGTAACACCCCTCTTACAGTAGCTGAATAATAATACTGCGATAGACAAATGGAAAGCAAGGCATCAGAGAAGATTAATCCCTACACTGTGAGAATCGAGGATTACCACATTTCTGGATTTCTCACCATTTCTGCCATTTGCTGGTGTATTTTACCTTTAAAGCCTTGCACACTGGAGATGCTTACATTTTTATTTGAAGGCCCTAAATTCATTCAATTAAGGACCCTCAGTGAGCTGATATAATCAGAAATATAGTATAATATTAGTTTAATAATACTCAAACCAGATCCATAAAACTCTTTTGCCACTCTTTTCAAAATGTAGTTGATTTGTTATTCTGTCACAGTAAACGGATATTTTCCACTAAAGCGTGTCTGAGATTTTACAACACAGGTATTGAGCTGTTATTTTAATGTTGAACACAGATTATCCTCTGCAGCTACAATGAGCACTGCACATCTATCCCCTTTTTCAAACTTCTATTGGGTTTTGGCTCGGGGACATAATCCCTTCCCTGGCTTGCTTACTGGCAAAGCCACATAGAATCCACTCATCAATACCACTTTGTTTACTGAATACAGATGACTTTGCCCAAGAATCTCTTCAGCTCAGCACAGGAAATAAAGACATGAAAAGAGTGTAAGATCATGATGATTTCATCTGAGCTTTTAAAATACTTGAGCTACCATTTAAGCAATTGCAGCAGACAGAGACTTTGCTTTGCAATTGTATCAAAATCATTTGTATTTGGCCCAAAGAAAATGGGTGACAGAAAGGCAGGGTGCTTTGACCTGTTGTCTTGACTTACAGGTATGGCTTTGAATTGTGCACTCTTTTCTCAGGAACACAAAAAGACAGAGTGCGTCAGCAGCCACAGTACTGTTTCCTACACTATGTGTACATTCTGCAGGGCAGGACTGCAGGACCACAGATCAAAACAGAACAACCTAATCAACACACAGTACCAGTGGGCGATTTCAGTATAAGGTTCTCATGCAAACCACCAACCACACTTAACTAAAACCCTACAGCAACAAAGTTGATGTTAAACGAAAGTAGCAATTTTATCAATGTAATATCAACACAATACAATGTTTAAAAAGCAAAGGGATCTGATGTCAGAGTGTTGTTGAAACCTTGTACAGTAAATAACGTGATCCTATTATATGAATCCACACCACCGTACATCACAAACAGATTTGCTTAGACAACAAATGAGGACTTTAGTTCAGGGATTTCTTACAGATCACTTCGACAAACATCTTATGCACCAATGTGTTTTTATGCTTACATGTTCATGTTGTCAAAAAGCCTCATTGGAACCAAACACAGTGTCTGGGATTGAGTAAATTTAGACATATTTGTATTTCCACTTCCTTTGATAAACGCAGGAAAACAAAGTGTTGAAATCCTTCGTGGGCAGAAGCATCTGTGAAGCATGAGTGGGGTTAGGATAAATGCTTCAGGCCTGATTCCAATCCAGTTGTTTGGACTCTTACTTAATCTTTCACTTCCCCACTGCTCACTCTGCAGCACTATGACCCTTGGTGACACCCAAAGAAGATTAATTGAAAAGCAAAGTTAAACTAGTTGTTTTTGGAAAGCTTTATCCTTAATTGACTGAGGGCTGTTGCTGTTTATCTGCTCCTGCTGCTTAAGACCAAATCCAAACCCTCTCAATGGCCCTCTAAAACACAAGCCAGGGTATCTATGTCAGGCTCTTAATCACTCTCTGGTCGTCTTAATATAATCGCGTATGCATGTCTTATTTACTTGTTTTGTCACTTTCCTTAAAGAAGGTGATCACAGCTCAACTGGACATCATGTTGTTCTCCCATTTCTCATGGAAAACTAAAGTAATTGTTAAAGAGTAGACCTTGGGCCTTAGTGGTAATCATGTGGTTTGATAGTGGTCCAGTTTCTCATGGAAAACTACAGACTGTTTCAGGAAAAAGAGCTTTAGTTGCAGCTTAATAAAAACCAACAAACATATATACGGAGCCGTGAACAACGGGTACAACTGCTCTAACATATCTGCCATTCAATATACTATTATTTACCATTGCAATGTTGAAACATGATCAAAGAGATACTATTACTTTCACTAAAAACAAACTTCTTAAAAGTGTATGAAATACGTGAATTCAACCTACTGACAGAATCAATGTATTTCCAGTTGTATTCCCCTGTTTTAATTTTGTGTTTTTGTGTAAAAATCATAGTGACTATTAATATTAGGTAAGGCAGCATGTATTTTAACCGTAACATTATTTATTTAACAAAATAAATAATTTTTAAAAACACATCTGCATTACCTCATACCCCCATGATTGAGTAGTTTGTAGATCCTCCTCTACCTTGAAGCATCCTTAATGACTTCAGGTAAAAATGTAAATGGGTTACTGCCATCAGCTACCCAAAATTCAAGATTTGCAGCTTTTGCCCATTCATTATATAGTAAACTGCTGTACATGGGGCAACATTGTATTCGCTATACTACAATACTTTGAATAAAACAAAAATCTCAAAGAACAAAATAGGAATGTTTTATTCAATCTCAGTGAAACAAATACGGTGAGCCTGGTAAATAAAGCTATTTACCTTTTTATAGTATAGAACTACACATCTGTGACGGAGTATCCCACCTCTGTGAATCAATTTGTGATAGTATCTTTTAGATAGATATCACAAACAAATTATTTTAGATTCTATACAGTCTACTGTAGCTCTGACCATTTTGGTACGTCTACCTGAACCGTGATAAATCACAGAGTCTTATCTAAGTGGGACTGGGCAGAAACAAAGAAAGGACAACGAATTGAGGAAAGTCAGGAGAAATAGATCAAAAGATTTGTGACTGTCATAACTGCACTGTCAGCCTCATTCATTGAAATCTGCTAAATTTGATATTAATGAGATGCAGAGTCCCATGTTGTCACAACAGTACTAGCGCTTATTAATGAAAAGACTGTGGAGACTGTATATTATAATTAATATTGTTGGATATTATGTGTTTTGGCACTGTGGATAACTGTGATCGCGCCATGTCATGTTGAAATGTGGCAAGGCCTAAAGAGGAAACACCGTTGACCGAAGGTTATAAATACAAAAGTCTGAAAATATTAGACTTAAACAGATTATTCACACAACCAGAGACCATTAACTTTATAACAAGTCTCATATTTACATATGAAACTAATATATAGAAAGCAGCAGGTTGTTTTTTTGCTTGTTTATTGTCATCTTGTTTCACTGTATACATGACAGTAAAGATTACTTTGACTTGATGTTTGCTTGTTTTCAGTGAAAGTTGGGCATTTTACTAATTTACTACTAATAAGTAGCGGGTTTGTGTTTCAGTGATTGGTAGCACTTTGTCCTACATGACAGAAAGTCCTAAAATACACTAATGATGTTGAAATGTTATGTGAAACTGTTTATTAACTGCATCTAAGCAGAATATGTATGTCAGGTACTATTCTGAAATCTGTAGATTAAACAACCATATTTTGGGATAAAAGTGTTGCTTTCAGTCCTGTAAGCTATTTCAACACCCACCAATTGCATGTTAAGATTATCAGGTTGGAAAGACTCTCAGTAACAGTATAAATCAGAGAAAGATTTGTTATAAAAGATGTTTACCTTGCGAGGCTGGTTTAGGGGAAATTAAATGCATGGCTATTAAATTAAATGAAAAAAAAAAACATTATATTATTTCCAGTGCATCCTCTTAGAGTCCAGCACAAGGATTTCTCCATTTATATAAAGTCCCAATATTCTGGAATGAGTCAAGAAACATTTCATTATAGCTCTAGTCAAGTCGAACAAAGAGTTAAGCATTTGAAATTCCACAGTGAAGCTGAAGTGTTCTTGAAATTCAGCTGGCAGCCAGCCTCGCTAGTCATTCGCTGATTGAATGTGTGCTTCAAGAATCTGGACCAAACAGACAAACTTTGAGCCAGGACTCTAAACAAACAGAGAAACCAAGAACCTTCCTTGTCAAGTTTAGTTTACAGCATCACTGTTGCCTAATCGTGTAAGGTGCTCTCCATCAGTCCAGGTCTGTGCTGCTGTGACGCATTAACTTTGACAAAGATATCAAACCTAACTATTGTGTGTTGGGTGTCTATTATTTGGCCTGAGTACTTCATAGTATCATTATTTATATAACAGTATATGTGTAGTTTTTTATGTGTATACATTTGCATTTCTTTTAGTTGGGTTGAGTTTTAACTCTATGCAGTCTTCTGTTCTTTGCGTGTCACTAAATAAACAGTTTTGTTATCTCTTAAAGTTACAGCATGTACTATTTTTGCTTACAAATATGCTCTAAAAAACTAACGGGAAGTCTCTTATAATCCTATAAGTTTTTGAGCTTTTGAAGCTCATCCTTGTAACCAATCAGAGAATTTCAATTATTTTCATGACACTATGGACACATAGTAAATACACATTGTCTATGGCATAGTGATAGAGAAGAGATCATCTCACTGCTTTTACTAGTGACTTTACAGCATTTTATTATTTTAACAGATTTCAGATGTTCACACACCACAAAATGTTTTATCTTGATGTAGAGATGTGTTATCAAAGCCTCCTATAATCCTGACTCATTGAACAGCATTGCCAGCAGTACAGAGATATTCAGTTCTGAAGTGTTTTGAGGGAGGCTTGCTTTTCTAACCAATAATAGGATTTCAATTATTTCTGCTTAATTAACCATAGAAGAGCACATCAGAGCAGCAAGCAAGGCAGCAGGGTGTAGTGATGAAATCAGTGGATGGATTTTGTGTCTCTAACACTAGCTTAAACTGCATGTTTTAGTTTTATGTACAACACTTTCTAAAAAATCACCAACCACCTCTGAAGAGCAGTTACTATTGTAATATTGTATTGTTGATCATTTGGTTTCCAGAAGGATGACAAAAAGGTCAATCTGAATCAATGCACATACTGCTCTGTGTGTGAAACGGTCCATCTTACTGTCTTCATTACGGAGCCTAACAGCTCTGTACTGCAAATGATTTGTTTGGGGAATAAATCTGGAACTCTTCTATGACTTTAGAGATGTTGGAGGATTTTAATAAACCTGCATAACACAACCGTCTACTGCTTAACATCTGAACTGAATATAAAAGACTGCGATGCAAATGTAAATAAATAAAACAGTTCTGTAAGAGACAAAGTGGTTTTACTATTACTGATGAAGCTGACAAACAGTATACTGTAAAGTTCTGGTAAATGTATGCCCATAGTTTCCATGGTAATGCCAACATGGCACAGCAAAACTCTGCCCTGGTAAATGTACACAAGATGCCAAAGGATTAATCTGACACAGCCAGAGGAATGAGACAGAAGTAAAGTCACTGATTACCTCACACCAATGAGATGGTTTTGAGGTTACAAATTTTCTATGGGATTGAAACATTTTTGTCTTTATTAGTTGAGCTAAGTTTAGATAAAAACTTGACTATTGGCTCTGTGCTTTATTGACTACTGACACTGCTAAGTGCATGCTGATAGTGATATAGCAAACCTCCTGAGAGGCAGCATCAGAACATATGTCAATAGAAATCTGTGCTCTAATAAACACTGTGTTTCAGACACCTATCAGATCATAAAACAGGTTCACACTGGGTGTCTTTTAGATTTTTAGTTGATGTTGGTGGAGACAGTTATGTCTAATAATACATAACAAGGTCATAATATTTTGCTAATAATAAAAAAAGAAGCAGTTCTTTGGTCTGCCCTATATCTCCGAGGGCACAACAAGCTTATTATTACTAGAAGAAGAAAAGTGTGTTAATAAAAAGCTGTAGCAAGAAAGAAAGCTTGTTGCGCCACCTGTTCAACATTTTCAGATTCAGTGAAGAAAAGCTCAGGTTCCCATATGAGCACCTTACCATCTGTTTCAATAATATATCAAATTTTGGTGTTCAACCTCAGTGCGTGGTTTGCTAAGCATAGACACCTCTGAGCCTTCTAATTTCAATGTCTGCATTTACGCTTTGTGAATTATACTGTCATAGAGTACAGTATTTTCTGAATATTCCACATTACAAGTTCAAAGAAGCAGATGTTTGAGCCAAACAGCAACAACCCCAGCTCTATGATAATTAAAAACACACACGCATGACTAAAACATTGATGAAATTGTATCTTAAATCAATTACAGCGAGGACCATTAGTGTTATCGGGACATGCAAACACAATTTTGATGTGGCTGTTAAAGGAGTTCTCAGCAGCTTATCAGGAGTAACGCCAACAAAGAGTCAGCTAATCAGGAGATAAAGACAAAGCATCACTCTAGGCTTAATGCACGTACCAAATGCATACTTAATATAATGAGCTTTATAAGCATATTTCATTATTAACAGGTACTCTCATTCTAGATTCATTTATTTTTTTTGTCTGTGATGCCATGCTAGAGAGTTACAGAAACTAGGTCACCACTGTTTATTGCTGTTTGACAATACATTTTATATGGTTTTGGAGATGTACTACTTTTTGGATGCAAAATCACAGTGAAGTTCACACTGGAAGTGTGTTAAGCTCAGTACAGTCATTTCTTTTGTTCTGTAAGAGGTCTTTTCAGAGCACCTCACATCATGTGATCTGTATATTCAATTTTGGTGCAAAAATCAAAAGTTCATAAGATGAGAAAACAATAGACAGACATAAGGAACAACGTGAGAGATAAATAATTTGTCTTTTTGAGGACTCTAAAAGTAGTTTATTTAATTAAAGAAAAATTGCTTTTTCTTCACTATTTTGGAAAAAAAGAAAGAAAAGTCTAACTGAATAAATAAAAAATGTACTGTATGACAGGAATCTGGTGCGTCATTATGACAACATCTTGCCATTTAACCAATTATCTGTGACGCAGATGCAGTTTTAAATGCAATCAGCAAATATAGATTGGTTAAAGCAAAATAATAGAGCAAGAAATTATTTTACTTTGCTCATTTAAAGTGATCCAAATTTTTTTTTTATAACTTTCAGAGAGAATGAATAGTCAAAATAATATGGATCAATGTCTGCAGTGCCTTTTTCAATCTCCACTGGGATAAATCAACTCCCTGTGTTCAAAATATTTTACTACACTACTAGGCTGATTTTCTGGCTGAATGTTAAAATGACATTTAAGAAAAAGTCAACATCACACAAAGAGTAATATTCTCTATTGCTTGTGTTTTAATTTTTTAGCTTAATTTCAGTAGTCAATAAATGTATCGACCTATGATACATGGTAGATATAAATCTAAAATAAAACATTTAAATTAATAAAAAATAAATACAAAATATATGAATTGCTAAATAAACTAGATTTAAAATGGATGGAATAAAAATGTTTGCAGAGACTGCTGAAAAATGTAGTACTTACCCAGATTTTAACACTAAATTACACTGTTGATGTCAAGCTCAGAGACCTGGAAAGAAAAACAACACAAGGATTCAGAACATATATAAATAAAAAAAATTAGGCTTAACACATAAGGCAATCATGTAGAGCAGAATGAATGTGCATCAGTGGATTTGAACTGTCCGATTGTCATGTGCAGCAGCTGTCTGGGTGGTGAATTAGTCTCACTGCCTTTCATTCAATTGTTTACTTAAAGTTAGCATTAAAGTGCTGAACTCCTAAAGTGAAACACTAACTTTTGACTGCAGGGGATAAATTCAAGAACGATAATTGTGACTGAAATTTCTATTTCTGGTGTTGTGAATGTCCTACATTCTGTTTAGATACAGGTAAGCGTTGGGGGTGGAATGATTTTTGTCTCCAGGGCCCAAAGATGTGTATTCCTCTTGCTGAGGAATGCTTTTGTTCTGCTAAATTGACATTGTCAGTTTCCCACATTGCCACAGTGTGGCATATACTATAGGGAGCAGTAGTGGGAGCACAGATGCTACATACGATTGGCGTCAGTCAATGTGACAGTTCTTGTTTTTTTCTTTTCTTTTGAGGGAGGTCGGATCTATTTTTCTAAATCTGAACTTCCAAGTTGAGGAAGCAGGAAGGAATAGGAATTAATACACCTACACTCCCCTTCTCCCTTCAGAATGGCAAAAATCTCTTTGTACTCACATCATTATTACTGGTGGGCGCCAGTTTGGGATTCTTATCCATGCCTCCTTCACACTGTTTTTTGCAAGTGTTGTTTTGAGAACATGCAACTGACAACTAAGTCTTTTCTCAACTTCACTTCAGTTTTTTGGGCTGTGTTAATGTTAAGGAACCAGTATCGTCTGTAGTGGCGTTCCTTGTTCTACCATACGCTCCTTATTTTCAGGCATGCAGATTTGCGAAGCGAGTCGCCGGACGCGGAGGAAAAGTAACAAACATCCGGGCCGTTTGGGACATGTTCCTCCAGGGAAAAGATGTTGATGAACAAACTCTATTTTAGTGTCTTTTCGTGGATTCTGACACTGATTTGATTGAATCATTTTAATGTGTTTACCAAAAAACATTTCTACTTTTTGCTTTTAATTAGGCGTTCGACTTAACACATCCAGTATCTTGAATTATTCTAAAAAGATTGGATTAAGAGACATAAAACCTACAAACTATAGTAAAGAGAAGATTTTAGTAATAAAGCTGACATTTGAAAGCTGTATTTAAATTTAAAAAATGAAAGAACAAGTCACATTTTTTCTAAACATGTCCAATAACAATAGTCAGATGCTCATAAAACTAAAACGATGAGGACGACATTGACTGCAACTACACTGCCATTCATTATGTTCAGGATCTGATTATATGCCAAACTCCATATGACGGTGCTGACAGAGAGTTGTAGTTCTTGCTAATAAACTCAACAAAGAAGTAAATAAACAGATAAGCAAATGATGAATTAAGTATTGCCAGCTAAAGCACCATTGAGACAACTTCTGGAAATAAACAAATATT
The DNA here is from genome assembly GCA_032270685.1 of Microctenopoma stevenorrisi. Taxonomy (NCBI): domain Eukaryota; kingdom Metazoa; phylum Chordata; class Actinopteri; order Anabantiformes; family Anabantidae; genus Microctenopoma; species Microctenopoma stevenorrisi. The sequence goes on along the minus strand of JAUMTR010000019.1, from coordinate 3,459,953 downwards.
ATGAAACAAACTAGTAAAAAGCAAAAGTAAAACTGTCTGAGCAGCTGTAAATAAAACAAAAACACTAGATTTAATACATCTGCACAAAATAAACCTTTAAAAGTCAAATCATGCAAATCCAATTACCTCGTGTTTTTCTTAGTGGTATATAGGCTTATAAACACCTCTGGTTAGACTAATTGTTCTCAAAGCACTGATGGGTGACTTTTAGAAATACTAATATGATTCAGAATACTTCAAATAGTTTAGTGTCGATGCTCATTTTCTACCAAAAGTACAAAACTATAAAAGCTGTCTACTCTCCTCACCCCCCCCCACCCCACCCCAACACACACACACACACACACACCCCACCCCAACCCCCAAAAACTTCTTTAGCACCATCAAGGCCAAACTTTTGCTGTTTATGTACACCAGAACTATTGTGTCATCTACCTGACTGAGAAGGTAACAGCTAACCCGGGACCTTATTAAAGTAAGTGCTTGGGGAATGTTCCTCACTTCCTGTTTGCTAGTCTTGGCATCAGCTTAAATTGTGCACCACTTCTATGTGGGTTGGATATTTTATTTATACCTTTATTTACTCAGTGTAGTTTTAGCGACTGAGTGTTAATATTTTTCAGCAGCTCCATGCCTCACATGCACATATGCACTTACACACCAGCAAATAGCTGATACAAAAGATTTTAAGTCATGTCCACAATTAAAACCCGCAATTTTTTCCAGCTATGAAGTGGGTTTCAAAATGAGTGACAAAATAAAATAATAAAAAAGAAAAAGAAAAAAAATGACTATTTAAAAAAAAAAGCAAAATGTGACCAGTTGCTGTGATTTGAGATTGTGTCTCCTGAAGTGAGGGGATTGAAATGTATCCACTAAATCTGATCGATCATACATTCTCTGAGTCACAGATCCAAATAAATGGACTAAAATGGATTTTAGCACATTCTCTGCTATGACATCTGGGGAAGTATCCAGCTGAGAAGTTGTGGAATTGATGACCTGGCCAGAAGTTATGGAAAACACGTCAGATGGGCTCATGAGTATCAGTGCATGCCTGCGTGTGTGCGTATCAGTTGCCAGCCCAATAAATTAAAAGCAGATCGGTAATGTTGCTAATGCTATATATACACCAGCGTCTTTTACGTCATATATTACAGAATTCTAGATTAAAATATCACAGCAATTTCAAAGCTCGTGTCTACTAATAAATTCTAATCTACTACAACCCATGCATTAAAAAAGGTATTCAAACTATGGCTACTAGGACCAGGTTTGGGAAACTTTATCCAGAAACAGAATACACCAGGTCTATCAAAACCCAATGGAAATATGAATGCAAAGACATTCATACAACATAGTGATATTAGGTGAATTGCGGCAGATGAAAGAAACTGCCATACTGGTAACCATTGCAGCCAAAAATAATGATAAATTACTGCTAATCCACAAGACAAAAGCAAGTTTGATAAGGTGTTAGAAAAACAATGAACACTGCCTGTCAAACATAAATGAAGAATCAACCTAAAAGCAGAACTTCAATGACCTTCAACACTTAACGAGTAGGGACCATGTAATGTTTGCAACACCGGGTACATTTAATGAAAATTCACTGTGCTCAAGAGGATAAGCATAGTAAACGTAGCAGACTGTACTTTACAGATGTTGTGATGGTGTGATGACTGTCCACAACAATCAATTGGTACATACTCACTTTAGTTGTGTGGAGTTGTTGCTCTTCAACACTATAGTAGACAGCTGAAAAAGCCAAACACGATGACTCTTTTTTAATACATTCAGGGACTGATCTACTAAAGGTTTGCGTGTACAAACTATAACTGAGTTGTAGGACACAGTTTTAAGTTTTGCCTGGAGAGAAGTGAGGATGTGTACATGTGTGTGCATGAACACATTATGCCCCTGATATAATCTATGATCTAACCAATGACCTGAGACGCAATGAATGAGATCCAACAGGATTGCCATATGAGTTCTGTCTTTCTTATTAGACCACTCACAGAATGCCCACAAATGTGCACTTTAAAGGACTTTATGGGATATTAGCAAATCAGGCTCATGCATGTACTGCATTTGAAGTTGTAGTAAAGTACAGCAAGTGCATGGGGTACTTGTTGGGATCTTGGTGGAAAAGGTAGAGATTGGCAGTCATTGCTAAGGAGCTACAGTCTTCTGCCACCTGCAAAGTTTCTAGCATTTGCCAGAGGTTGGAGATGTTTACATGGGTTTACAGCTTGCTGCAGGAAACATGTATCAGACCAAAGAGACAACTAAGAGCACTACCAAATCCCAAAAAGTGAAGAAATATCCAATAACCAGTACCAGAGATTTTTCACAGAGCAATGGCGTTCACAGTAGATTTACTTCTGGTCTTGGGGGTTTACATGTCAAGAGAAGGATGAGAGACTAGAAAAACATTTACAGACTATCAAACAAAGTGGACTAAAAGTGAAAAAGAAACATGCTAACTGAGTGTCATGGTAACCACCTTATTAGGAGAAAGGCTCATTTAAAAGTCCAGTTAAATCATGACAGATATCTCAAGCATTACTAAAAAAACATACAAACATAAAAGCCAATCACACGATAAAACTTGGTCTACTGACCTCACACAACTGCTTAGACATGTATTTCCTGCAGACATGGCAAGTTTTTACAATAGATTCAACTAGGCTAAATAGACTATTCATGAAGATCTGATGTCACAGCACACACCTTCAGAAATGTTCAAGCAGAATTCTTGACAGTCAAATAAAATGTACCAACTTCTTTCAATGCCAAATCCATTATGATAACTCAGGTAAAACTCTTGTAGACAACGAAAAACACACAATGAACTAAATACTCAAATTATCAAAGCCATTAAATGTTCAGATAGAGTAATTTACTATCAAACACAAGTGATCATCCAAGTACATTGGACCATTAACAGAATTCTAAAGAGCCATAATCTGTCAAAGAAATGTAATTTTGGCCCTGAAAAGGTCTTTATTCATCAGACTATGATGGACAGGCTAGAAAAAAATGGAAAACTAGTGTACATGCGTCACACCCTTTATCTAAACTTACCCTCCTCTAACCTTTATCTTCAAGCTGCAGTCGTGATCCTGCCATTTTTATAAGCGCCAGTACATATGATACCTTTTCGGAATCATTGAACCACACTTAGTCATACAGGTCTGCCAAACTTGAAGAGAGAAGTATTGCTACTGAGTAAGGTATTACTTTTACTACTGGAGAACGTTACCATATTGTTACTGTAATAGTAACTGTAGACTGAGAACAAAGTGCCCAGTGACAGTTGGCTCGAGAGATGACTTTTCGACGTGCTAATAGTAAAAAGAGGTTTACTAATGACAACTTGCACATTGTCAACATCTAATAGAAGGGGAGGGTCTCTTCACTCACTGGCACACTTAGTTTCAGCTAATCCAGGCTATGCAATAGCAGCTTCTGATGACGTCATGCTTAAGGCGTCCCCAATGTGAGACACCAATACTATGAAAGACAACTGAACAGTGGGACATAGTTTAGAAAGGCACATACCAGTGTGTAGGAGGTGCCACACTAACATTGCGTATCAGGACAGAAACAGGACAGGAAGTCCAAGTAATTCTCAGTAGACTTTTGTGATAAAATTGTGTAGTTAAGCACAGACCCAATCTGGCAGAAGTGGCTTGTGTACATAAATGTATGATTGTCTGACCGAATGCTTACAAATACAATATCTAAAAAAAAGAAGAGTATTTTGGTTTTAAGTATAAAGGTCCCGTTTAGTTGCTCCGGTGGTTCTCCCAACATTTTGGAAAGGGTCGCCCCCAAAATTTTTAATCCACTCTGCTCCAGCCACTTTTTGTGTTTCTCAGGAAAACATTTCTCAGCCAATCAATGTGATCAATGTGGACAGACCCACCAGCTCAATGTACCATAAATACAACCCAGATAACTGAACATATAGTTGCAAACCAACAGTGTTATCTCATAATGATTTTAATAGAAACCAAAACTTCATGATAACAGTTATTCATTGAGATTTTGCTTCTACATGAGTTGTCATGCCTTCCTTAAGTGTGGGAGAACAAGTGCCCGAGGCTTACTTCTCAAAGCTTTTATCATTAGCGGAAAACTGTAAAATTTGCCCCGACTTGAGCTCTAGGCTAACAAGTGCAATCTGTGGAAGATGGCAAAACAAATCTAGGGCTTTGGTTTGTATGTTTCTTCCTAATTTAAGGCTTCTAAAACAAATGAAAGTTGGGTCAGTAAGGGGTGCTGCCTGAAATTAACACAAGTGACCTTAAACCTGACACGTAAGGTCCCTCTCTCTCCCTCAGCTTAAATCCTGTAACATAAAAAAGAGGAAGCAGCTCCAATAACAAGATAGCTATGTATAGTGCCAAAGATGTTATTTGAATACTGACAAATGATGGACTGTATTACTTTCACAATTAACACAACATCATACACAATTAGCATCGCCCATTGATGATTCTGAAACCGATCCATGGTATCTCACTAAGACCCAACCCAACGTTAAGATATATAACATCTATTGGAGAACAGTGATGGTTGTGAAAATGCCCAGGAGCCTGAGGTAATGAACAGTCAATCAACAGCCAATCAATTGATTAATCATTGCATTTCTTAAGGTAGTAGTAACATATTGCGTTAGGAACAACACCATTCGTGTTTTCTCCGCTCTGAACATTAACTAAATGTTTAAGAACCATTTCACACATATGTGTGGAAGCACATAATGTTTGACCCAGTTATTGCTTTTGCAAGTACATTTACTACAAAAATTATTCAAATGATAACGTAACTGATTGTCAGTTGGCAAATTGGTTTTCCGTCAATCACCTGGTCACTACAGCACTATTTCTTAGCACTACAAATATTAAACATATTACACATCAACCTTGATATAGTTTGGTCCCTGTGGTCAATGAAACCATGTTTATTACTGAGGTTAGTTCTCATTATGAAGAAAGGGCTGAAAGATACATTTAAAATAGATGTAGATTTCTTCCAGAGACATTTAAAGGGTTACACTCTCTTCACTTCTATGGTCACAGCTTATCGTCTACTGTAGCTCTAAATAATAATTTTCCATATCATTTTTCTGTCTTGGTTACATTTATGTGCTTTGTAATGTGAATTCATGTGAATGTTTTTACAGACCAAAAACTATTTTAAACATATTTTAATGTTAAAATATCTAAAATGATTGTTTCCCACCCACAGTACAAAAATGGGAAATAGGGTTTAGCCTAAATTCAAGAAGTCTCAGGTAATACTTGATGTCAATAACAACAACAACAATATAATTTTTTTTCCCACAGTTCACAGCGGTGCTTTAAAACCAAAAGTAAGTTGCTCACATTCAAATACTTCCTGCTGTCGCACATTTTAGTTCAAACTTCATTTTAAACCTTCTACATTTTGTATACAGATACTTCCATTATGCCTTTTTCTTAAAATAATATGTAAAATTGTAATTCCATTTTTGTGGCCGTCTGTTATTACACCTCGTTATATAACACTCACAGCATACAGTCAGTAAACCACATTCAGAGCTAAAACAGTAAATAACTCCAGACTGTTACAATTCTAAGTTTCAGTGGGTTAACTGGTTCCATTTCTTGTTAATATTCCAAAATTAACAATTTTTAAAAGTTGTAACACTAACCTTGTCCACCAACATCCCTAATTTCTTTTGTCATAATCTGTTTTACATGCTTATATGTTTATATGTTTAGGCACATCATAATTGACTGTGTTTGCCAACATGCTTCAGTAATTGGTGCATCTTTATAGTCTGGCATCTGAACTATACCTGGCATTCTGAACTATAGAACTGATTAATGACGGATGTTGTGTCTCATGGACAAAGCAAGGATCTGACTTTTTATCTGACTAAATTACAGGCAGTTTCAAAAAGGATTTCAAAATCCTCAATAAAATAAAACTAATTCAATAAAAAAGAGCCACAGTAAAACTGAACTTTGAACCAATCTTTTGGATTGCATAAGTAAGAAAACCTTAACTGTAGCATTGATAACTAATAATCCAGCTTTAAATCATTAATTTTTATATGCCACATGCCTTACTTAGTAGAGTGGTTAGATCAGTACACCGGATATTTGAAAAACAACCCAAGATCGATGTTTATCCTAATATTTTGTAGCAGCATTTAAAGAACATTATTTTCCACAAGTAGCTCAATGTCACAGTTTTCAAAAAGAGTCCATTTTCATGTGCAAGTCAGTAGTTCACAGCAAGTTTAAACATGTTTGGAATAACAGCAGGACAGAAAAAGTGTGTACATTTTTAGACAGGAGGGACTAGCACAGGAATACTGAAATACTGACTTCCAAAGAGAAAGTTGGTGAGTTTTACAGACAATCATGTTACGATGACAAAAGCATGTGCCCTGTTGCACTACAGATGTAGTACGTAGGAGCTGTATTTCTCAAAAAAAAAAATGAATTGCTATATGCTGCTAGTGCTCTTCATTTTCCTACAAAGAGCAATGAAACAAATGTGGCATGATGGACTGCACTCAATCAACAAAAGGAAAGAACTAGCTATAGTCATGAGCCTTAACTGACAAACACAACAGGATAACCATTCTGTCCTTAACTGAATGAATGAAGGATCATTTCCCCCAAAATAAAAATTAAAGACAGTTTATTCTTGTGAAATAAAAACTGAATTCTTCTGTTATGACATCACGTCTCTGGTGAAGCTGTTGACAAGTCATCAAAACCTGAAAATATCTGAACCATGAAGAACGGTTAGGGCGTCTTGCAGGGGTTGTGGGTCTTATTTTTTGTAAATGAATCAAATGCAGGCACAGTCTGCGGGAAACACTGAGGTGTTGATTTGTGTTCAAACATAATAATGACCACCAGCATGGAAGCAGATCAACACTAAAATGAGGGACCCAGCCAAACCCTTGAAGCGTAGTGTAAAATATGTCTGAGATTATTGTTTATTGTTTCAGTATGTCCAGCTCTACTGGAAAAGAGTAAAAATGTCACTTTCTACTGGGAGTGAACCCAAAAAGATCCTGATGTATAAAGCAGATACTGATATATATTCCAAATTCTATTAATTCTTCTAACAACGTTGGTGCCACTGTTGCAACTTCTCCTTTAAGTAAAAACGTTGCACTACTTATGTTTAGATACACTGTCAGTGTTCAATCTCTAAACTCAAAACTCTAAACAGTAGAGAAAACAACTGTGTTTAGAAGGTATCGTTAGTTATAGAGTAATCAAGAGCTGAACAGAAAAACAGAAAGTAATCAAACCCCTGACTCTACTTAATAAAGCAGGATAATCTCCTCCACTTTAGCTCAATTCTCCTCAGCTTAGCTGGATCCTCAGTGTAATTGCTCTTGTTAATCATGCCTTAATTTGTTGACGAGATTCATTTGGAAGACTTGTCTTGAAAACACACAATCTCTCCGGAGGATGTCAACATCTTGAAATTAAGGATGGCAAAGTAGAGTGAGGCCAGATTAAGTGATTTTAAGAGTGTTGGAGGATGTTGCCAGAAACTGATGTAACACCATCATCAGTGTTTGTGACTAGAAACAGAGCCACTGAACATACCATTCGATTTGCTACAACTGGCGATGAATTCAATAGTTGCTAAACAACAGCTACTATAAGCAAACATTAGCTATTAATCATTCCAGATTATGTAAGATTGCTGCAGTAAAACCCCCCTTTTGTTGCTTAAGATTTTTCACCTTGAAGAGGAAAAGTGTGCATTTCGATAAGGTGTTTCTTGCTTACCTGTTCAGAGCAGACAGCTGCTGTAAACATCCCTAAACTCACACAGCTAAGCTTTACATTTCCTACATAGAAACTGGGTAGTATAACAGTGTTTCCTTTACCCTGCCACCTAAAGGCACCAGGCATCCACAGGCCCCAACAGGAGTAATGTTGCGCACAGTCAGGCCACAATTACATACAGCAGATCCACTGATTAAATTTTGGCGCAACCAGATTGCTGCAGAACAACCACAGAGACATGTGTGATTACTTGCACCTCAAACCTGTCTTCTAGTAAATTATATTACAGTTTCTACTACAAATTAACAGGGCACATTGCAAATTTGCTAAAAATTTGAAGATGAAATAATGATTCTCTGTGTGCTATTAACTCCCTCATGACCACCACATTCCTGCCAGTCCTCTACCAGTGTGTCCATTATAAACACCAAGTAACCAAGGCAACTGGAACAAATGTCATCTCCTTTTTAATGACATTGGCCAAAGTCACTCAGAACACCAAACTTTTAATTACAACACAGGTAGCTATGATGAACAATGTATTACTGTCCAGTGACTGTTTAGGTTACATTTTAAAGTTGTTTTTAAAATCTTGATGTATTTGTGGATCATTGGCCAGATGACATTTTTGAATTAAACTTATATCATTGTATAGTGGCTCCTGATTCCTGGAAACAATGAAAATCAGATATTTTTTGTTATTACTAGCCTTAACTTGCACTGTCTGCAGACTTTACACTTAGAAAGTACCTATGAACGTATACAGAAGGTGTAGCCTGAGCTGTCTGTCAGCTTCAGCTCTGGGGAGACATTAAAGGACAGTAAAAAACGGCATATGCCACTAAATGTTTGAAGTGGGAAAATAAAAGCCAAGAGAAAGGCAGGACTTTTTAAGGTGTAGCTATCAATTAGGGTGGAGGTTTTTAGAGTAGAAATCTTCAGTGACCTGAACTGCCCCCAGTTTACGCACAAAACAACAAGACATCTGCAGGAAACCCAAAAACTTAACCATTAAACAATCTCAATCCAAGTCAGTCAGAAACAACGGTTTGTGCTTTTCATTTTCCTCTTTAACCTCCTCAAATTACTGACAGGAAGTTATACAAGGTCTGTCTCACAGTCATAGAAACAAACTTGTCCAAACTTCTCAAAAACCTTCCAACATATCTGATGAGTTTTTGAACAGTGAAAATCGATTCCCTGTTTTCCCCCATCCTTGCAGAGATGCACGGGAACATTGTCTGATGCAAATAAATAGCAATGACATCTGACAACAGTCAGCCAAGCTGTGACAAATATTAACACAAGTTACCCACAAGCAGCCCGTTATACACAGTTTGGACAAATCAAAAAACACATGGCCAAATTAAATCATTTTGCTCTTTTAAACTCACAGATATTAAATTATATTTTACTATATCATATTATATTATATTACACATGCCCTCTTTCAATATTAAATTATATTCTCTGACTATACACACGCATGCCACCATAAAACTAAAATATTTAAACACAAATTGAGCACAGAATGATACTCACAGTTCCTCTTTAGATCACTGAAGCACAGAAAACTGTTTCACTAAATGGCAGTCACTTGGAAGGCTCCTCTCACCCCTAGAAAGCCTTATGCAGCTGAAATGACTCACATCCCCTCTTCCAACCTCTGTCAACCATCATGAGGAGGTAAACATTTCCAAATATGGAGAAAATATGAAGACAGTATTGAGGGCAATATCAGTTTGGTTTGCTTTTAGCTTGGAATGCCATACTCTTTGAGCCAGAGTCACTGAGCAGAGCCAGCTCTGTGGTGCATACCTTTCACTGGGAATAATAACGATGATTGTAGAGAACTTTGGGCTCAGTCTGACCTAAGATGGGTAACAGTGTGAGCCTCCACTTAGAGCTCTATTTCAGAGAGTAAATTTTACAAATACAGAGAATAAAACATGAATTAGATTTAAACGGTAAATGGAAATCTAAGCGCAGTGCAAACATGAATGAAATATAGTCTTCATTTATGTTTTATTCATCAGGGGACTAGAGCCAGATTAGCAGGTAAAGAGCGTCCATTTACAGCTTTACTTTACTATCCAAAGGGACTTACAGGGAGCGTGTGCTGGGTGTCTGGCTTAGGGACACACCTGGCAGGGGATGGACTAAGAGCCAGACCGGGTATCGAACCTCCAAACTTCTGCATCCCAGTCTGACGCTTAACCCACTGAGCTACCAGGCCAAAGCTATTCCATGCCACACAGATTGTCTCCTGTCTTCAAGTGATTAAGAAGGTGTATTTAACGTTTGAGTGCTGCAGGTCACTGCAGATCATGGTAATATTACCAGCTGCTAAGGAGAACACCCTGCCTGAAGTGGAATCTTATTAAAGAGCAATTTGGCGGGAGAGTGCTTCTATCCTCAAACAGTACAGCCCTCCTAATCTTATTCCCAAAGGAACAGATGAGTACACAGACAACTCAGATTCTTGCATTTTCATACAACCTTCGATGGCTGTTTATTTTATTCGGCGTATCAAATTCTTCTTAGAATTCTTCTATTATCGAGTTCACTTTCACATTACTCATATGCAGCATTTGAAAGTTCTCTGCACCAAAAAAGATCAGACAAGACAAATTATGCTATAATATTTTGGACTGTTTGAATCCTTAAAACACATAACCGCTGCATGTTTGAAAGCATATCACAAGAGCCAGTTATCGGGGCCACAAGAGAGCTTGGCTGGAGCATGTGTGCAGACATATGAGCTTTAACAAAATACCATGAATAAAATGAATGGCCCAAGCTGGATAATATGTGATTTTGACAGTGAGTTAAGTATTATGTATGCAATAAACTATCTGAGATACACGAGGACACGATGCGCTATGACTTCACACTCCTGCATGAGCAACCATGTGTTATAGCTTTTTGCAGGTCAATTCAGGGTAGCTTTTTCAGACTCATCAAACAGTAGTCACATAGCAAAACACAGTGGGAACAACCTAACAGACACAATCAAATCTCAACCTGTACTTTCAGCTTTGCCTAATATGAAGATATCATTTCACTTGCTCTGTAATCATAGTGTTATTGTGCAACTGCAATGATTTCTCGATAACCAGGCGTATTTTGCTTATGCCACTGAGCTACCTAATGTTCTCAAACTGGTTTCTGAGAGCGACTTGACAATGAGTAGCTACATTTTATGTCCTTATTTTTATACCTTAACTGGCAACTTCATCAATTTTCAACTCTGCCTACCTATATATATTACAATATGTTTTTATCTCTGTCTGAAAAACTCCCAATGAAATAATCTGGAGGATAACATCTGCTTGCTCACTATAGAGGTTGCAGTACAAGGTACTTGTTGTTGTCCTGCTCTTCTAAAATGCCACCAGATGACATCATCTAGAGGAGTTTTCAGCTTAAAGCAAAGATATAGAAGGAAGTTTGTTACCATCCATGCATGTGTACTGTCTAATCTAGAACCATAGGTAGGTAAGTTAAAAATGAAACTGCCCTTAAAACTGAAGGTCAAAACGTGTGACCTACCAAACATCAGTTTTACTATCAACAGAAAAGAGGGAAACCAGTAATGACTATATCAACATACAGTATATAAAGAGTACAATACAACTAAGTATGGGTTCTTACCTTTCTCCTCTCTGACTGTCTGAGGTTTCCTGAAGACTGCTGCAGCAATGTCTTCCACTGTAATTTGAAATCTGTAGAGATTGAGAAATAAAGATGATTCAATAGGATTACTATTATTGTGCTCTGCAAGAACCACACTAACATGTGAATGCAAGTCATTGCCGTTTACTGTGTGTAAGGTGTCCCTTTAAAGTTTATTCAGTTGTTTTCCACTGGTAGCCTGTTACACTGTTTAAGTAATACTTTACTGCAGAGACACAATGCAGAGAAACCATGCCTTACCGTGTTACAATTACCTAACGAAGACAACTAGGAGAATAAAACAACATGTCACCCAAAACAGGAAAATATTAGCCTTATCTTGTTGTGTTACCATTATTTAAATGTTTTCCACAAGGCCACAATACAGAGCTCAAGCTAGCTCAACCATAAGACTCAAAATCAATCCACTCTGCTCTGACCAGCTCCACCTCCCCCTGCTCTGCTCCAGCAGCACTATGAAATCAGAAGCAAATATCTACCACACCACTGGCAGAATTGTTTAGTGGAGTTTGTGTCATAGACATTTGGACTGTGCCACTCTGCATTAAGATAAATGTTACACAGTATCTTTGAGTTTCAATATCCCACACATCCACGTGTATATAATGTTTAATCCTGGTTGATTATGACTGACTATGAATGGAATGATGTGATAACACCAATTTAAGGACTAATAAGGGTCAGTGACAGAACTTAACAGTATAAGTTGCCCCTCCCCCACATTACATTTTTTCCAATTGTGAATGGTTTTGTTTGCCATTGGTTCTATGATAAACAATGAATATCAGAAATCAGAAACCGATGAAGACTGTAACACCGAACCAAATATATATGATGCCAAACTACACTAATAAAAAGACATTGTCCCAAAATACAGGCACAAAAGTAAATGTCTCATTCATACTTTAGTTTATTTTTGTTAAGTAGTTGATGACTGGCAGGTTTTTCAAGGCTTGTGTTTTCACAACTTTATAAAGACGGTCCGTTGGTGTAAGTTTAGTTATCATTATCACAATGCAAAAACACAGTGGTTTATGCCTTAATTCGTGGTAGGACCACATTTGCTAAACATCACAGAGATGTACACACTTTCTGCTCGTCATTAAGACTCTCACTCAGGTGACACTTTTCACACCACTTTTCTGACATCACGCTCTATAAGTGTTTTTTCTGTCTGAGCAACTGCTGCTGCTCCTTCCAGAAAAAAGGACATCCTCATTAAAATATGCCAAGAAACACAAACAGTAGATTAAACCTACCAGGGGGGCCCAGGCTCAAAGGCAGTTGAGGCATTTATCTTTTAACTTTAACATCATCAACACTGTCAAATGAGTCCTTTTAAACCAGAGATTTTAAAGACAGTTCTGTTTAATGTTGCCTGAGTCAAAAATGTGTCGGAGAGACACAGATGTATTCGGTTTGATGACAGCACTCTCAGGGGACCTTGGCGTTATTGATTTGAAATTCACATCAAAGTGGAAGTTTGAATTTGGTCTTTGAAACACAAAAGTGAGACTTATTTTCACGCTCCCTGCATTTTATGGCACAACAATATGTATAGTGTAGACTACAGTTATTTTTCCACTGACATAGAGGGGGGGCCCAACAGTGTCAGAGTTGTTTGGGCTTCCAGTGATGTCACCTGTGACTGTGAACTGTGAATGGTTTTAGAGTGAAACACGTGACAGGAAGCAAGAGTACAATGCTGAGTAAATAAACAAAATTAAAAGTCCCACTTAAAGTCCACATTTGTATGAACACACAAAACGTCACAGTATATATATATATAATGCATACAGTAACATGAAGTACCAATTAAAACAATGCTACATAATGTGTCTCCTAAATAGAGTTAGAGTTAACTCTATTAAATAGAGTTATTTAAGCTTTTAAAAGAAGTATAAGGGAGGATGTAAACAGTATGTTGCTGAAACAAAATAAACACCATTTAACATTTGCATCCGTCCTGTCACCAACTGTCCAACTTTGTACATCAACAACATACAATATATTGGGTCTGTCGGAGCTAGCTGGACATCAAATGAAGACAAACTGACATAATATGTCCTAATAAAGTCTCATGTGCGTCCCTCAAAGAAACTGCACAATCAGTGAGTTAGTGACAAGTCACCTGCAAAAGCTTCCTACAAGAACCCAAACTTTGGGTGGAGCCTGCTCTAGCTTGTTTGTGCATTTCTATACCACACACCAAGGCTCTGGTGGCTTCCTGTTCTGTCTTTTCCTCTGGAAGAATGTTAAATGTTGATGAACAGTAATGACAGCAGTCTATTACTTTGCATTGGCTCCGTCTCTGCCAACGTACAATACACGATACTGTCATTTCATCAGGTCTAATGAACACACAAGTCACCGGTGCAGCTCACAAACCGCGTCTTTCTCTAATCCAACAACATATGCAGTTAGCGAATCGACCTTAACAACGACAGAGAGTCGCTACTGTGTTAACGCTCGTGGTTTTTAGAGGAAAAACTAGCAAACGTATGTGCATACGGGGGCTTCTCGTGTTTCTCCGGTGACAAGTCTGACTTCCGCATTGCTCAGCAGCAAAACCGCCTGACTAAAAACAGAAGCACCAGAGACGCCCAGAGCCCCGTTTGACCAAACCCCACGGTTCAGATGCTCTTTTAAGTTCCACGCGTGACCGAGCCGAGCTCGGCGGCGGCTAGCGACAACTTCAACCTTTGTTACAGTCCTCGTGTAACGCAGGTAGCAGCCAAGTGTGTCGTGTCCACGCCCTCATTGTGAACCCCGTCCGAGCTGCAGTAAAAAAAAAAAAGTCATGTTATAGCCCAACAAGGCCGAACAAACGGAGGACGAGCGGCTCCAAACGCTGTCAAAGCCGACGCTACGCCCGGTCCAAACACCGCCGACGGTCGCGCGGAGGTTTCAAGCGTCAGACGAGCGCTCGGCGGTGTCGCTTACCTCGCTTTCTAGGAACTATAGCAGAGGTTGAAATCCCACCAACCAAAAAGTGAAACTTCTGGATCCCAATTCTGGGAGACTTGTGGGCCGTGACGTCACGCCCCGAAATTCCAGCCGCGAGCGAGTTCAAAGGTTTGCCCATGTAAGGCAGCGGGCCAGCGGCGTCCGCGCGCGACGCGGCGAGCGGCCACGGAACGTGTTCATGTCTGAAAGCAGCTTCCCGTTTGTTCAAAACTACAACCCGTCATCCTCACAAGACGCCGTGGAAGGGAGCTCAGCAGCTACCCGGGGTTCCTGACGAGACACGGGTCACACTTTCCGGCATGTTGCCGGTGAACACGTGTAAAGATGCAGTCAGTGGGTGAAAAGGAATTAAGTCATTATCTAAAGACGGAAGAAAAATAGTCACTTTCCTGACAGCAGCCTTCAGGGACAAGTTACAGAACATAGCACTGTGCTCTGGTTCACAGACACCAGAGTACAACAACCTGTATGAAAAATGAAGGATAAGGAAGATAGGTATTTCTGTTACTATCAACAAATTACAAAATTCTGGAAGTCTACAACACAAATAAGCTAAAGTTGTCTTCTTGATGCACAGACGCCACAAACTCTCCTCAGGCCCCGGGCCCCTGCCCTACCTGTTTTCCACCTATGCCCGACCCACCCACTGCTGATTACCTGAGGCAGAGCAGGGGATTTGGGACTGTCTTCATTATAGTGAATATATGTAATTCAACGTTGACGTTGGTTTTTACTGCCGGATTTTGTTGATGGTGACAAAATTTGTAATGTCACCACCCTTATCCTTTAATAAGAACTTGAATTTATTTTGGTGACAGATTTGGCCTGTTTGCACATGACAAATCGAGACACTGAAAAATTATTTCCTACTGTCTTTTCATCACAATTCACCTGTGTAATACTAAAATGTAAACATTTTACAATAAAACATATTACAACTTCATCTTAAACTCAAAACCATAGAGCTTTTTCAACACCTCTCTCACCATGTGAAAAACTGAAGTCATGTCACATACAGAACTGCAATAAATTATTAAATGTTTCCATAACGATGTATTACTAATTTTTCAATCAGGCAGTTCATTTGAGTTATGTTGAATTTGTTGTGTACTACTTTATTCAGTAAGTGGAATTCTTTAAGCATCCTACTCTGCAATTATGATAACTAATCTAAAAAGAAGGTTTAAAAGGGCTTGAAACTGTAGTACTGTCTTAAACGGAAGCAGGTCAGCAAACGTTTCAGTACCAACTTAGAGCGCTCATCCAGTGAAGTGTGAATTGGCACATGCTGTAATGCGATAAGATTCAAATTCAGACTCTATGTGCTGTCTACCTTCTGGAACAATGAGAAAAAAGTGAGTCAGTGTCTGTGACTCCTTTTTAGCTTTACTCTGCATTTACTTGCCAGTTTTTGCTTTTAATAATTATTCCTAAAATATTATATCATGACTCGCAGATCATGATATAATATTGCATGTCATATATAAGAATGGTTTCCTATTGGCAATGTTTTTTTTTGTTTCAAATGGCACGAAGAGAAAGTGTCAAACCAGTCAATCAGCCAGATGTGATTCATTCATCCCTTGGTTTGTTTTTTTAGTTTCAGTCACAGCTATTCTCCCCTCTTGTCAGGGATTGGTTTACATACATGCACATAATTGTTCTATAGGCTACAGTCTTAACATAGTTAGTGGTTTCTATACTGCCAAAAGAAGTGCAATATATTTTTAAGAGAATGGATAACATGAGCTGAAAGGTTCAAGTATATTAACGCCCTATCTTATGTGTGGAATAACATTAAGAGGGACTTTAAAATGCGTTTAGCTGAAGTTGTATTTCTGCATATTGCACATATACAGTTGGCTGTCTACAATCTGCTGAATGATTACTTGCTGCTTTCTCTGTCTTAATGTTGGGCAGGTAGCGAGTGTTGGCTTTTCACTGTAAACAGCTGCCTGCTGTTTCTGGAAACCAGGTTAAGTAGAGCGGTGAGACTGAACCAAATCCATAGAAGGAAGTGAGCTGTAAAAACCAAAACAATAGGCTGAAAGGTGCTAAACTGCTCCATGGCACTATGGGGACATACAATATGGTAATAACTCTGTTGATGTGTCATCGTGATTAACCCACTATTAACATACTGCAGCATTTTACTTACATATTTACTTGTTTTCCAAAATCTATATGTAGCTGTTTCGCTCATCATCATCTTTCTCTTTTCACGGGTGTTACAGAGAGCAGCTCCTCTGTTTGTATTGAATTATGGGATAATAGTAGATCATATTTAATTTTTACACCCCATTCTTGTTCAGAACTAATAAGAAAGTGAGAAGCAGGGTGTTAACTTACACACGTCATTGCCGGGGACATATGAGAGCACATGTAAAACCCAAGGCAGTAACCACGAGTAGTCATTTTGAGTTAGTTATTGTTTGAACAATCAATCTTAAAATACAGGCTCTATGTTGTTAAATGTGTACAAATGTAAATACCATCAAATAAAATAATACAAATAAACATTATGAAGTTTTGTCTCATATGTATCATTCGATCTTCATGTCTTCAGTAAAACAGTTGGAGTACTTTGAAGGGGACTGTGGCTTAGTACTGACTAGACTATTTATTTTAACAATACCTCAACATATTCTAGTTTATAATGCTCAAGCACTCGTTATCCTCAGCTTCACTTAAAGCTGGAGTTGTTCCCCTGCTTGCCATTTCTCACAGCTTAAACGCTTCTGATGTTTGATCTCAGTGAGTCACTATCAGATGTCCAACAAAGCTCTCGCTTCAAGTGGGCTTTGCCTGACCTCAGTGATCTCTTCCATTCAAACTAGACAATTAGTT
Source organism: Microctenopoma stevenorrisi (assembly GCA_032270685.1). Classification (NCBI taxonomy): domain Eukaryota; kingdom Metazoa; phylum Chordata; class Actinopteri; order Anabantiformes; family Anabantidae; genus Microctenopoma; species Microctenopoma stevenorrisi. Next base: position 3,442,623 of record JAUMTR010000019.1, on the reverse strand, counting down.
TGCATGCTCGTGATTGCATGCAAATACGATAACTGCTTTTTCACCTCTGATTCTGCTACAGAGATATGCAGCAGCGCTGCCATGTGTGACACATTGTGTGTTTTGTGTACATGTGTTCACATAGCGCTGATGTTATCTTTTACTATAAACGAGTGAGATATAATTGATGGTTTGATAGAATTAATAATTCGTTTCTGTTAGCTGATGAAATAAAAATTAAAGTGCTGTCATTATTTCGGGAGTCCAAACTGAATCATTCACTCTGAGCCCTATTTTTACACCGATAATTCTTACTTCACTGTGACTGACTGCATTGTGCTTCAAGCTGTGAATATACTTTTTTTTTCACTATGCATGAAGAAAGCATAAACAGCACTTGCAGATTGAGCACGCTGATAAAAACAACCGATTTGAGCTATTTCAGTGTCTTACCCGTGCATCCCCTCATCTTGAAGTTCCAGGGCACACTGAAAAAGGTAATCTCATTTGTAATGTGTGACAGCTTATTTGCAAGTGTGTACACGGGCAATTTTTTAATGGGCCCGCCAGTGATTCTTCTTCCACTCTTAAAGCTGATTTCAAAAAGACACCCTGGAACAATTTAGACGACACATGCCATCGCCTGCGAACTCAAGTTATCAATCAAGCACCAATTAACATGCTCGTTTAGAGGAAATCAAGGACTCTTTGATGTTCAGCAGTTAGACAGTGCAGCTACTCATGTCATCGATATGCTGGGTTTCAATTCTATCCTCACTGTGCCACGCAATATGAAAAGAAACATGCTCACAGGGTCCACCACAACACTGGATTCACGCTGGGGGAGATATTTGATGTTTGAACTTCGTCATGTTTGTTAATGTTGCTCATTTTAACTACAGACCATAAATATAGAACAGAGAGGAGAGTAAGAGCGACGTTTGTCATATTTTAGTGTTTCAATTCTTCCAGCATCGGATATCCTGTTTTATTTGCTGGTTGTAACACTGTCTTCTCCCCCACACCACTTCCTCTGAAGTAGGTAAACCTCAAACACTACAGAACACAGCAGCTGCACAGTTGATGTGTACTTCCTCATAAAAGAGTGAGTGAAAGCATGTGTTTTGCACCTACATGCTGAATAAGAAAATGAGAGACTGATTGTCTTCTAAATGCAGGTCTCTTGGTTTCAAAAAGGCCCAGTTTTCAGGAAATCAGCGGCTGATTATGACAGTGTACTTTCAATGTGATGTGAAAGTAAAACGAGTGGAGTGATGCTTTTGTTCATTTGTGTGTCGCTTCTTTCGGTATTATTGTCAATAAGATGGCTGGTCCAGGTGCATTGCACAAAAACAACACAGAGATCTTTGCTGAAAGAAAAAAAAAGCAAAAACAACAAATGTGTCTGGGAACTATGTATGCTCTGTTAATTAAGGCTGAGATAGCTGAGATTAGTCTTCAAGCACAACCAAAAACAAAAGTAGCAGACAGGCAGACTAGCTATAAAAACAATGTCCCAAAGCTACTAATCAAACAACTCCTGATCTAGATCTAGACCTCAGATTACACTAATGAATTCTAATTCTTATGTTTTAGCATGTAAATGTGTATTAAAATGGTAGACAGAGACAATCCCTGCCTCCAGCGAAGGTTTTAGCATAAATGATCTATGCTTGTGAGCTTCATGCTGCTCATTTGAAGCATTTTTAATGCAGGAGGATTTAGAGTTGTGTCCTGAGATCATTTTTTGGGGGGGGTTGCCATTTAACATGGCTTTTTTTTCTTTTCAATGAACATTATCAACTTTCTTACCTCTGAGGAAAATGAATTCAGCTTGCTCTGTACCTCAGAGTAGTTATGCTTTGTCCAGTTGATATTATCGACCAAAGATTGGACACACGTCATGCAGCCATGGACTTTCTATATGTGCTGTATAAAATAAGTCTTAATGGCTGCATATGGATTATAAATTAGTAAAACAAATGGTACAAATTACAAAATGACATTTTGACCATTTTCTGAAACAATACCAGTAAATAAAATCTCTAGTGGTGAAATTTAAAAAGATTAGATTTGTGCTGTTCAGTTCTACAGACTCAACAGGGAGAATATTTCCTAGTTCCAAGGATGCAAGGGAGGTCAGCAGTTTTTGTTGACATGAAAATCAATTACTACAGCAGCGGTGTTTATTCTGTTTTAACTTTACAGTGTGAGGCCATCTGGAGATTTAAATCCAGTGTTTTGCTGACCTGCTGAGACCATAAGCAACTATTTATATTTCAGGATAATGGCACATTTTCATAAACTGTACCAGTGGCACACAGCAGTGTGTATTTAAAGCTGCAATTTGCAATTCTAGCTGGTGCTAGCACGAGCTCAATCAATCAATCAATCTGCTGGGTTTTTTGTACCGAGATATCATCTTTTTATTACATACACATAGAAAGAAAGAGACAGAGAGAAGAAACTTCAACAAAGCAATAACTCCCTAGAGCTTAATCTTCCTCAGTTCAAACAAAGGCTAATTTAATTGATTAATTCAATATCAAGTAAAAACAACAAGCTTAAAAGCATCATTGGACCATAAACCAGACTGATATTCCAGTTCTGCGAAGCAACTTCTCAAAATATGATGATAATATTATCTTGTCTGCAATGACAGACAACATAAATTCCAGGTCAACTGACTGTAAAGTGCAAGATCACTACTTATTTTACAAGAAAAACAAACAAAAGATCATTTAGCCAAGTCTCTTAACAAGATGCCACAGTTTGTTTATCATGTTTGGTAAGAAAGCTTGCAAAATTTGATCATTTGCTCCCAGCAACAAACACCATTAATTATTCATACACTGTTTGTCTACAGTTAAGGAAGAGCAACAAAATCCAGGAATTTGCAAATAATTCATAAGGTTGACTATTTCAAACCAAAACATTAAGTGTTAAGTGTTAGTTCCTGTGAGACAAAATTGGATACACATCATTTAATGGGCGCACATTTTTCAACATCTCTTATAAGCAGTAAAGTCGTATTTGGGACCAAAGTCAGCATTTTTTTGTTTCGTTTTTGAGTTGTTTAGTTGCTCTTCTAAATTAGAGCTGAGTGGGAACAAACATCTGTGTGGAGACTGGCAGTGATAGCGGCAACTCTCAGGGAGCTCTCTTCTCTTTAGTTGTTCCAGACAAAATGGAGGATCTATCACTAATTTAAATGATCTTCATTGTAGAAAGAATTTATTTTTGGCACAGCTAATTACCTGGCTAAGAGTGTTTGGCCTAATTCACGTCTTGACTCAAAGTTGCATGAGTACACGCTACTTTTGTTTTATGGCAATAAGTTGCGGTACAAACAAGATTCAGCCTGAATTCATCACACACAGCTCATTGAATGGGTCCTGAATGATGCTGTACCTTGCATACTCCACTTACCATAACAGTGTGAATGGATAGTCTGTATCTCATGAACTTTCCAAAATAGAACAGGGAAAGCATACAGTATTTCAACTGAAACATTCACACTCCTTTATTTTTTGGATATCAGTTTTCAATAGATCATCTTTTTTGCTACAATATTGACACACTAAAAAATCACGCCTGACTGCCTCTGACAGATTTTCTTCCTGACTCGCAGATCATGATTTTTAAAGTGTGTTTGCACTGAAGAAAGACCATCCTAGACTGTTCATGACAAACCTGTCACTTTGAATCATTTGCTACATGCAGACTGTGTTTCTCTCAGAAGTATTTTCTCTTCACTCTATAAATGCCAGCTAATGCAAAGCACAAGATTAGGCACTTGTGACCTGTATTAAAGCTGATAGCAGCCGCCATGGATACCAGGGAGCTCCATGGTGGCACAACAAAGAGTAGTAGTGGAGCTAGATTACAGATCTTCGTGATAGCAGGTAAGTAAAAATGACATGCAAGAATTATCCTTTACTGATGTGATAATTACCTGCAATCGACTGCCTCGGAAAGGTTATCAAACACACAAATGACCTGTAAACGTTCCAGGAAACTGCACCAGTGAAATACACAGGAGCAGGTTGTTTATGGGAGGTCTGTGATTTCAAATCCATAAATTTAGAAAACAGCTCATGTGACATTGATATATTTGATAGACTGATGAATAATCTATGACTTCCGGCTATTTCGCTCTTGTTATCAGCTCCCTGAGGGTTACGTTTTAATTAAATGTTTTTCTTGGAAAAGAAAGTGGGTGTTAAATTCTTCTGCAGACACTGTGCAGGGTCACAACTTCTAGATCTTTTTTTGAGGCCCTACTGATATGAATTACTGCGAGGCATGCTGCAGAGAGTGAGGAGGCTGTGAATCGCTGATTTTGTATTTCCAAGGGAAAATCTGAGCTAGAAATATTAAGTCTGTCTGGACTTTAAAACACCAAAAATATAGTCTTCACGAAATCAAATCAAGTTTACATCTAAAAGGTTGCCATGAAAAATGGTTCCTTTTAAAGAATTTGCTTGATCCCGCTTTTGTTAATTTGACGCAGGCTGAAATTACATCAGATGACAGCGTAAGCCGACATCATTATCAACATCAAAATGTGTTTGACGCTGTTTGGCCTGGGGCCGGCGGCAGCGCAGACTCTGTAACGGGATGATATGGATTACACTTTGCAAACCGACCTTGCCCCCCTCATTTTTTATGCCCGCCAGTCGAAACACTGTGATGACCACATGCCGAATAAAACCCAAATATCCCTCTGATGATTAAGGTCACTCATTCGCTGCACTACAGAAGCCATCCTCTTAAAAGCCTCACACAGTAGGAGAAGGGGGTCGAGAACTTGGACTACAGTCAATATTGATGTTCTTATTGTGATTTCTGTTTTGCTTTACCCAGGATCTTTCTGCCTCACTGAGGCTGACGGTGACAGCAAGAAGACAATACAGTAATCAAAGTTTCCCTCTGAGGTGCTGTGACCTGTTGTTGGCTTTCATTTGTGTGTTAGTTCAGTGGTTTAAGCTGCTTCATGAGAAGTTTATCCCTGGATCACAGGGATCTGAGGGCTCACCGGTCATTTGCCATCAACATCCCCAGAGCTCAGATTGTTAGCACCGCTTTTATTTGGAGATATGGCTGAAATGTGTTGTACTAATTTGGATTTAGCAGGATTGGCTGAATATTAGTCCCGTCATCCAATGAATTATTCAGGCAGCGATGAACATACTGTGCATAGACAGATCTGTCAAACCTACATACAACTTATTTTCCTCAGTGCTGTGATAAAGCATTTACCCCCTTCCTGATTTAGCATATTTGTCACATTTAAATGGTTCAGATCATCAAACAAATTCTAATATTACACAAAAAGAACTAAAGTAAAAACAAAATACATTTTTAAATAATAATTTCCTTTATTAATGGAATAAGCTGTCCAGACCTGCCCCTAAATCTAATTAGGGGTTTGTTTATGAGATTGTACCTCAGATGGCAGCAACAACTGGAGGTCAAGTGTTTAAGATAAAAGGCAACGAGTCTTTTACTGCTGTGGAGGAATGTAGGCCCCCTTCTTTGCAAAAGCTCTAATTCAGTCCCATGGAAGGTTTTTTCGAAAATAAAGTGCCTGTTTACGGTCGTGACGCTGCATGTCAGATTATCAGAAGTCCGTAATTAGAGTAGGCCCCTCTAAAACATCACATTTCTTGGCCATTCACAGGTGGAATTGCTGGTGTGTTACAGCTCATCGACCTGGTTCCATCACCTGTGGCAAGTCGTCCAGACAACCACCACTCTTCTTACCTGCTGGTATGATGTTCTTCTTACAACACACCTTCTAAAAAGTTCAACAATCAGTCCATAGAATATTTGCCCAGAGGTCAAAAAAGCCTTGGTGTTTCTGGTCAGCAGTGGTTTTTGCCTTGAAACTCTCTCTATGATGTCATTTTGTCTTATTATTGTGTCATGCACACTAACCTTAATTACTTTTTCACATTGTATCAGACAGCGTTTTTTCCCTTAACAAAATGAAATCTTAATTTTAAAAACTTCATTTTGTATTTACAGGTTATTTTGGTGTCATATTAAAATTAGTTTGATTATCTGAATCGTTTAAGTGTGACAAATATGCAAAAAATCCGGAAGGGGCAAATAATTTTTCACAGCCCTGTAAGTTCTTCTCCTTCCTCAAATGAACACTGATGTGTTCGTCTTTTATTTCTCTAATGATGACAGTGTGCATAACCAACACAATGTCTGATGCTGACGCATTGAAGCTGTGCAGCACATAACGCCGTTAATAGCGAGAGCTTTGGGAGTTGTTATCCTCTGAGGTGAGCTTATCTGCACAGACAGCATGTGTATTCATTTAATCTCAGTTCAACATCAGGTGTCAAGTACAATTACACACCGATACACATGCATTCAGAGAATTGCCTCTACCATAACACTATGGATTCAGCGGCAAGTGCTTTAGTGACAGAGTGTTTTGCTTTTGCAGCCATACTCTATTTATTTACTCTGTTTAATGATATTAGCATTTTTCCAACTATTGCTTCACTGCAGGATTTTCCTCCCTAATTTTCTCTCGAGCAGCAACATTGCTGACCTTCCTATTGGCTGTGGCAGGTTGATGTGACAGCTGGTGTGATGTAATAACACCCCCTCCACTAGACAAGTTATAAAGAGCAATATCTAGTTCCATGGATTGAGATAAGCTTAGGTAGATTAATGCTCTAGGACACCGAAATGTTTGTTGTATAAAAGCTCTGTTTATAAAACAATGTGTCATTGCCGTGTATGAAAAACTCTGATCTGGCAGATGGCCTGAGCTCCAAGAGTTCCTCCGTGTTAAAGGCACTGCTAGTCTATGGTTTGTGCTCCTGTGGCTTAATGGGATTTTAGACTCTTCATTCGAATGAATTATATATAGAAAAACTGGGATTATTTTACAGGCTGTTTAATCTCTCTTTTTTTTCCCCCAAAAACTCAGCCTGCCCCACGGTTTTAGCATTCGTGGAAAAGTGGAGCGACTGAGTGCTACAATCAATGAACGCTAGAGTGCAGACGGCCTATCAGCTCAGAGAGCCAGAGATGCCCTGTGGACCGTTTCACTGACATGAAGCGTGCTCAGTCGACTTGACTCACTTCAGCCCTGCTGCTGTGCCTGCCTTTACACAAGCGTTCCCATCCTGCTGCACAACGACAGACACGAGGCTACACCAGAGCTGCTTCGCCACCGCAACACACAGATCCTGTGCCCTCTTGCACTGAAGACAGCTTCATCTCTACGAGCTTCAGGTGCCCCTCCGGGAGAGGCTCTGGCACGAGTCACACTCTGCATCTTAGATCATCTAGCCGCTCGGCAGACACGTAGCTCTAGAGCTTTTTTTTGTCAGGTGAAGAAGCTGATTGGTCTCAGTGACAGGAAAGCGACTTTTGGAATCGCAGAAGAGGGCCTTTCACTTCCAGACCTGTCACCTGATTCACACTACAGATCCCATCATGCCTCACTCCTTCCAGCAGAAAAAAGGTGAGTTTTTATTTCCTTCTGTTGCTCAACACCTGTGAAGTCATAATGTCAGTGTCTCAAAGCCGAATGACTTCTTAGCAAAGCACCTTTCAAATTATTTTTAAAAATGACTACTTGTGTCTTTACGATGCTAAAATATATTCTGTTTAAGGACAGAAATGTTGCCCAGGCAATAAACTGCATTAAAAATGATCAAGCATCAAGACTGAAATAGGATTTTAGTGTTTTCAACATCAAATGATAATTTGTTATTATCAGAAAGGGTTTCAAAAGTAATTCTGTGGGATGAACTACAGTCTAACACGTTCTTCCCCTGAACCAACTCATACACAGTCCAGAAAGACCTGCTTGCTAACACCTGCACTGCACCCACAAATTGTCTTATAATATTTCAATACAGCTTTTATGAGGGCCAACCAAACCCAGACATCTGATCGGTGTAGTGAAATCGTGCAAACTCCCATTAAAGGACATACGGTATACACAAGTTATGATAAGAACAACTGACATCTGATAAGCAAATAAGAGTACCGAATGCAGGAAACAATGCCCTCATCAGTACGTTCAATATGTAAAAACATTTAAATAGACTTTTAATGTGAAGGGAAGATACGACCCGAGTGAACTGAGAGCTTTTTGATTCACTTGTGATTTTTACGTTACCTTCAAGAATATTTTCATGTGCACAGAAGCCAAAAACAAACGATAGTGGTGTCAAAACAAGATCAAATCAGCACGTACGGGCTCAATATATTAAAAATCATAGGTGATACTATGAAGAAAAGCTTGTGGTAAGGTGCATGCAAAGCACGGCGCTTTTGTTTTTTGTTTTGTTTTTTTTCCAAGTGCAGCAGAAATTGAGCGTGTCTGTGTGATGTAGAACAGAGAACAATTATATGAATGTTTGAAGAAGGAGAGGTGTCACTCTTCCACCTGGCATTTCCTGGGCTTCAGAAAAATCAAAGAAAACACAGTCGCTTCTTGAGTGTGATACATTTGTGAGAAGAAATTGTGATCAAAAATATGTTAATTTCTTCATCTCAGACTAGCAGAAATGCAGATTAATGAGACCTGATGGTTATTTGAGCTGATTTGTTTCTAGCAAACATATGGAGTGGGTGGATATCCAGAATTTAGAGGAAGAATAAAGCACTGTCTGGTGTTATGTATTAATTGAAATAAGAGTGTAGGCACTGGCAAGATAAAATCTCTTTCATGAGAAATTCAAGTGAATAGTGAGACGTGAGAGCAAAACATAGAGATTATTGAGAAATTGAGTAAAAATTTAAAGAAAAAAGAAAAATGTGGTTCTTTATAAAATAGTGTGGAAAAAACAATTTAAATGTACATGTGCTTGATATTTTATTTTAAAAATGCTGGAATAATGTCTTGTTCAACCCCTGTCAGTTTTATTTCATTATAATTATTTATTTATTTATTTTGGGGGTTAAAGCGGTCAACTTCTGGGGCTTGGTGGGATTGCTTTCATCCTCACCAATCCCATGTTTCAATGTTGGATTTAAATCCATTTACTGCCTTGGCTGGAGGAAACGGACATGAAAATACACCTACAGTATATACTAATGGAGTGTGAGGATGTGTGCATGATGGAGACTGAAACATGAAGGCTAATACCAGATTTCACTGGTGATACTAAATTAGCAAAGCTCATCTAGAGCAGTTTTTAGACCATTTCTGTACCCTCACTGACCCATCTTTGCCTACATTGATGTAGGCAGAATTGCATTCAACTTTGGGCATTTCCCTAACACAGTCGCAACAGAAACGGACAGCTGAACTGTTGGACGTGTTAAGTGCTCTGTTGCTGCTTTGTGTGCAGTTCTTGTTGAACCGTGGCCTGGAGCTAGGTGTGTGTAGTTCCTGTTTAACCAGCCCCTTAGACCAGTATCAGCAGTTGGCTTTAGATGTAAGCAGCTACTTTGACCTGGCAGAGGAAGCAATGTAACATGGGAGAATTTGAAATAGTTGAAAGCAAAATTGGGCCACAGCATGACAGAGCACAGAGGAGCGAGCGGGAGACTCTGTGAGGAGAGAGCTGCAACAGTTAACAGAGGGAATGACACGAGAGCTGAGTCCTCAATAACAGAGCGGACTCTGATAACATGAACAGTTTTTGCTGCACTGTTTCCCCAGGATTTCTTCTACTGTACACAAAAAGCATTTTAAATCCAACACACAGTGCATGTGACAGAATGCGTTGTCACCGAAGAGATCAATGTTCCTATTCTACTGTCACGGTACAAAATTCATAAACTGAAGAACACACTTAATGTCTAAGTAGACACTTTCTATTGATACAGCTGTTCATCATTAGGCCCCAACCTTTCTTGTTTTTAGCTCGTCGCCCCTATGAACTAATTAATACTCTTTCGCTTAATCAGTACTGTGAAAAAATATTTACCCTCTTCCTAATTTCTTCTATTATCTGTGTTATCTTGTGCTAAATTGTTTCCGATCTTCAAACTAAATCCAGGGCTCCTACACCAGTGCGCCATACTGTGCGTCACCATCAGGTTAGCTGCCCCGCTCTGCTGATGGCTGCCAGAATGCAACACGTCTCACAGAAAGTGGTTTTTTGGCTGTAAAAGGAAAACTTCACTTTTTTTAAAAAAAGTTTTGAAAGAAAAATGAACATAGGTAAAAAGAAGAAGAAACCGCTTTATAGTCATTAATACATTTTTCCACAAAATTCGCCTTCTGCAATTGACCCATCCTACCTTGGGGGGAGCAGTGAGCAGCCACAGGCGGCGCTCTGGGAGCTAGCGCTGGGTGTCGCTCAGGGACACACCTGGTATGGGGGATGGGCTGGGTGTCGCTGCTCGGAATCAAACCTGCATATCTCTGCATCCCAGCCCTCTTAACCTTAACATTAACCACTGAGCTACCAGGCCAGCAACAACAACTTTGAACAGTGTCTTTGTTGCAGACAACTTTTTCACGGGCTGTAGAGTGGTTTTCAGGCAGGACTTAGTTTGGCCCTCAGGAAGTCTTTGACATCCTGGCCAATCAGAACATAGTGAGATGAGGGAACAAGCCTTTTTGGTCTCAAGACCAGAGGATCTGTTGCATTTGGAGGCATTTGCACTTTAAATTGTGTGATCTTCATCCATTAATAGAGTCCCAGAATGTATTATAAATTCTAACTTAGGTATAACATGTAAACAGTAAACTTCACCTTGCAGAATGGTCACCTGATGTTCTGCTCCAGGATCCTCTGGTAGCTTCCTTTAGTTATGCCTGGTCATCCTGGCCCTGAAGCAACACCTGCATCCTACATGCACGACAGTAGGTATGATCTCCTTTAGGAATTCTGTGTTTGGATTACACCAGAGGTAACAGGACTCCTGACTCACACTCCCCCAAATAATCTGAGGGTCATTCAGCCTTAACTTTACTTTACTTTACTTTACTTTGCTTGGCAGACGCTTTTATCCAAAGCGACTTACAGGGAGCTAGCGCTGGGTGTCTGGCTCAGGGACACACCTGGTAGGGGATGGATTGGGAGTCAGAAGGGATTCGAACCCACAACCTCCTGCTTTCCAGTCTGACGCCTAACCCACTGAGCTACCAGGCCGCTTAACGGCAAGCCTTCATTTTTTCTAGGTTAGCAGTGGCCACTCTCCCACGGATGCTACATCTACCCAGCATCTACTGGACAGTGAACTAATGATAAGTGACTTTCACTGAGGTGAGAGAGGTCTGTGGTATATTTGGTGCCTTCTCATCTCTGTGCACTTGGACTGAGGTTTGCTCTTGGTCCAGTTCTTGGTAGTGTCTCTCACAGTGGGTGTGTGTGGGTGCCAGAGTCGTAGAAATGGCCCTGTAATGTTTCCTAGACTGATCAGTAACTGAAGGGACAAATTCTTTGTCCCTAAGAACTAGCTGGGATAACATCACCTTTTTGCTTCACAAAGCAAAATTTTCATTCAAAAGTATTTTGTGTCTTTTTTATTTGACTAATGTTGTGTTTAGAGAGTATAATATTTATTGTCAATATACTGTTCTACTACTAATAGTACTAGTTCTTCTTTGTGTACCATTTTGGAGAAATATAATATTTCAATTGTTTACCACGTAGCTAACATTTTATGCATTATGGCTTTAAGCTATTTCACAGTACCAATTCGAGGATCACTGCAGTACAGTGTGGAGTAATCAGGAGTGTGCGGAGCAGCAAACTGGGTTGATTGAGACAGACCATTTTTATTGGATAATTATTGAGTGTGGTGCAAACAAACAGGAACCACTTGAACACACGTTTGAATTTCTCTGCTAGAGACGGGATACCTCAAGTACCAATCTGAATCTATGTAGCATCACACATAATCAGGCTTTGAATGTAATCTGTGCAGAAGTTGTCCCAAATATAACACATCCTCCTCGTGTGCTCCTGGAACTCCTGGAGCTCCTGGAATTTTGCAGCCCTGGGCGTGTGAGAGAAAAAGAGGACGACAGAGCAAACACAGAAATTGTGAAGAACAGTGGTAGCTACGCTGCTCACTTGTAATTTACTGTATGTCCTCAGACTCTGTGGGAGCAGCTAACCCATCATCCAGCAGATGGCACACTGGCAAGGGATTGTATCTGGTATGCCTGGAAAATTCCATCACGCTGGACTCTGCAGCCTGCATTCCTGGCTCCTCTCAGCTGGCCTTGAGAAAGTCCTGAATCTACATGCTTTGATTTGACCAAATTGGAATTCTAGCCCACTAACACGTCTCTGCTCTGACTATAACCTTAGCATGTAGCTTGCACAGGCAATGTGGCGAACTCAAGGTTATCCACACAGACACACTGCAGAAACTTCATCCAAAGTTTTTTTTCTGAGTGTGCGTGTGTGTATTTACTTTGCGAAATAACCGATAAAGGGGAATAAAACTCTCATTATCAAAGTTTTTAGAGGCTACATGTGTGGAGCCTTGCTGTGGAACTTTTACTAGAGCTGAAACATTGTTTTGTTGGTGCTGCTCTAAAATGCCTATTTTTTTAAATAAAGAGCTTAAATATAATGAAAGAATAAAACAAACTGAACAAACTGCATTGGCAAAATGATCACACCAACAATTACTCCAACAGCAGCACATATGATAAAATGATCCCTGTTACAGATGTGTGAATCGTGCAGTATCTCTGTTTTGTAGTACACTTGGTAATTTTCCTGTATGTGTTTCACCCTGTCAGATGGGATGAAAGCCAACTTTCAACACAGTGTGGTTAAGTGCGGAGACGCACCAGACACACAGTTACAAATAGACGTTCATGTCAGAATATGACTCGCCTGTTTGTCTGTTAATTAAAAACGCGTGAGGCGAGCTTCCAAAGTAACAGAGCGCTCATTTTTACCTGCACACAAAATGTTTTGAAGTACAGTCAGTCCATGTTTTTCACTGCTTCTGTTTATTAGGATTCTTTACTTTGCTTGGCAGAAGCTTTTATCCAAAGGGACTTACAGGGAGCTAGCGCTGGGTGTCTGACTCAGGGACACACCTGGTGGGGGATGGACTAGGAGTCAGACGGGTTTCGAACCTGCGACCTTCCGCATCCCAGTCTGACGCTTAACCCACTGAGCTACCAGGCTGCTAATCATGCTTATTGTTTGACATTTAAATTTTTCATAATTTCATAATGAATTCGGCTACATAATTAACCGTATGTTTTTAATTATCTTAAATGCAGTAGAATAACAAGAAAAATGCACAATAAGGCTACAGGAACAAATGCCTTTATTGACACACTATGTTTTCATATCACAATTAAGTGCTGCAGTAGTGATGGCGTGTGATAAAAAGCAACTTTTATTGTAGACTAAAGCAGAAAAAAAATGCTTCTGGGATGCATGGAGTTAAAAAAGTGAAACTTAACATTATAAAGAGAAATTCTTTTAGAGAAAGGAACTAAAAAGACCTCTGTAGCTAACAGCATTATCTGTTTGGTGTTACAGCTTGGTTGCATCATACCTCTCAGAACAAAACTCCACACTCACATCTTTGCTGACAATGAACACTGAAGTTGGCAGAAATTTGCTGTGAAACGAGACAAAAGTGTGCAGTTTATGAAAAAAAAAGTGAGGCAACCTCCGGGCCTCAGGCTTTTGTCAGTGGGCATTTCTATTCAATGACCTATCATGCACCAAGTGTAGGCAATGATACGGCTTAGAGATGTTTCACACTGTGTCAGAAGTGTACAAGAGTTTTTCATAATGTGCAGCTGTTACCGGCCGAGCAGGTTTGAATCACTGTCACGCCCTGCATTGTGCTGTGATTGTTTTCGAACAGCGTGCCACTTGCACAAAGAGACCAAGATATCAACATCATGACCCGGTGTTTAATTATACAGCTGAACGGAGATCAAGGTTTAACCGAAGCGCTGTCCGCAATGTGACAAGGGTGCACCTGTCAGTTTAGACTGGGGCATATTGATGAGTGTCTTTCTCTGTCCTCTGTAAGTGGGTCATTTATTTTTGCTAGGAATTGGTTGAGTAAAGTTTGCCAAGGATTTGCAGTAATTATCTCATCCTTCTATAGCTGGGCACAGCATGGGGCCTTGGTAAATTACACACCTCTCTCCTAACTCCTGGATGGTTTATGGCCGTGCATTATGCATAACTGAGCTGGAGCGCCTTAAACATCCCCCAAGTGAATTGAAATAAAGTTGACGCTGCTCTTTGTTTGGAGCTCAAGATAGTCTTTATTTGGCAGTGCTGAATCGGAGATTGCTGTAAAGGCGCACGTCTTAATTATTTTGGAGATTTTTTTTTCCCCAATGGTTTGTGAACACCTGGAGTGTTTTTAGTGGGATGCCGGATCCAGGTTGGTGGATGCTCGGGCAATCCACAGGGAGATGTCAGTTCAATTACAGTGGAGTGTGTTGTCCCACAAAGGGTTAAGAGAAAAAAAAGAAACAGACAAGAAGCTGCATCTGATTTATTTGGAGGTGTGTACACAGTCAGTTGTTATGTGAATGATAACGGGCTGCTTAAATGTTCCTCTGTCACTTGATCAACATGGAATCATTACAGTGTAATGACAGTGCTGAAAATCACATTTCATAAATCTCAGTCTCGAGGAAAATGTTTCATGTTGCTCGAGAGGAATCTCACGAGGTGTAAACATTTTTGTTCATCTTTATCATTATCAAAACTAAAGAACTGCATCAAAAGAAATTTACAGTTCCTTAAAAAAATTGCAAATATATACAAGAATCGTTTTGTTAATTGGATTTAAAGTCCCAAACAAATTTCACAAAATAAAATACAAATCCACGAGTTAAGGCTGCACGTTTGAATATGCGATGCTGTTCATCAGTTATTAAGATTATTAACACTGACAAGAATAGAGCTCGAGCTTCAGTCTGTGTTTGCCTGCTGATCTTTAGACTTATATGAAAATCAGCTTCATTATTCAAATATGTAACTAATACCACATTATCATTATTTATGCTTGACTAACCGTGTACAAGACAAGCTACAAATATTTACTATCGTAGGAGTCGAGAACTTTTACTAGGTGACTCTGACACACTTTCACTGTCTAATGTGGCCTAATACATTTTAAATATTCATGTCATTTGTCACAGCCCAGCAAATGCTCCTTCTGTGCCAGGGAGCGAACGGGATGAGAAAAGACGGGGAAGCTGTGGTTTGGAATCACCACAAGCAAAGTTTCCAAGGTGAGTCACTGACAGTAAATGCTTGCCCACAACTCGTGAAATTAATACAACATCTCAGATGCACTCTGCTATTAACTGGTAAAACATATGTAAATTCACAATAGCTCTCAGATGAAACAAACCACACACTGCGACCTGTTGTTCGTGCCTGGCTGGTGAGAAAATTCACACCAAAAGGGCATGAAGTTAAACAACACTAAGAGGCTGAGAAACGAGAATACTTTTATTTCATTTTTGCCCCAATTGAAAGAGAAATGATGCAACATGGGAGTGCACGAGCTTTAAATCAAATGGCAACAGCAATGCAATAAATCGCTCTTTCTCCAGGAATCTTTGGCTTTGCATTACAAAGAGCAATCTTTTTGTTAGTAGAAAATTACATTTCCAGGAAATACTTTCAGCCACACTGCTGAACGAATAAAAATAATAATAATAATAATAATAATAAAGCACTAAAAACAGCAACATCTGACTTTCGCTGCTCGTGTCATACTTTACTCTTATTCTGACGGTGAGAAAGATTTCCATGCAACAAGTTTTGTGCCACGATGAAGTTGACACAGCTCGTGTCTACAATCAGTATCTCCTAAAAAGTGGTTTCATCCACTCACTGTCTACCAGAGGCGAACTCACACCAGCAACAAGCTCAGTACGAAACCGTTATATCAGCAGATAATAACAGAAAAAGTCGCACTCTCAACCTAACAAGTGCCAGTTGTCGCATGCACCCAGATTAACTGAAAACCCAAACCGCGCTAATAACCACATCCACATCTGACTGTCTGCACATCTAATAAAGATTTTCTTTTATTGCTGTTTCAACAAACCCCGACGGTGGTTCGCAGCACTCTCCGTGTATGAAGTCAGCATACCTGCGGGAAGTGCGGCTCGAAAAGGTGTTCTTAAAAATAAAATCACGACAGAAAGAAAGAAAGAAAGAAAGGAAAGCAGGCGTGTGACTGCGTTATGAGGAGCTCTGTCTGTGAGCTGGACGTGTAGGAGCTGTGTGTTAAATGCGACGACGGGCAGCCGAACGATACATCGCTGAAGTCATGGAATATAAATTAGTTCTGAGAATTTCGGGGGCTGGGTTTAAGGAACCGGTGACGTCGCAGGCTCGACGTCCTGTGACTGCGGACCGTACCAAGAGCCGGGGGGTGTTCCATCCTACTTCAACTATTTCCTACATTCTTTTACGCATTTAAACGTCTTTTTGGACTCAGTAGAAAATCGAATTCGCGCTGTGTTTTCTCTACAAATAACTATGTGCAAGACGCGGTAGAATTAGAGCCCTGACAGAGGAGAGTTGTGTCCACATGGGGAAAACGCAGCTCTCCCCCGCCCCGGAAAAGTGGTACGGTCCCAGGCTCAAATTCCGAGAATTGTGCTCGTCTGATTCTTAGAACTGGGGTTCTTAGAAGTGGTGATGCAAGAAGTTTCTAGGAAAGCGCTACCAGGTGATTTTTTAAATTCCTTTTTTGCTCTAATTTGGCGCGAAGTTATTATCTACTATGTGCCGCTGCTGTTGTTTTAGATTTATTAAGTATTTGTCCATTTGTGTCGTTGCTGCGGCGCGCGTGTGTGTGTGTGTGTATGTTTGCTGGCACTTGAGCCGTGCAGAAACTCTGGAGGGGCTCCTGCAGTGACAGGCAGCGCGCCGCGCTCCTGACAGCTCGGCTGGAAGCACCGGGGCAGACAGCAGCCTCTCCGCTCTCCGCGGTCCGCTCCGCGTACGACTCGCGCTGTAGAGCCGTAATAACGACCGCGCCGCACACAACGGCGACATGAAGCCGTGAGAGGGGAAGAAAACAGCCCGGGCTCGGGTGGCCGTAGTTGTGTGTGTTAGCGGCGGAGATGCGCTTTGGTTTAAAGCTACTTTGTTGGCTCCGCTGTCAACACAGTGTGGCAGCGCTTCGCTGAGCTGCCAGGCGAAGTTTTGCCGGCAGCGTGGCAGCTTCGGCTTCGGGGTATTTTCACTCCGCGGTCGCAGCGACGGTAATTCGCTCTAATGGAGCGAAAGACGGCGTCGAACGAGCCCTGCTGTTACCGTAACACTGTAGCGGAAACATCGGTGTCGAAGGGGGTGTGCGCACGTGCGCGCGCGCGCGCTGGTGTGTTTTCCGCGGTAGAGACTGAGAGACACGTCCTCGCACGGAGCATGTTTCCACTGTGACAGCGAGCTGGGACGCCGCTCCGCGAGACGCGCGCTGCGCCGGCCTCAGTCGCGGGCTGCGAGTTTCACTTCGACTCTGTTTATACTCAGGAAATGCGTGTTCCAGCGAGACCACATGTGGGCCCGTCAACACACGAGCGCAGTGATATTTCGGGGACAGTTGAGGGGCGTCGTTTTAATTTTGGGGACACGCTAAAATAAAAGTTGTGCAGTTTTTCTCTGTAAATGCACAGGGTTGTGTTTACACTTTTGGATTTGTCACGACCTGGGGGCGTTATTTAGGACTTTGTGTTCAAATGATATCTGTGTATTTCGGCTGCGTGTTGCCCTGCTTCTATTTTCGGACGTGTCCAGTTTCAGTCTTTGCAGTTTTAAGTTTAACGCTCCGTGAATAATGTTGCATGCGCGTTACAAACCAAAAAACTGCCCCGGGTTCAGTAAATGTTAGTTTTAAGTCGCTTAAATTGAAATTATGATTGAGAGCTTGGACGTCCATTGTCTGACTAAAGTTTTCAGTTGAGCGGCTGAAGTGAAATAATTGATTAAAGAAAAGTCCGACACCGCTGCGCTGGACACAAGAAGCAACTTTTCTGACTTACAGATGGATACGGACATGTGTTCATGAGCAAATGATTCAATGATGAGTAGACATCACAATTGAACTGTCAGCTGATTTGAAATATTGCCAAGGACATTTCTGTGTCATTTAAATATTTGTTTATTTCCATTAATGAGCCACTGATCAACTTCTGTCTGTAATTAAAGTATAGTGGCCCACAGAGAGATTTAGAGGACTGTCCCAGTCACGTACAACGTGCTGCGATGTTTTACTCATCTGGGTTTCTCAAGTTAATTAAGTTAATATGAACCTGTCAACCAGTGGCTCATGGAGAAAGTAACGGGGGAGAGAAGTGACTCCAAAGATAGAAATTGAACCGTCTAGACAGTGTTTATTTAATAAATGGCGCCGCCTTCTGGTGGAGCTCTGTATCTGCTGCTTAATCTGACACGTTGATAAAAGACCTTTTCAGATTTATAAATAGGTTTAGTCGTTAATTTTCTTTAAGATTAGCTGCGCTCCAGCCGTAAAACAGGTGGATGATTTGTAGCAGGAGCAATAAATAAGCTCTTCAGTTCAATGTATGTGAAATAATCTTTGTTTTGTTGTTTTATTTGGTTATTTGTTTGCAGAACTTGACAAAATGGCTTGCGCAGCAGACAGCTGCATACAATTCACGCGCCATGCAAGCGATGTCCTGCTCAACCTGAACCGGCTGCGCAGCAGAGACATTCTCACCGATGTCACCATCCTGGTGAACAGACAGCAGTTTCGTGCACACAAGACCGTTCTCATGGCTTGCAGGTGTGTGTCTTTTTTTTTTTTTTTATGAGCCAATTCTTCTGCTGCTGTTTTAGGAAGGTCGCACTGATCAGTGTCTGTGTTTCTTTTTCATCACCGCAGTGGGCTCTTTTACACTATCTTCACTGACTCCCACAAGTGCAACCTTAATGCTATTAGTCTGGACCCAAAGGTCGACCCAGAGGGTTTCGCCATCCTGTTGGAGTTCATGTACACCTCCTGTCTCACACTAAAGGAAAGTCTGATCATGGCTATCATGAATACAGCCATCTATCTGCAGATGGACCACGTTGTGGACACCTGCCACAGATTCATCAAATCCAGGTCGGTAGAAGAAGGTTCCGCTGGAAATCAGCATAAATCTGTCGTTGTCATCTGCATGTGTTTTATCTTCTTCACTTTACCTCTGTTCACAGTGATCCATCTGCCAAGCTGCCCAGGGACGAGTTTTTGGTCAGTCCCTTGGTTTTACCTCAGGATGTCCATGCTTACCGGCCTCATGACGTCGTAGACAGTTTGCACAGCCGCATAGCTCCATTTAGGGATGGAAGACCCTACGGCTCCAACATGTTCAGCAGGGTCAGCACCCCCAGCAACTATCATCTCTATGGACAGTTTCCCATGCCAGGTTTTCCTTTCCCTCTCTGCAAGCTGGCTGATACCAAAACCGCTTTTGCTGATCTCTCAAAGAGTGGTCTCCACCATGACACCGCCAACACCATCAGGGCAGAATACACCAGAGCAATCGGCACCAGCTCCTCCAGCATTATTCACTCGACCACCTATGCGCCCAGGGAGGTAGGGAGAGACGAGGAGATGAGGAAGGAAAGTCACGACGGGGTGGGTGCGCCTGTTGGTCTCGGCACAAGGAAGCGCGCATTTCCTGTGTTGACCCTCGAGCACCAGAGAGACTCTGGCAAAGAGCTCGCACCTCAGGCCGAGGAAGACTTGATCCATCAGCATTATCCGCTGGGAATCTCCTCCACTGGACGCAAGAGCCTCATGAGCAGCCCACAGAGCCCCCTCAAATCAGACTGCCAGCCCAACTCCCCAACAGAATCCAGCAGTAGCAAGAACGCCAGCTTGTCTCACGCTGCCGGAGTGCAAGCCCCACCAGGTACGCAGGATCCCAAAGCTCGCAACTGGAAGAAGTATAAGTTCATTGTGCTCAATCAGAGCACCAAGGAAGACGAGGTGGGGCTGAGGGATTCAAGACTGTGTTCACCTCAGCGCCTTGGCCTGCCACCCTACCTCCACCCCAGTGACTCTGAAAATCTCGACCCACAAACCACAAGCAAGAGCAGCGACCACAATGAGGACCTGCCGGTGCCTCAGGCTAGTCGACTCAACAACATCATTAACAGGTGGGTTTCTTGTTTGTTTGTTTGAATCCAAAGGGAAAAGTTATAGTTGTGAATTTGTTATTTTGGGGTATCGCATAATATCATGAGATGATTTGATTGCCTTTTCAAATCCAACTTTATCTGTTGTGTCTCGGGAAATCTGTGGTGACCTATTAAGGCTTTCACTTAATTAAGGATTAATTAAAATGCACTATACTGAATTTTGTACTGAATTCACCAGAAACTTTATTTAGGAATTTTGTTAGATCTGATGCACTTTTGCATGTAAGCATGTATTTATGTTGGAAGAATACATTTTATATATATATATATATATTCTTTCTTTTATCTGAAGTGCACTCGAGGGGTCACTGAGGAACGGTGGCAGTCATCCTCCACACTACCTGAGCCGCCTGAACTGCTCATCCTGCGGCTCTCAGTCCCCGCAGCACTCTGAAGTCTGTCCCAACAACTCCAGGTCCCGTCTAGTAGAAGACATGGCAGAGCTACATTCAGAATACTCGGATTCCAGTTGTGGTGAGTCTATTGAAAATATTAAAAGTCTGTAAAAATGTGGATATTTCCGGCTAGAGGTTAAATCTTCTGGTTTCTCCTGGACAGAAAACGGCACATTCGTCTGTAACGAGTGCGAACTGAAGTTTGCTGAAGACGAAGCGCTGAAACAACACATGCTTCAAGTGCACAGCGACAAGCCATACAAGTGTGACCGCTGCCAGGCTGCTTTCCGCTACAAGGGCAACCTGGCCAGCCACAAGACCGTCCACACAGGTAAGACGTCTAAAAAAACCCGACTCGACCGAAGTCTGCGCCTTTTTTCTTCTGCTAAATTCCAATATTTCTTATTTCCAGGAGAGAAGCCGTATCGCTGTAACATCTGTGGTGCTCAGTTTAACAGACCAGCTAACCTCAAGACTCATACTCGCATCCACTCAGGAGAGAAGCCATACAAATGTGAGACGTGTGGAGCTCGTTTTGTACAGGTAATAACACCCTCACGTACAAATCTGAACGCGTTCCCCATCAAGACTCAAGCAATTTTCTCTCTGTTATTTACGGGATAACAGCACTAATACTCAGCTCTCAACTGTAATTATGTAATGTCAGAAATACCCACAGTGCCAGTGAGTTTTCTATAAAGTATTATACCGATGCATCTCAGAAAAAGATTTCTGAATTCATTCCCTCTGAAGATTCAAGCCATTTGAACTAAATATACACATGTTCACATTCCAGGTTGCTCATCTCCGTGCACATGTGTTGATCCACACGGGGGAGAAGCCATACCCATGTGAGATCTGCGGAACGCGCTTCCGTCACCTGCAGACGCTGAAGAGCCACCTGCGTATACACACAGGAGAAAAGCCCTACCATGTAGGTTCACGCATGCCACCTGTTCATAGTTCTACTACAAATGGTTGTCATCAAGATCATAAAAAGACCATAAAACATCCTAAAATAATCTTGCTCCGCTTTTCTTCGCAGTGTGAGAAATGCAATTTGCACTTTCGCCACAAGAGCCAACTACGGTTGCACCTACGACAGAAGCACGGCGCCATCACTAACACAAAGATCCAATACCGTATGTCCACAGCTGACGTGCCCACTGACTTGACAAAGGCATGCTGAGCTAGAAGAAGGGATTTTCTTTTTTTTATTGGAGGCAATCTTGACCTTGGCATTTAAAGACCCCAACTTGTACAATCATCTAAAATTGTAGTGCCACACTGTGTTCATTAGACAAATAAATTGGCTGTGTACGCCATTCTAAACGGGTTTCCACTACATGTGAACGTAGAGCCACATACGGCATCTTAGTCACTTTATTGTTTCTATATAAATATATATATGTATGTTGGAAGTGTTTCTAAGCTTTGACGGTACGTATATAAAACTTTATTTTAAAGGATGGAATGTAAACAGTCTGTTTTTTGCAAATACAGTATTTTATATCAGAGAACTTACTTTTCTGAAAGTATTGAAAATTTTGATTGACGGGTGGTACATATATTTTAAAATAACAGGATTTGCCGCTGTGCAGAGGTGGCTGGTAATTTTTATGTAATTGTACATACATGTCGCACCATGTCAAGTTGCCATAAGCGTGAGAAAGGCGCGGGGGGAAAAAAGTCAACATAGTGACATAGTAATTGGATTCAGTCAAACATATCAGATGGCCGCTGCTGTCTGATGACGATATGCATGGGGTGCTGTCAAGCCGCTGCCAGTTGACAGTGTACATGAAGTGGGCAAGTGCATAAATATTGTGACATATTGTGTAACTATATCTGTGGGATTGCTCTCTGCTGGCAGAGCCAATCTAAGTGGTGACATGCATTTCAAGGTACTGCTTTGTTATGACCAAGAAAATATTTTGCTTCAAATGTATTTGTATAGATGTGACTTTTGTTTTTGCTCATTTGTTATTTTTTCAGAAGTGAAGGTTTACAGTTTTTGGTCATTGTTCTAGATCCTACAGTAATGTTGTGTAAGTGTCTAGTTTTTTTTGTTTGTACATACACTGTGTATTCAATGTGCCTTTCTCTATGGTGACTGAATTCCCATCAAACCGTTCCATCCATTATCAAAAGCCGCTCATCTTTGAGGGTCACGGGCAAAGCTGATGTCAGCGGACACTGGGTGAGAGGCAGGGACACCCTGGACCATTAGTTTATCACAGGGCTCATAGTCACATCTGCACACAGTTTAGAGTTACCAGTGAACCTAACGTGCAGGACTTCGGACCATGGGAGGAAAGCCGACCAACCAGCGGCGACAGTGCTACCCACTGCTCCACTCTTCACTTACACTCCCCAGCGCTGTTCATCCAGCCCAAATCTATTGAGATACAGCTCAAGGGCAGCACTTGTCCTAAATCCCTGTGTGAGTGTTTAAGTGTGTGTGTGTGTGTATGTATATATATATATATATTTTAATTGCTTGTCACCAACCATTGAAGATGCAAATTCATCATTGTAAATCTTCTTTAAACTTGTTTTTGGATTGGGCTTTTTTTAAACTGCATTAAAAATTATTGTACAACATTATAGGTGTATGAATGTAAAATAAAGGTATCGGATTTCTATGTATTGACACCAGAGTGAGCTCTTTTATTGATGTTGACTATGTACAAGTTCTTCCTCTATGTATTTAGACTGAATGTCAAGGACATACTCCAGATTACATAACCAGCGGATCAACTTTACCAGAATATAAGTATAAGTACAGCTTGGCCTGTAGGCACTTTCAACCATCATAAATGTGACATAAAATTTCACAGTGCTAATATATTGTACTGAAAAATGACCTTTATAGCTAAAACTGGTTTAAATCAATACTGAAATATTAGGAAACGTGTCACACAGTGTTCTCGTGCTGAAAATACTGTATTGTACTAGCAATAGAAGAACGACCCAGATACTGGATACTGTCTGAGGAAGGAAAATGCTCCTAGAGGCTCTGATAGAGCATTTAAAACAAGCATGTGTGACAGTAGCTGTGCAATTTACTGTAGCAGTACTTAAGTCTGGTCTGAACACGGAAAATTGCAAACAGCTAAGAATGAAGCAGAAGAGCAGTTATTAGAAGAAACGTTACACTGAATAGGACAAGTATCACATATTACATAGAAGACAGCTGTTCACCACTAGATTGTCAGATTTTACGTTATTGCAGTAAATATATTTGGATGACTGGCACAGGGGGGTCATGGAGATTTCATCTTTTGTGATCACAGTTCATTCATTTAGTGTCTGTCAGTTAAAAGGTCAAAGGTTAATCTCAAAACACAAAGGATAACTAAATCAAACCATAAATAAAATAGTTTTTTATTGTGAAGTGGCATAAAAAAATCCCAGTTATACGTTTTAAAGAAACTGTATTTGTGTTATACAAAAGAAACATCACAAGTACTCTATATGTACTGAGCTCAGAATTGGATTCAGTTTAATTACTTTTAAACAAATGACAGTATGAAACCAGAGGTTTCTATGCAGCCTGTGAGGAAATAAACATTTCCAATAATCACTTTTTTGTAAATAACTGATTACTAATGTAAGGAATGCAATTAAATCTTCTGTAAAAAACAAAACAAAAAGTGCAGTCTACTGACCAACACTGCTTAATTAGAGCTGCACAAACTGTGTTTATCATCCTTAAACGAACTAAAAGTACTCATGTCACAGACGTCCCTCCCCATCACCCACCCCTGAATGACACCCAATCCCGCGGATCAATCACTGCTTCTGTTGCATTGCTTCTTTTCGTGCAGCGTCTTGCAGTAGCTGAGTGTCCACTTCATCTGCAGGTAGCTGAACATACCGGACCACAGATCCACGGATGAAACAATTTTTCACAGACAACTAGAGGGGAAAACAAACTGGGTCTTGAAGGCGAGAATACTTTTGTTTTACGATTTCCATTTCATGAATGTGCAAAATACAAAAATGTCTAATGCACTATTATTTCAAATAATTCAATATTTTATGGTTATATGGTTTATGCCGTGCTTCAAAATGTATTTTATACACATGATAAATCTCTCCGTAGATCACATGCACCTGTGTGTGAAAGTCAGTGTTTAATACAGAACAGAGATAAAGCATTATTTCTGTAACAGACTGCTGAAACGCCAGCAGTTTAAAATTATGTTTAATAAACTCTGAAAATGCCATCAAATGTCACAATGACAAAACAATGTATATTTTATGACCCCTGAAAAAAGACCAGGGTCCCAGGAGCCAAAAAGAAACATGAGGGTTGATACATATCACTGAATTTAGACTCGGCTAGAGCAGGTAAACTTACCATGTGTGGATATTTCTCTGGGTCTGTGACACTAATGTCTGTGAGCTTGATGTTCAGGTACTGAAACACACAAGAAGAGAAAAGTGATGTCAAAAACTAAAAACTCCTAGTTTAATAATCACTAAGAAAACATAGAAGCTAAATAGTTTTGTATGTACATGAATGTCTAACCTGGTCAACAGAATGAAGTGTTCCACAAATGCTGAAAAAAAAAAAGAAAAGAAACGTTAGGATAAACATGAACACAAGCAATGATAGAGACTCACCCTGCCTCTCCACTGCTGCTAGTATCCAGCGCGGTTAATTTAGGCCAATAATAGAAGAATATAGAAAATATGTTGTTAATTTTCCAGGGTTCAATTTGATAGAACTAACCTCAGGTCGTTTTTGAGCTCCACCACCACGTCCTTCCCCACCAGCGATTTGAAAAACGAGTAGAAAAGCTGCAAAACACAACGATATGTTAACGTTTAGGCTAGCGGCGGCTAACTATGAAGCATGACACTGACGGCTAACGAACTACAGCAACACGGTGAGCTCGGAGTAGTAGTGGTAGTACTAGCAGTATATTCAATCTTAAGATTAGTCGTTTTACGTAAACTGGTGTAAATAATCAAACGTACAACATGAGTTCTTACCATAATTACTGCTGCTTGCTTTTGCTAGTGCGTCTTGCTTCGATGACGTAGAACACTGCGTGTTATCGCTGCGACCTAGCAGGGTGCAATTACAGACTGTCTCCACATGGGGGAGCCAGAGAAACACCCAGTGTTTGAAGGTACCGCAGCGTATTGACCTTTGGTACCTGCGTGAGGGCTATTGACGTCATAAAACACAGTGAAAACTTAGCTATGAGGTAAAACATGACAACATTATCATATTGTCTCTTTCACTCTGCTAATCAGGTCTGCTGGTAAAACTATCTGCAGGTTTCTTGATAGTTGATTGAAAGAGATATGAAAGGATGTTATTACCTAAGGCTCAGGATGATCAGAAAATGAGAGAGACATAGGACTATGTGCCTTTTAGAATTTACCAGACCACACTGCTCTGTTTGACTTCTGGCCCTGCAAATAAATTAGTTAACTTAAAACGCCAAATTACTTTTTGCCTTCTATGTGTTTGTCAATTTAATTAAAGCGGTCTTGGTGGTTCCAGATTTATGTATCATTCACAGATGCCACCTAAAAACAATCAAATGTTTAAAAATATTGTTTTGCTCTTATCATGATCCATGTCTAGCCACGAAATGTTAGTATAGTATATGTCTTGTTTTTTCTCATGGACATGGTTTGCCACAGTTGGAATTCATCCAAGTTCTAGACACAGCTCAAGAAAAAATAAAGCAGGATGAACCTGACCACATTGTGAAGGGGTGTGTATACTTTCTGAAGCAACTGTATGTGTAGCTGTGACCCAGTGTTAACAGTTATCATATAGTATATAATAAATTAAAAAACTATCAGTAACCATATGTGCCTGGACCAGAGGTAGGTAGAGTAGCCAAATGGTACTCAAGTAAGAGAAGTGTTTCTATGAATTAATTAATTAGCATTAATATTAGTCCAGTGAAAGTAAAAAGTATTCCTCTAAAAAAGTATTCAAGTGAGAGTAAAGAATGTACTTGAAAGACTACTCAGCTGTTTGATTTCTAATTTATGCAAAGAAAATATGATGTCTTTCTAAAAATTAGAAGAAAATGAGTAAAAATAAATAAAATCTTTACAAAAAAACATATTAAGGCACAAGAAACACACTCTTTATATAAAAGAACATTTTTAACATTACAGAAAAAAACTATGATGTAAAGGTAAGGTTTTTGCTTAGATAATTTAGTTGATTGTTTCTATTAGGCAATTTCCTATATACATGGAAGTTTTATTTTGAAAGAATCCAACAAATCCAAACTGTGACTGGGCTCCCATCGTTCCTGTTGAAGCAACGTTGAATAGATTTGGTTCGTTCATGAATGTTACAACTCTAGAAGCATCTCTTTGGGAGAATAAATGGTTAAAAAAAAAAGGGAAGAACAAATAGAGAGTTGTCAAATGAAGTGTATTTGTTTGATGTAAGTATGGTGCAGTTAACCTACTCTTGGTTCATTTTCTTTCAAAAAGTTACTAAATCAATTGTAATGGACCAAATGTAAGTCATTACTACCCAATACAGAGACAGTACATGAGGTACTGTAGTTCGCGTCCCAGTCTGTCCTCAGTACTAGTCCTAAGCCTTGTGGGAAAGATTTTGTCAGGAAGGGCAAAATCAAATATGCAGAGAGATGTACTGTGGAAACACCGAAAGTGATCAGCCAGTACTAACTAGTAACCATCATCTGATCTACCACAACTTGACCCACATCTTGTCCAACAAAATAACAGCAGGAAACTTTGGATTTGGCAGCGGCAGCTGGGAACACATGATGAAAATGTTAAAGTACAACACTGTGTAATTCAGCAGGTGGGAACACGTGATGAAAATGTTAAAGTACATCACTGTGTACTTCAGCAGGTGGGAACACATGATGAAAATGTTAAAGTACATCACTGTGTAATTCAGCAGGTGGGAACACATGATGAAAATGTTAAAGTACAACACTGTGTACTTCAGCAGCTGGGAACACATGATGAAAATGTTAAAGTACAACACTGTGTACTTCAGCAGCTGGGAACACATGATGAAAATGTTAAAGTACATCACTGTGTACTTCAGCAGGTGGGAACACATGATGAAAATGTTAAAGTACATCACTGTGTAATTCAGCAGGTGGGAACACATGATGAAAATGTTGAAGTACATCACTGTGTACTTCAGCAGGTGGGAACACATGATGAAAATGTTAAAGTACAACACTGTGTACCTCAGCAGCTGGGAACACATGCTGAAAATGTTAAGGTACAACACTGTGTACTTCAGCAGCTGGGAACACATGATGAAAATGTTAAAGTACAACACTATGTACTTCAGCAGCTGGGAACACATGATGAAAATGTTAAAGTACAACACTGTGTACTTCAGCAGCTGGGAACACATG